>SJYX01008664.1:557100-613142 GCA_006410675.1 Oreotragus oreotragus | reverse complement strand
GAAGGAATGATGCTAAAGCTGAAACTCCAGGACTTTGGCCACCTCATGCGAAGAGTTGACTCATTGGAAAAGACTTTGATGCTGGGAGGGATTGTGGGCAGGAGGAGAAGGGGACGACAGAGGATGAGATGGCTGCATGGCATCACTGACTCAATGAACGCGAGTCTGAGTGAACTCCGGGAGTTGGTGATGGACAGGGAGGCCTGGCGTGCTGCGATTCATGGGGTCGCAAAGAGTCGGACACGACTGAGCGACTGAACTGAACTGAACTGACCTAACTATAAAGGAAACTGGGTAATGGAGCCTTCCTTATGCCAGGAAGAGACTGGTGAGCATCTGGCCTGCCTCTGCCAAATTGCTGTACTCACCCCTTTACCAACAAAGCAAGTTCAGAGAGGTTAATAACTTATGAAGGATCAAGCATCTAACATAGCAGCAATTGGAATTTTAACTTAGGTGTGCTGAACTTCAGAGTTCATGTTCTCTCCATTGCAACTCAACTTATACAATCAACTCATATGCTTCTCCTATAAGCAGCAATATAAAAGGGAGAGACATATCAAGATCATTCTCCAAGGTTTTGTCTGTCTACTTTGCCTGGTTTATGATAGACTGACTGGCTTTAGTTTCTGTCTGGCTAATTATGCAAGCCTCATGGAGGCCAGGACACACTACCAGTAGAGTCAGGTTTCTCCTGTGGAGATGCTCTCTTTTTTAATTTCTCCCCACAATATTTTGTGGTTTTCAGTGTAAAAGTATTGCACATTTTTAATGAGTCGTTTATTCCTAAATGGCTCATAGATTGTTGAGTGGTGTGGAGTGCTGTTTTTGAGTGCTGTTGTTAGTGGTGTTTTTAATTTTCAATGTCTTGAATTTCATTGCTAAAATATAGAAATAAATTTGGTTTTGGTATATCAATCTTGTATCCTGCAGTATTGCTAAACTCGCTTATTAGTTATAGTATTTTTCCATCATTTGTTCATGGATTATCACATCTGCAAATAAACAGTTTTACTTTTCCCTTTTCAGTCTGGATATCTTTATTTTACTTTTGTGCCTGGGATTGCCCCAGCTAAAACCCCCAATACAATGCTGATTAGGTGTGGGAAGAGTCAATGTCTTTGTCTTGTCTCTAGTATTAGGGAAAAAGAGTGCAGTGTAATGTTAGTTATAGGTTCTTTATTCATATTCTTTATTAGATGGAGGAAATTTCCCTCTATTCCTAGTTTTCTAATAGTTTACTTTTTAAAATTAGGAATAGATGTGGCAATTATTTCTTGGCCTTTTGGCTAAGATCAAGTGTAGGAATAGGTGTTGGATTTTTTCAAGTGGCTGTTCTGCATATGTTGAAATGATCATATGTGTCACTGTTGTTGATTTGTTAATATGGTGAATTACATTGACTGATTTTTTAAAAAAAAAATGTTAAACCAACCTAGCATTATCCCAGGGGCTAAAAGTCACTTGGTCATGATATATTATCTTTTTAATATATCATTGGTGATTTGATAAAATTTAATTATGAAATTTTGCATCAATTTTCATGAAGGACATTGGTCTACTTTTCTTTTCTTCTAATGTGTTTGTCTGGTTTTGTGTCAGGTAAGTGCTGGCCTTCTAGAAAGAGTTGGGATTTCCCCCCTTCCATATGTTACCAACTAGGGTTCTTGGATTGTTTAATCAGTAGAAATTGATAAGAGGCTAGACGAGGAATTCAGGCAAAGTTTTTTTGAAACTCAAGCTGTAGCACAAGGGGGTGAAAACATGTAACAAGAAGGTGGGCTGGTTCCTTAAATAGGGTGTAGCATGTGTGGATAGATGGGTTGAGCCGGAGGGGTAGATTAGGTGGTCTCCCCACCCGCTTGGTGAAGCTGTGTGCAGTGATCATGCTTGGTACCCTGCTTTTGCTGCCAACAGCCTGGAAGTGGCAATTGACTTCTGGCCTGTTCTAGCTTATTGTGTGTAATTGCCCCAACTGCTCTGCATGCAGTTATTTTTAGTCCCTTATAGTGTCTTTGTATTCTGGTGCTTGAGGAGATGTTTGTTTAGGTGCAAAGGGTCCTGCCTCAAAGGGTCCCAGGTCCCAGGTTCCAGCCTGTCTTTAAAATTGTGAAAGAAGCTGTGTCGAATTGGTATTATTTCTATTTTAAATATTTAGCAGAGGTCTCATCTTGAGTACTATTCTATAATCTGAATTTTGAAACTTGAAGGAGCAGATCTCTTCTGCCTAACTTTGTCCTTAATACCAGCCTGGTTGGCCAGGCTTTGTGGAACACCCTTCTGAAGTTTTTCCTTCTCTTCTTCCTGAAGACACAATGCTATTTCCTCCTCTGAGAGGGAAAAGGTAATGTGGAGGTGAAAGATGAAGGATAGGAGTAGGAGTATCTCAGTATGACATCTCAATGAATACAATGAAATGGAAGTGAAATTCACATAAAATTAACCTTTTAAGATATAATTCAGTGTCATTTATTCTGTTCATCATATTGGACAACCACCGCTTCTAAGATTTTCATTGCCTCAAAAGAAAATACCATACGCATTAAGTCCTCACTCCCTCATCTCCCCTTCCCCTGACCCCTAGTAACCTCCAGTCTGCTTTCTGTCTCTCTGGAGTTACCTCTTCTGGGTATTTTATATAAATGGAGTCGTGTAATATGTGACCTTTTATGTTGTCTGGCTTTTTTCACTTACCTTATTTTCAAGGCCTGCCTACAACGTAGTATGTACCAGTACCTCATTCTTGTTTATGGCTAAGTAATAGTCCATCACATATATATATATATCAAATCACAGTTTGCTTATTCACTCATCAGTTATTGGACATTTGGGATGTTTTTACTTTTTGCCTGTTGTAAATAGTACTACTATGAACATTCGTGTATACGTTTTTGTGTGAGTACATGCATGCTCAGTTGCTTCAGTCATGTCTGACTCTTTGTGACCCCATGGACTATAGCTGCCAGGGTCCTTTGTCCATGGGATTTTCCCAGCAAGAATACTGGAGTGGGTTCTCCATTTCCTTCTCCAGGGGCTCCTCCCAATCCAGGAGTTGAACCTGCATCTCCTGCACTGGCAGAAGATTCTTTACCACTGCACCACCTGGGAAGCCCCTTTTGTTTCAGTATCTTTTTTCAATTATTTTGGATATATATTTAGGAGAATACTGCTGGATCGTATGATAATTCTGTTTAACTTTTTGAAAAATGGCCAAACTCTTTTCTACGGCATTTGCACCATTTTACATTCTCATCAGCAATGTATGAGGGTTTTGATTTCTGCATATCCTTACCCACACGCTTCTCTCCATTTTCCATTTTATGGCTATCCTAGTGGGTGTCAAGTGATGTCTCATTGTGGTTTTCAGTTGCATTCCCTAATGACTCATGATGTTGAGTATCTCTTTATGTGCTTGTTGGCTATTTGTATATAGTTTAGGAAAATAGCTAGGCTTTTTGTCCATTTTTAAAATGGGTTATTTATCTTTTTGTTATTGACTTGTGAGTTCTTTAGATATTCTGGATCCTAGAACTTTGTGAGATATATAACTTGCAAATGTTTTCTCCCATTCTGTAGGTAATCTTTTCACTTTCTTTTCAGTTTTGGTAGTTTCTATTGAGAACTCCTCAAGGTCAAAATTTCTTTCTTCAGCTATGTCCCATTTATTAATAAATCCATCAAGGGCATTCTTAATTTCTATTATAGTGGTCTTGATCTGTAACATTTCTCTTTAGTTCTTTTTTAGAATTTCCATCTCTTTGTTTATATTGCCCATCTGTTCTTGCATTCTGTATATTAGAACTCTTAGTTGTATTAAATTCTATTAGAACCCTCAGTGTATGAGACATTGACAATTAAGTGGACGTTGTACATTGGACTTGTAAATAGTTTTATTTGTGTAAACTAATAATTAATAGTGGTGATGGTGATGGTGAAGTCACTCAGTCGTGTCCGACTCTTTGCAACCCTGTGGACTGTGACCTAGTAGGCTTCTCCATCCATGGGATTCTCCAGGCAAGAATACTGGAGTGGATTGCCATTTCCTTCTCCAGGGGATCTTCCCAACCCAGGGATCGAACCCGGGTCTCCCACATTGGAGGCAGACGCTTTAACCTCTGAGCCATCAGGGAAGCCCAATAATTAATAATATTTAATTAAAAATTTAAAATTAAGGTTTCAGTTTTAAGTATTTTGTTAAGTATTTAAAGTATATTTTTAAAATATTTAAAACACACATCCTATTCATTATAATTTTGATTTTATCTTTTTAAATAATTTTGAATATTTTAAGAAAAATAGCATTGAATTTTTATACAGAAAGTAATTTTCATTTTTTTTCTTTTACATTTACTTTAATTATATTTTTATTAAATATATTCCATTTTGAACAATTCCAATATAATTATATTTTAAGTTTTAATCTTTTAAAAAGTTACATCTAATAAAATTTTATGCAATGATGGAAATGCTTTTTATTTGTACTGTTTAATAGGGCAACCAGTAATGTTACTTGACTGTTGAGCACCTGAAATGTGACTGATGCAGCAAGGACTTTATTTTTTAATTTTATGATTTTTAAAATAAGTTTAGGTATTACTTTTGGCTGCGCTGGTCTTCGTTGCTGCACGGACAGGTTTTGCTGTAGTTGTGGCGAGCGGGAGCTACTCTAGTTGTGGTGCGTGGCTTCTCGTTGTGGTGCCTCTCCTGTTACAGAGCACAGGCTCTGGGGCACTCCGGCTTCAGTTGTTGCAGCTCCCAGGCTCTAAGGCACAAGCTCAGTGGTTGTGGCACAGGGGCTTGGTTGCTCCGTGGCATGTGGGATCTTCCAGGACCAGGGGTCGAACCCATGTTTCCTGCATTGGCGGGCAAATTCTTTACCACTGAGCTGCCAGGGAAGCCCTAACTTTTAATTTTATATAATTTTTATCAATTTAAATTTAAATAACCACATTTAGCTGGTGGCCAACATACTGAACTTGTTTTCCTAGAACACAAATTATGTGAGTATAAGTATATAATTAATGACTGCTAGAATAAAGACAAAAAATGAATTCTATTAAAAATAACACTTTATGAATTATGAATTTATTTTTATTACTTACCCAAATGTGGTGCGAGTGGTGAAAAACCTGCCTGCCAGTGCAGGAAACGTAAGGGACACAGAGTTCAGTCCTTGGGCTGGGAAGATCCCCTGGAGGAGAGCATGGGTACCCACTCCAGTATTCTTGCCTGGAGGATTCCATGGACAGAGGAGCCTGGCAGGCTACAGTCCAGGGTGTCACAAAGAGGTGGACATGACTGAAGCGACTTAGCACGCACGCAAATGCCACAGCTCACCAACAGATTATCTTGTATATGCACTATTAATTATGTCTGGTCATCTCTGATATGTTGTCAACTTTCAGTCAATGAGAACCTTCAACTTTCCACATAGTATTTCTTTTTACTCATTCTGGAGATATATTTGTCAAGGAAAGAGGATAGAAGTATGTCATTCAACTGTTCATGATTTATAAACGTTAAATGTAGGCTATGGTATGTAGGCCTCTGTTTGACCTCATGTCCTCGCTCTCACAAATGTTGGGGCTGGGCCTGTCCACACTGGAGGTGTCCCTCTGTGAGAGCAGCAATACTGTGCACTGATTACTGCTCTCCAGCCCCTGGAATGCCACCCACTTCTTCCCCATCGTCCCATCTCCAGCTCCACCAAAGCACATTGCTGACTGTGAGCTGCGCTTTAAATCCTGAGGGACCTTCCTATCAACCTAATCCTTGCTGTCAGTGATGAAGAATAACCCTCAGGGCACAGTCAGGGAGCACCCTGACTCACAAAATAGCTGCAGGCCACCAGACCTTTCAACAGCAACCTTTAATTTTCTCCTCTTTGTCACTTGGGTAACGTGGGCACCCATTTCAGACGGTGAAAAATTATCATGGACTCCTGGCATTGAGTTAAATTATTTTATTATAATTTCACATAAATATACAAGTTAAAAAGTATAAACTCTTATAGTGGAATGAGGTTTATTCCACTCCAAACCTCAAATAAGCTGTTTAGATTAAGTACAAACAAACCTGGAAAATCAATCAAAACAAAACTAACAAAACTAAATTAATGTGCAAATGTTTTATGGAAAGTAAGTTGCCAATGTTGAGTTTAATAGTAAAATATTATTTCTCAGTGTCACGTCTCTTTTTACTTATTCCTCTGTATTTCAAATTTAACAATACAGAGAATGTTCTATGTAGAATCATATTAAAACAATCTTTATTTCTCAGTTCTGGAGAATCAGGACTCATATTTAGTCAAAGCTCTGCCCTAGAACACCAGGTTTCTTTAAAAATTCAATTTATTTAAACTAAAAAACCCCAAACAGGTTACCCATTTCTTCCATCTCCTCAGTCTCGTCTCTTCTCCAATCACTAATCTGTTCTTCCATACAGATTATTTCTATGAGCTTGTTTTTTCTGTTTGTTTGTTTTCTGGGTTTTCTTTTTCTTTTTTTTTGATTCCATAAAAGAGATCACACAGTATTTGTCTTCCTCTAGCTGACTTATTTCATTTAGCATAATGCCCTTGAAGTAACCCATGTTGTAAATGGCAAGATTTTCTTTCTTTTTTATGGCTGAATAGTATTGACATACAGGCTTTCCTGGTAGCTCAGCTGGTGGAGAATCTGCCTGCAATGTTGGAGAGCTGGGTTTGATCCCTGGGTTGGGAAGATCCCCTAGAGAAGGGAACAGCTACCCACTCCAGTATTCTGGCCTGACGAACACCATGGACTGTATAGTCCATGGGGTTGCAAAGAGTTGGACACGACTGAGTGACTTTCATTTTCACTTTTCACTTTCAATACTGATACACACACACACTCTTTATTCATTCATCCATCAATAGACCCTTAGGTCGTTTCTATATCTTGCCTTTGTAAATAATAATACAATGAATAGAGTGCATACATATTTTCAAATTAGCATTTTATTTTCTTCAGGTGAATACATGAAAGTGAAATTGCTGGATCATATGGTAGTTCTAATTTAAATTTTTTGATGGACTTCCATACTGTTTTCCATAGTGGCTACAGCAATTTACATTCCCACCAACAGTGCACAAGGGTTCCTTTTCTCACATCCTTGCAATTTTCTGTCTTTTTGATAATAGCCATTCTTACTGGTGTGAGGTGAGATATCATTGCGGGTTTGATTTGCATTTCTCTGATGATTAATGATGTTGAGCGTCTTTTCATGGACTGGATGGTCATCTGCATGTCTGAAAAAAGGTCTATTCAGATCGGCTGCCTGGTTTTTAATCAGATTGGATTTGTTTTTGAGATTGAGTTGTGGGTTCTTTATATATTTTGGTGGTTTGATCCCTGGGTTGGGAAGATCCCCTAGAGAAGGGAACAGCTACCCACTCCAGTATTCTGGCCTGACGAACACCATGGACTGTATAGTCCATGGGGTTGCAAAGAGTTGGACACGACTGAGTGACTTTCATTTTCACTTTTCACTTTCAATACTGATACACACACACACTCTTTATTCATTCATCCATCAATAGACCCTTAGGTCGTTTCTATATCTTGCCTTTCTAAATAATAATACAATGAATAGAGTGCATACATATTTTCAAATTAGCATTTTATTTTCTTCAGGTGAATACATGAAAGTGAAATTGCTGGATCATATGGTAGTTCTAATTTAAATTTTTTGATGGACTTCCATACTGTTTTCCATAGTGGCTACAGCAATTTACATTCCCACCAACAGTGCACAAGGGTTCCTTTTCTCACATCCTTGCAATTTTCTGTCTTTTTGATAATAGCCATTCTTACTGGTGTGAGGTGAGATATCATTGCGGGTTTGATTTGCATTTCTCTGATGATTAATGATGTTGAGCGTCTTTTCATGGACTGGATGGTCATCTGCATGTCTGAAAAAAGGTCTATTCAGATCGGCTGCCTGGTTTTTAATCAGATTGGATTTGTTTTTGAGATTGAGTTGTGGGTTCTTTATATATTTTGGGTATATCAGATATATGATTTGTGATTATTTTCTCTCGTTTGGCAGGTTGACTTTTCATTTTGTTGATGACTTCCTCTGATGTGAGAAGCTTTTTAGTTTGACGTAGTACCGCTTGTTTAGTTTTGCTTTTGTTGTCTTCGCTTTTGGTGTCAGATTTAAAAAATCACCAGAGACCTTTGTCAAGGAACTTACCACCTATGATTTCTTCTTGGGGTTTTATGGTTTCAGGTTTTATGTTCAAGTCTTTCAACCGTTTTGTGTTAGTTTTGGTGTATGGTGTAAGATCATGGTCCAATTTCATTCTTTTGCATGTGGCTATCCAATTTTCCCGGGGAAGGCAATGGCACCCCACCCCAGTACTCTTGCCTGGAAAATCCAATGGACGGAGGAGCCTGGTGGGCTGCAGCCCATGGGGTCGCTAACAGTCGGACAGACTGAGCGACTTCACTTTCACTTTTCTCTTTCATGCATTGGAGAAGGAAATGGCAACCCACTCCAGTGTTCTTGCCTGGAGAATCCCAGGGACGGGGGAGCCTGGTGGGCTGCCGTCTATGGGGTCACACAGAGTCGGACACGACTGAAGTGACTTAGCAGCAACAGCAGCATCCAATTTTCCCAACAACAGTTATTGAAGAGAATGCCCTTTCCCTGTTGTATATTCTTGCCTCCTTTGTCATAAACTAATTGACTGTATATGCATGTATTTACTTCTGGGCTCTCTATTCTGTTCTGTTGATCTATATGTCTGTTTTTATGCCAATACCCTACAGTTTTAATTTCTAAAGCTTTGTGGGTTTGAAAGCCAAGAGTGTGATGCCTCCAGCTTTGTTCTTTCTTGAGATTGCTTTGGCTATTCAGGGTCTGTTGTGGTTCCAGTTCCTTAGAAGTCTTAGAATTGTTCTGTTTCTGTGAAAAATGCCATTGGTATTTTGAATGGCATTGAATCTGTATATTGCTTTGGGAAGTATGGACATTTTAATGATATTAATTCTTCCAATCCATGAGCGTGAAATATTTTTTCATTTATTTTCATTTATTTCTGTCTTTTTTAATTTCTTCATTAAGTCTTATAGTTTTTAACACATAGTCTTTCACTTTCTTGGTTAAATTTATTCCTGAGTATTTAATTTATTATTTTTGATGCAATTGTAAGTGGGGTTATTCTTAATAATTTTTGTAGTTCATTATTATTATAAAGGAATGTAAGATTTTTGTGTATTGATTTTATATCCTGTGACTTTACTGAATTCATTTATTAGTTCTAACAATTTTTTTGATGGAGTGTTTAGGGTTTTCTATATATAATATTATGCTATCCTCAAAGAGTGACAGTTTTACTTCTTTGAGCACCAGTTTTAACGAGATGCTTCTTGCTAACTCCATTAGCTGTTTGGCTATATGAAGGTAAGGGCTACTACATTACAGCATTATTGATATCTGAAATAGACATCTAAATCCACTAGATTTCTGGACTTGTAAATGGAAACTATTTTCAAATATCCTTTCTGCTAATAAATTAGGGTCCATGCAGTAAGTTCCCTCTCTGCCACAAATGTGGTCCAGACTGCCATGGACCACCTTCCTGTAAGTTCTGTCTCCCTGAACCCCATGCCATCTTCAGTCACACTAACTTATTTGAACTGCTTCAAAATATGATGCTAACATATCTGTACACAATGTAAATGTGGGCCTGAGGTATGTGGTTCTGTTATAATTTTAAGCTGACCTTCCCAAAGACCTGGTATTTGTATATATGTGTTTAGTTTATATAAATTTGAATAAACAAAATTTATAAATCCTCAGGGGTACTTTAGGAAGCCCCAAACTGTACTTGGTGAAGTCACTCAGTCGTGTCCGACTCTTTGCGACCCCGTGGACTGTAACCTACTAGGCTTCTCCGTCCGTGGGATTCTCCAGGCAAGAGTACTGGAGTGGATTGCCATTTCCTTCTCCAGGGATCTTCCCGACTCAGGGATCGAACCCGGGTCTCCCGCATTGGAGGCAGATGCTTTAACCTCTGAGCCACAAACTGTACTTAGATGAATAATTCTCAAAAGTATGATCTGAGGATCCCTTGGGGTCTCTGAGATGTGTTATGAGGATCCACAAAGTTGAAATTATGTTCACAATTCTTTCTACTATAGGAAATATCAATAGATGTAATCCATATATATAAAAACTCTGGCCAGATAAGCAAGCATTAAAGTCAACATTAGCTGTCAGCATTAGGGCTTTAAAGTCAACTCATTCCTACTATGTAGTCACTCTACTTGATCATATGATCGTTATGCCCAGATCCACATATCCATCCCTGGAATTTAGTGATCTCTTTCTCTCTTGACAGTCTTGCAATGAATTTTGAATGAATTTTTCTCTCTTGTAGCCTGGAGTTTACACAACATTCAAGATGAATCTCTCCTTTGTAGTCATAAGTTACACCTTATATTGGGGTGGGTTGCTATATTCCCATGGCAATGGGAAGCATGCTGAGGAGTTATCTAAAGTAACTCTAATTCCGCTGAGAATCTTCTAATCCTTGGGTCATTAAAGACTCCCCAGATGTGAAACACTTCTGTTTTTAAAATTCCCGTGTTTGCCAATGGGGGCCGTAACAGTAACCACAGATACTTGTGTCTGGATATACAGTTTCCACCTAAGTTCTGAATTTAATCAGTTTCTGATCTCATTCTGCAACTGTCTACAAGAAGACAAATCACATCGAAATAGTACCTTCTGTACGGGGCCAGTTTCTTTACTCTGCTGAGACCAGAGTCAGTCCCATTCCCAACTGAAGTTACTCTGAGCCATTAGAAGCAGCCTGTCTGTCCTTCTCCACAGCCTGTGAAATATTATCATTGCTCTAAAGCCTCATCTTTGGTGAGCACCTCACTTGGATCTTGAGACCAAAATAGGAGAGTGTAATTAACCTCACACTGCTGTAAACCAAGAACCTATTAGCTTTCTACCCCAAGATGTGGACACTCTCATTTTCTTCTGCCCAGTAGTATTTTAACCCAGTTTAATCTTGTTTAATTCTTCTGTTTAGGGACCTTTCACAGCTCCACTCTTAATACTGATTTCTCTATCAGTCAGGTTTTTATGTGATTACAAAGATTCTCTTGGTATGGGGAACTTATACAGAGATGCACAAGATTAGTAGAGCAACACAGGTCATCTTCCTGGTTGCTCAGTCACTCTGGGTCCAGGTGTTATGCAGAGTAAGAAATGTGACAGGCCTAATGGGGACCCAGAACCAAAGCTCAGGGTTGTCTGGGTTGCTACCTTAGTTTGAGAGATCGGCCCTGGTATTTGTACTTCCAAAATAGACAATTTCACTGAGTCAGGTGGCCACCATCCAAGGGAAGTGCCTCTACTGGGAAGTGATTCATGCCAACCCTCTCCATAGCAGTTAGCCTTCCTGATATTTGGTCAGTTCCTGCTCCCATTGTTTCAGATGAGGTCAGCAGGATTGTGCCACTCAGTTCACTTGGCAAGAGCACAGCAGCTGATGAGGATGGAGCCTGTTCAAGTCCCTTTTGCTGAAGGGACCAATCAGTTAGGCATGCACACAGACTTCTTGAACGAACTCCTCAGCCAGTCCAGTACAACTATTTTCAGGGGGTATTTTTAAAAATCCTTACAGCTAAAGTGGTGGTGAGTCTAGCTCTTACAATAGCTCTGACTTTCAGGCAGTTTGTAGTTCAGTGAAACCATTTTTCCGTTTTTCTGGTCCTGAGAAGTTGCACTGAGAGCAAACACAGGCTCCAGTTTGGACTTCCTTGACAGTTTTTATATGTAACTTATGAAAAGCACCCTCAAAGCCATGATAAGTTTTAAAGATGCCAGACAGAATGACTCCTCATTAAGTGTCGATAAATGTGGACTGCTGTTTCCCAAAGTATGCCCTGTAAGGAAGCGCCTCTAGGAAATGCTCATAGGTACACATCAAAGAGAAAGAGAGAAAGAAAGAGAGAGAGAGAGAGAAGGGAGAGGGGAGAAGAAGGGAGAGGAAAGGAAGGAAAGAGTTTGAACTCATGGTTTAAAAACTTTGGGAAGAATTTTACCACAGGGCCCCCCCCCCCACCCCTTGAGGTTTCATTCTCCAAAATTTAAAGCCCCGAGTAGTTTCATTGTGAAGAAATTTGTTTTAACTTTAGTTCATGAAGCATTTCCCAAATTTACTCGAACACATAAAAGCTTTTGATTTTGCCTTATGCTTCCCCAGATCCCACTGTGTACCACGTGGATCCATTTGCTTTGTACAGTAAGTTCTGGAAACAGCTCCTCCAGAATTCTGGCCGGTCACTTTTCCTGGGGAAACTTACAAGAGAAAGGAAATGGAGCAACAATGCAACTCATATAGAAGTTGCCACTGATAGGCATTGTTTCCTTCCTCGACTACTGTTCCAGACTCCCCTCTTCCATGGCAGGGAACTCTGTTGCTCTAGATGGTTTACCTGATGTGGTGACTTTTTTTTCTTAAGTGAGTCTGAGCCGCATGGCCATGACTGCTGCACTATTTATTATCAAAATTAGACGCTGAACATTTTCTTCTTGCTCCTGTTGGCTAACAGCAGCCTAGCCTCCTCTAGTGGAGCCAATTATCTGCCAGGATGGTGATTCCTTTCCTTGTGTCCTCTGCTCTCGGCTTTGGGAATCACAAGTGGCCCCCTGCCAGCCACAGTTAAAAATTTAATGGGAATCTTGCTGAGTCCTCTGTTGGAAACACTTCTCTCTGAAAACCAGAACCCTTAGGCCAATAAAACTTCGAGTTATTGGAGGAGAAACACAGATTCCAACAAATGGGTGGCTAGGAGTGATGGTGAGTGGGCAATTCTTAATTCTGCCCCTTGGTTTCAATACCCCCGTATTCTACCTACTGAGGACACAGCACCATGTTATGGCATTGGTTTACAGCTTTCAAATTTTTAGTCTCAGGACCCCTTTATACTCCTAAGAGTTATTGAGGACCTCCACAGAGCTTTTGTTTATGTGGGTGGTAACTATTAATGCTGTATTAGAATTTAAAACAGAGACCATTTCAAAGTTTAGCAATGAGGAACACACTGCATGTTAACAGAAATAACAGCATAATTGTTATGAGATTACTTTTGACCTCATGGAACTCTGATTTCCATCCTAAAATGTCAGATTGTTCCAGAATATGAAGAAGAATCATAAGGGATAGAATGTGGTAAGTGAATTTTACTTGTTTTGGCTGGTAACACTTGTGTCTTAAAAGAAGCTATGAAATGCATTAAAATATTGGTAAAGTTTGGTCCCCTTTAATGGCCTGGCCTCCTTGATTAACTGACTAATGTGTTTGCCAGCAATATGAAGGGTTATTCTTCACTTTCTGTATAATCTAGCTACATAGCAAAACTTTTTTATGTTAACTGTGTTATTTCCTTGATTACTTAGGAAAAAAGAATCTCAGTTATGAAAGAAGTTAGATATATTTTACAATCATGTTACTTTCTAGTTTTTAAATAAAAGTATTATTGCTATTTTGATTAAGTAGATACCTAAATATAATTTTCAGGCACCCATGATCCCATCTTAATCAAATGTCCAGATCTCCTCTAACAACTTTTTTTATTTTTGCCTTCCACAGTCAGACCCAAATATAGAAATACAGGAAGAAAGAAGGAAAATAAAAGAGACTGTTTGAAGATATCACTTACACTGAAAGCTATCTTGAGATTTCCCAGAGGGTCCCTGAAAGAATCACAAAGTTTGTGTTCTGTCACCTTATAAAAAGAAATATTCTAGAAATAATTAGGGTGTTTTTTTTTTTTTTAATATGTTACTGTTTTGTAAAGTTTCTTGGGAAAAATTGTCAAATCAGAAGAGACACTCATCCTTCCCTAGGTTAAGTTTGGGAAGGTAAAATATTGTTAATATAAATATTTCAGACAGTATATGATTCATGGGAAGCCCCTAGATGTTTGTCAATGTCCTCGCTTTCAATAATATATTTTAACTTCAGAGGAAACATTGAGTAGACTCTGTCCAGTTTTCCTATATTTGTCAGAATCCTAGTGGTGCTTTGCCTGATGTTAGACAGCAACCATAGTATAGTGCTATGACTATGGTCTTTCCTGTGGTCATGTATGGATGTGAAAGTTGGACTGTGAAGAAGGCTGAGCGCCGAAGAATCGATGCTTTTGAACTGTGGTGTTGGAGAAGACTCTTGAGAGTCCCTTGGACTGCAAGGAGATCCAACCAGTCCATTCTGAAGGAGATCAGCCCTGGGATTTCTTTGGAAGGAATGATGCTAAAGCTGAAACTCCAGTACTTTGGCCACCTCATGTGAAGAGTTGACTCATTGGAAAAGACTCTGATGTTGGGAGGGATTGGGGACAGGAGGAGAAGGGGCCGACAGAGGATGAGATGGCTGGATGGCATCACTGACTCGATGGACGTGAGTCTGAGTGAACTCCGGGAGTTGGTGATGGACAGGGAGGCCTGGTGTGCTGCGATTCATGGGGTCGCAAAGAGTCGGACACGACTGAGCGACTGAACTGAACTGAACTGAACTGATCCATCATTTTAATGATTGTTTAAAGGGTTAACTTTGTCACATCTCCTTAAATTTGGATCTAGTGTCTTCCATGACACTGGTTTTCAATTGGAGATGCACATCAAACTTATCTATTGAGTTTTATAAAAATACAGCCATCTAGGACCTATGCCAGATTTGCTGAATCTCTTCATATTCCTGATACAGTCTTACAATATGCTTGGTTTAATGTTGGTATATTTTATATATTACGTTTCATGATTATTGTGCTATATATCAAGCTTTTTCCTCCATAAAATTGTTTAGCCTGTTAAAAAATCAAATATTCTCTGACGTCTCTGAAAATAGGTTTCATTATTATTCTTAGAGACATACTGTCTAAAACTTGTTTTGAAATTGCTTTATCATCTTATTATGCCTGCCACAGAAGCAATCACATTTTCTTGTCAGTTACATTATTCTAATTATGAATTCTCATTAGACTTTCACATTTGAAAGTTATCACTAATAAATTAACCTCAGCCCTTTTCTCTGTGATTTATTTCTCTGATGCTTATCTGAAGGTTCTGCTATCAGCTATAGACCTGAGTTTTTATCTTCAACAAAGATACACAATGTCAGAGCCCCATGGAAAAGTACTGTATCAGACACTAGGAACTATTGACACTTCCAGGTAGACTTTTGGGTACAGGTTTTGATGTATCACTTGGACAATTTTCAGGCCATAACAGTAAATTTAGTCAGGATTTCCATATCTCTTTTCCATTTAAAAGTGCATATGGGCTCATGAGAATGCTAACTCAAAATCCAGTAGAATAGGAGTTAATTATGTAGGACTGATGAACTGATCAGTAGTTGTGGTGTATGGGCTTTGAGAGCTTTTTATTTTGATTATTTATTTAGAATATTGTTGATATTTAAATTTCTATTTTCCAGCTATAAAATCAAATACTTTTGTCCTTCTTAAATTCTCTGTAATCCATACAGTTTAGTAGAATCTGCTTTTATGTACTGAAATATAACATTTAAATTTTATCTAATTCTCACTTTTCCCTCTTGAAATCAGAAGATCTTATTGCTTCCTTACTTTTCATGGCAATATAGTTACTTATACAGGCTCTATAAAAATCTGTCTTTAAACAAACAAACAAACAAACAAGAATATAGTTGGGAAAAGTCAATCATGTAACCAAAGCTTCACCTGGAATGTCATATCTGAGAATGGTGCTCATTTAATGGAACTTAGGGGGCCAATGCTTATAAAATCATTCTAGGAAAACTGGCCTGGCACCTATTTCTCAGGATCTCCACCTGAGATCAAAAGACCACTGCAAGATGGTTCACTCAAGTGTGCTGGCACCTCTTCCCTGGCTGTTGGCCAGACATCATACAACCTGGCTTCTCCATTAACAGCCGGAGCCTCCTTATGACATGGCAGCTGATTCACCCAGACCTAGTCATCCAAGGGCGAGACAGGGAAACAGAGAGAGAAAGAAAGAGAGAGGGAACAAGGAGAAAGTCCCAATGTTTTTTATGACCTAGTCTCAGAGTCACACTGTCACTTCTGCCTTATTCCATTTGTTAAAAAGAGAGTCACTAGGTCCAGGCCAGACTTAAAGCGATGGGAATAAAGCTCCACCTCTTGAAGAAAGGTGTATCAAAAAATTTAGGGACACATTTTGGCCAGTGGAGGTTTGGTGTCTTCCAAAGCCCTGGCCTTTATCATTCTAGGCTCTCTCCTCACCTTTGGGTAACTGTAAAAGTCAGTGGATAAGACAGTCTTGTAAACAAGTAGCACTAAAACAAAGCAAGCTGTAATCGTGTGCTATGCTAGAGGCACAAAAGGTGCCAACAAAGGACACTAAACCCAACTGGGACAATTCATGAAGGAAGTAGCATTTGATGTGAGACTGGAAGAAGGAGAGGATTTTAAAGGTCTAAGATTCAGAGCCAGAAGGAGTGAATGGCCAGTGAGCAAGGCAAATGTTGGTATGGATGGAGGCAAGAGGCATACAAATGTTGGCTCTGGGGAGCTGAAAACAACATCGTGTCCCTAAAAACTATCAAAATAAAATGATGAATGTCTGAAGAAGAGCATAGGAATTAAGTGACTGTGGCGCTGGAGAAGACTTCTGAGAGTCCCTTGGACTGCAAGAAGATCAAGCCAGTCCATCCTAAAGGAAATCAACCCTGAATATTCATTGGAAGGACTGATGCTGAAGCTGAATCTCCAATACTTTGGCCACCTAATGCAAACAACTAGTTCATTAGAAAAAACCCTGAAGGTGGAAAAGATTGAAGACAGGAGGAGAAGGGGATGAATGGCATCACTGACTCAATGGACATGAGTTTGAGCAAACTTCGGGAGAAAATGAAGGACAAGGAAGCCTGGCGGGCTTCAGTCCACGGGGTTGAAAAGAGTCTGACACGGCTGAGCAACTGAACAACAAAGTAAGTGTTAGCCACTCAGTTGTATCCAACTCTTTGCAACCCCATGGACTGTAGCCCGCCAGGCTTCTCTGTCCATGGGATTCTCTGGGCAAAAATACCAGAGTGGGTTGCCATTCTCTTCTCCAGGGAAAAGAAGAGAATGGTGTGGTATTAAGCATCAGGGAGAATGTAGGGGAGTGGAGACTGGTTAGCTAGACAGTGGGAAGTCTTGTATGTCAGAGTTAAGACATGAGAAATTAGGAAAGATTTCTGGATGGGCAACTGGCATGGTTACATCTGGGCTTCAGATCAGCCTGGTAACCACGTGAAAACTGGGGCCAAGAGTAGACATGCTAGAGGTGGGACGAGCACACAGCAGGCTCAACAAGTATCCTGCTTACCAGTGCAGCTCAGAGGTGCTCCATCCAGGCTGCATGTTGGAGTCACCTGTAGGGCTTCTTAGATCTGGTGCCCAGGCCTCACCCTCCAGAGGTTCTGATTTAATGATTTAAAAGTGGGTTCAGGCACTCTAGGTGGCCCTGATGTGCACCCACACTGAGAAGAACAGCATGATGCAGAGAAAAGGGAGTGAAGGTGAGAAGGAAGTCTCAACTCCAACCAAAACTGAACTATTGTCTCTTTCTGCCTCCTTTTCTGAATTTTTCTTCTATGTCCTTGGGTCCTTGTCCCTCAGTTCTCTGTGTTTTTATTTACGTTTCTCTTGAAAATGCTTCTATTTTATCTGACTATTCTATTCCCCAAAATGTTTCAAGTTATCAAACTGCCCATCTCCTCCATGACTCAGTAAAATTCCATTTCCTCGGGCAGCAGATATCAGCTAGGTATCAAAAGGAGAGCAAGCCACATACACTAATTCACACAAAGGTGTGAATGACTGATGATCACATAACCCACCTCAGGGTTTTCGAATTTCAATTTTTTCTAACCTTTAAAAAAATAATTTCACACGTATAGAAAAGTTACAAGAAAAAATAAAAGATTTCCCATATACTCTGTTTAGAAATGCATTTATTTTATTCTCTCTCTCTGCACACACATACACATTTGTTTTGTTTTTCTGAACCTGGAGTAAATTTCCAGCTAATGTCCAAATGCTTCAGTGTAAATCTCCTAAGAACATTCTCCTACACAGTTTCAAAACACTAGCCAAAATCAGTACATTAATGTCAGTCTAATCTATCCTCTAACCTACAGTCTCAGCTTTACTGAATATCTCAAGAATCTTTTTTAGAAACACAACTGTAACAATGACAATAAGAACATTTTTACCCTCTTTTCTTTCTGGTCCAAAATAGGACACTTGATTATTCCTGGCATTCAGTCATTCTGACTCTTAGGTCTCTTCCAATCTGGAACATTTCCCCAGTATTTCCATGCTTTCCATATCTTGATATTTTTGAAGAGCACAGAGAAATCATTTTGCAGGCTTTCCCTCACTTGGGGTTTGTCTGGTGCTTCCTCACAATTAGATTCAGGTTTTGCACCTTTGGCAGGAACACCCCTGAAGTCAGGCTTTGTTCGCCAAGCATCCTATCAGGGGCCACGCAGGGTCCACTTACTGCAGTGACTGTGCTGCTGCTTCTACCATTCGTTAGCATAGTTTCTGTCAGGTTTCCTGGTAAAGTTAGTAAGTGTTTTTCGTTAGTGCTTAGTTGCTAAATCCTATCTGACTCTTTTGCAACCCTGTGTACTGTAACCCACAGGCTCCTCTGTGCATGGGATTTCCCAAGCAAGAATACTAGAGTGGGTTGCTGTTTCCTTCTCCAGGATATCTACCTGGCCCAGGGATCCAAATCTGTGTCTCCTTCCTTGACAGGTGGGTTCTTTACTGCTGAGCCACCAAAGAAGCCCATTTTGTTAGTAATTAGTAACAGTTTTGTGAGATTATACTATGAGGCCATCCTGTTCCTCAGCAAACTTTCACCCATTGGATGCAAACTGGCATCCAGTGATGACTGATCCTTGCCTCAATTTATCATTACTATGATGGCTGCCAAAATGGTGCTTTTCTAATTTTATCATTTCTTCTATACTTATTAGCTGGTTTCTACTATAAAGAAGAGCTTTTTCCTTCTCTTCCACTTATCTGTTTATTTATCTAAACATTGTGCTTTCCTGGTGGTTCAAATAAAGTCTGCCTGCAATACTGGAGACCCAGGTTCAATCGCTGGGTCAGGAAGATCCCCTGGAGAGGAGAATGGCTACCCCCTCCAGTATTCTTGCCTGGAGAATTATCTGTTTATTTATATAAACATGGACTGGTGAATGTCTATCATATTCAATAGGGTATTTATTTTGATGTCCAAATTGGCTCAGATTTGACCGAAGAGAACTGCGTCAAGCTGGCTGGATTATTTGATTTTTAAATGAGATCAATTTTCCATTCAAATATGTCTCCGAAGAGTACAAGTAAGGTCTTAAGAGCAAATGAAGTGGAAAGGTTGGGCAGCATGCCAGAGGGTGATGGTGAGCAGATGAACCATTACTGGATCAGCGCATCCCAAACGGTTCCAGCTTCTCAGAGATTCTTCTTTCTTCCCTGTCCTAAAATGGCATTAAATGCTGGAACCTGGAGGGACCTCAAAGATCATCAGGTCTGCGGTTCCCAAATGCTGGCTTGTGCCAAAGGCTGTGACTACAACCCCCGGAGAGTTGGCTCAACCGAACAGGCGCTCCCTGCAACAGAGATTGTGACTCAAAGGTCAGGCCCAGGTGGGTGGGTATTTTGTGTGTTTGTAGAGCTCCCCAGGTGACTCCTATGTGAACCCACCCTCACCCCCCTTGCACACACACCCTCCTTTCACAGGTGACTCAGAGAGGGACATCCTCCTGCTCCCAATTACACCATTAGTTTCAGAACCAGGAGGAAACTTGAGGCTCCTTGGCTGGTCAGGACCTGCTCTTTGCCTCCATTGTGCTGCCCCCTGCTATGTCTTTGAAAGCTTGGAAGTTTACAACTCTCACTTCAGGAAGAATGAGGCATTTATGGGTAGGACTGGCAATGCATATGTTAGGTGTTTGTAAACATGGGGGCACCTCTGCTTATTTACTTAATTACTTGTGGTATAGTGGGGTATTTTATTTATTTTTTTTATTTTGTATTTTTTTAAATTTATTTTTTTTTTTACTTTACAATATGTATTGGTTTTGCTATGGCAACCCGCTCCAGTATTCTTGGCTGGAAAATCCCATGGATGGAGGAACCTGCTAGGCTACAGTCCATGGGGTCACAAAGAGTCGGACATGACTGAGCAACTTCACACACACAACATGAATCCATATTTTAAACTGATCCTCAGAGTTTTACTGTCATAAATTGAAAATAATAATATCCACTTCATACCATTGTTATGAACATTAATTTTAGAGGTACAATATAGAAAGGCCTGGCATTTTTACTAGCTTTTGCTGACACTTTTGCTAGAAAATGCATTGACCATCCCCCTGCCCCCAAACGCTCGAACATACACACTGCCCTGATGTCATTGGAGGAAGCACTTTCTGTTACTACTTCTTCCTTTACCTGCTATCTACTGAGAAGAGCAGTACGCCCTTTCATTGACTAGAGAAAGACAGCTGTAAGGTAAATAGATTCCATTGCGTTGCACACCCGTGTCCTCCTTGGGACCACTGTGAGCTTCTGGCCCCAGGAATTTGACTATTAAACAAAATTAACCTTTAAACAGCCTTTAAACCCGATAATCCAGGATCTCCATCCAAGACTAGCTTAACCACTGACATTACAAGTCTAGAACCAATCTAGTATTTTAAAGGCTTTGTGGGCTACAGTGAAGGAGGGAGAACATGTTACCAACATGCTCATGAGTATGGATAACTGTGGCAAGGTGCCAGTGTGCTCAAGACGTCAGGTGCTTCACAGTTTATCTTTTTCATTAGGTACACCATTTATTAAACTTCAGCCCCCTCCACTACCTTCCATCCCTTCTCGTCCTTAAGGGGATCTGTAGGGCAGACCTGTACCAGGGGTTAGGGCCTCTGAGCACCTAGCCGGGTATGTTGCTCCATTTTTCCACTGTCTTCTACCTTCAGAAAAGAATGGGTTCCCTTGATGTTACAAGAGAAGGTGAAGCTAAGAAGTGGTTTGGAGTGGGGACATCCAGGCCCTTGAGACAGAGGCTGTGATGAGACTGTGTTGTCCTGGACAAGATACACCTGCTTAAATTACTCCCTGGGGATGGAGCAAGGCAGTGACTCCTCCTGTGTTTTTGAGTAAATTTAGAAAAGGAACTTATCATCACTGCTAGTTAAAAACCTCTGGCCTAGTAATAACATAAGCAATCACAGTAATTTAGCGCTCAAGGGGCTTGCAGTGGTTCTAAAATAAGTCCACAAACTGTAAATCTCCTTCCTTCAGAGCAGCCTAATTCCTCTCTTGAGTGTGCCTATATACTTTAATCAGTACAGTGTAGCAGAAATGATAGAGACTTCCCTGGTGGTCCAGCGGCTAAAACTCCATGTTCTAAACGCAGGGGGCCCTGGTTTGATTTCTGGTGAGGGAACTAGAATTCTGCATGCCGCAGAGCATCTGAGCCCATGTAACACAATTAGAGAATATGAGTGCTGCAACTGAAGATCCCATGTGTTGCAACTAAGACTGGTACAGCCAAATAAATATTAAAAAATAAATAAATAAAGAGGGTTTCCCTAATGGTTCACTGGTTAAGAATCTGTCTTGCAATGCAGAGGACACTGGTTCCATCCCTAGTCTGGGAAGATCCCACATGCTGTGGGAACTAAGCCCATGGGCCACAACTACTGGGCCTGCACTATGGAGCCTGCATGCAGCAACTACTGAAACCCGTGTGCCCTAGAGCCCATGCTCTGCAACCAGGGAAGCCTGCACACCAAAACTGGAGAAAGCCCTGGGGCAGCAACAAAGACTCACCATCAGTTCAGTTCAGTTCAGTCGCTCAGTCGTGTCCGACTCTTTGCGACCCCATGAATCGCAGCATGCCAGGCCTCCCTGTCCATCACTATCTCCTGGAGTTCACACAGACTCACGTTTATCGAGTCCATGATGCCATCCAGCCATCTCATCCTCTGTCGTCCCCTGCTCCTCCTGCCCCCACTCCCTCCCAGCATCAGAGTCTTTTCCAATGAGTCAACTCTTCTCATGAGGTGGCCAAAGTACTGGAGTCTCAGCTTCAACATCAGTCCTTCCAAAGAAATCCCAGGGCTGATCTCCTTCAGAATGGACTGGTTGGATCTCCTTGCAGTCCAAGGGACTCTCAAGCATCTTCTCCAACACCACAGTTCAAAAGCCTCAATTCTTCGGCACTCAGCCTTCTTCACAGTCCAACTCTCACATCCATACATGACTACTGGAAAAACCATAGCCTTGACTAGACAGACTTTAGTCGGCAAAGTAATGTCTCTGCTTTTGAATATGCTATCTAGGTTGATCATAGCTTTCCTTCCAAGGAGTAAGCGTCTTTTAATTTCATGGCTGCAGACACCATCTGCAGTGATTTTGGAGCCCCCCAAAATAAAGTCTGACACTGTTTCCACTGTTTCCCCATCTATTTTCCATGAAGTGATGGGACCGGATGCCATGATCTTCGTTTTCTGAATGTTGAGCTGTAGGCCAACTTTTTCACTCTCCTCCTTCACTTTCATCAAGAGGCTTTTTAGCTCCTCCTCACTTTCTGCCATAAGGGTGGTGTCACCTGCATATCTGCGGTTATTGATATTTCTCCTGGAAATCTTGATTCCAGCTTGTGTTTATTCCAGTCCAGCATTTCTCATGATGTACTCTGCATAGAAGTTAAATAAGCAGGGAGACAATATACAGCCTTGACGTACTCCTTTTCCTATTTGGAACCAGTCTGTTCCATGTCCAGTTCTAACTGTTGCTTTCTGACCTGCATACAGATTTAGCCAAATATAAATAAGTAAATAAATATTTTTTTTAAATGGCAGAATATGATGCCCAAAGGTAGACTATAAAAGACATTGCACTTCTGTTTCCCGCTTTCTTTGGGATCGTGTATTCTGCAGAAAGTCAGCTGCCATGTCGGGAGGACACATAAGCATTCCTCTGTCGAAGCTCACAGAGCCAGGAACCAAGCCCTCTGTCCTAGAGATGTGTGAGTGAGCCATGTGGGCAGCAGATCCTCAGGGCTCAGTGCAGCTAACAGATGACCACAGCTCAGGCCAACCTGTGGGCTGCAGCCCCGTGGGAGACATAGAATCCTCCCCTCTTCCATGTGATTGCCCTTTGGAGCCACCTAGTTAAGCTGCCTCCTAATCCCTGACCCACAAACAAGAGCAGGTAATAAAAGTGTTCTTTAAGCCACTAAGTTATGTGGTATTTGTTGCACAGCAATATACAACTAATTTTGTTGTTGTTCAGTTGCTAAGTCATGTCTGACTCTTTGTGGCCTCATGGACTACAGCCCACCAGGCTCCTTTGTCCCCTATTATCTACCAGAGTTTGCTCAAATTCATGTCCATTGAATTGGTGATGTTCCCAGGGCTCTTAATTTTTTCCATAGCAACCGTGACAGCAGTTGATCTAGGCTTGGCTTGAATGCTCCCACTGACAGAGGGCTTTCTTCCTTCTAGGCAACAAGCTGACCACTCTGAGTGCCACCAAGCGCTGCTCTCACTGGGCTGGTTTTGGTTTCTCTATAACTTCCATCCCTGGTTCAAGGTGTACACTTCGAAGCCAAGGTGAAACCTCTCCTTTTCCATGTGATTGCCCTTCAGATATATTAAGCCCATGATTGTGCCTGCCCCCATGCCCTCTTCCACTGGCTAAAGGAACCAAGAGAGGAAGTAGTACATTTTGAGGGGCCTTGGAAAAGAGACATTGCCTGGAATCTTTCATGCACTAGCCCAAGAGGAGCTGGATTTTGAAAGGCCTGAGGAAATGGGTGGCATCTATCCTAACCTGCCAGGTAATAATTATAGCAGTAGCACTGATAATAATTATCAGCACCAACATAGCACTTATGGTATGGCAGGGTCACTTCTTTGTGTGTTACGTGTGCTAAGTCATCTAGCACTCACAGCAGTGTATTATTACTGCTACTTTTCACAGATGAAATAACTATAGTGGTTACAACTTGCCCAAGGTCCCACAGCTAGTGAATGGCAGAACAGGAGTTACAGCCATTGTATCCTCATCATGACTCAGTACTGCCTTCCCTGCTGGATCTAGCTCATCTCAGAGCTGCTTTAAAAGCTGTATGGAAACAAAAATACTAGCTGCCATTCATTAAGCACCTGCTATGTGTCAGGACCTGGGCATGAGAAAAGTACATGCTCACAGTCAGTGATTTGTTGAACACTTATTTATGATACACTGCCACGCTCCCGGCCCATATGGGATCATAGCATAGCACTCGTAGCACTCAGTTCAGGCTTGAGTCCTGCTCTCAGGAGTTTTTCAGTTCTGGATGAATAACTAACTATACTTTCAGGTGGTAGTTAAGAGTTGCTCTAGATAGACCAAAGAATACAGATAGGGAGATGTGGGCATGGATGGAGCCTTTTGTGGGCAGCATTTGAGCTAGTTTTTGAAGCATGATACCATTCTGGAAGACAGGGAGGGGAGAAGGACATTCTGGGAGGAGAAGCAACATAAGAACTAAGATGAGGAAAATGAGGTTGTGCTTTACCTGAAAACAAAATGAATGTATGGGATGATGGAGATGTACTGGGGGTGTTTTTAGCCTAATCCCATGTCTACCAGGTGAACTGATGAGGACTTATGGTCTTGAGGCTGCCATTCATTTGTGATTGCAGCAAACCATTCCAGGCTGTAAAAGCCAAGATTCTATGAGGGCTTCTGCAAGTACATGAAAGCTGTCAGATCCTCTGAGCTCCCGGGCACTCATTTATCATGGTGAGAAATGTTGATATTAATAAACCCTTCCACCTGGTACAATTTTCTGTCATCACCCCCCACCACCAGTTTCTATTTGGAGAATGAAACTGGCAGCAAACAGAATTTCACACTTCTTGCAGACCTGTTGGATAAACACAGGCAAACACTCACAGCAGCCATTTGACACCTAATGAATGGGAGGTAAAGGTGTCGGACTGCACGGCAGGAGACTGAGAGCGGCTTCTGCATGGATTCTCTCTCCCCTGGGCCTTGCAGCAATGGGCAGGACATGACCCTCCCTCACTTCCTGCAGGTGAAGTACCTAAATGCACTGGGGCAAAGTTGGGACTAGGGTACCCAAGTCAGGGAAAGGCCACTCCAAGGGACTGGGCATACTTTTAAAACCTATCTTTTTTGAGATCTAAGGGAAGAGGCAGATTTAGATTTTTGTGAGGTCCGAAGTCTGTACCATGTGGGAGCCCTCTTTAAGAAAAAAGAATACTGAATTATGGATACAAAGTGAGATTTGAAAATCATTATTTATTTAGAAGGAGAAAAGAAATCATAACAAAATTCAAAGCTTAAAAAATGCTGACCGATACCATCAGTTCAGTTCAGTTCAGTTCATTTCAGTCGCTCAGTCATGTCCGACACTTTGTGACACCATAGACTGCAGCATGCCAGACTTTCCTGTCCATCACCAGCTCACCAAGCCTACCCAAACTCAAGTCCATCGAGTTGGTGATGCCATCCAACGGTCATCTTCTGTCATCCCCTTCTCTTCCCGCCTTCAGTCTTTCCCAGCATCAGGATCTTTTCCAGTGAGTCAGTTCTTCTCATTAGGTGGCCAAAGTATTGCAGTTTCAACTCAGCATCAGTCCTTCCAGTCCTTCAGGACTGATTTCTCAACTGCCTGTCATATGACTAAAATATTTTTTCCTGCCTTTTTTGTCACGTCTTTTTTTCAACATTGAGTCACATATTCTTTAGATCGCATCTTCAAATGGCACCAATTTAGTAATGGCTCTGCCAAGAGGAGACAAATCAGTCTTATCTCTATTAGTAGCATGTTTGATCAACACTTTTTCCTTATTGATTGCTTCAAAAAATTTCTTCCAGCTTCACAGCTCATTATTGGAAATGCCGTGTAATTGTTCAGGATTGTTGTCAATTTGGGGGAAACTTCCAACAAAATTTCTTTCCTATATGATTATAAGACTTCAGAGCATGTAAAATTTTTTTCAGCAGTGGCTAATCTTAAACACTCCTTCACTTGAGAATTACTCATTGTAATTACAACATTAATTACAACATTAATCAGTTGGTCTTCCATGTTCTTGTTATAGAGGTATGTCATGAGATACACATCCTCATAGGTGTCAGTTTATCAGTGAGGAATGTAAATCTTTCTCCAGCGTGCTCATATTATTCACTCTTCTTCATTAACTGGGTTATTAAACAATCCAAGAATCTATTCATTATTATTCTATTGGAAAGTTATATTTTCTACTTATTGAATTATTGCTTTAGATATGATTAAACTTTTTTCCATTATAGTTCTATCTTTGATGTTAGAAATCATTTCCATTTATTTCATTGGTCTTCTTTTTTCACTGATTTGTTTTTGAAATTTCTCTCAGTTCTTGAAAAATGTACCTAAAGATGACAAATGAATTTCACCTTCATATACGCCAACATTGGGAGTCTATATTCTCTTGTTCTCTTTATCGAAATGTTCCAAAATCTTTCCAAATTGAATAAAATGACATATTGAGCTTTATGATCTTTTAGGTAAATACCCTACTTCTTATTTGTACTTGAGTTTCTCTTCTTAGTCTTCAAAAATGTATTTTAGAGTCTTAAAAGTTGTTGCATCCATATGGTGAGACTAGAGCAGATTTATAATGGCAGACCAGTCATTATGAACATAATTTCAGGGTTGAGTGCTGTAGGACACATTCACATTGAAATGAAACCTCTGGTCCTGCATAATTTGGACAGTAGAATATTCCTGGAAGCCTCTCCTACACCAGATAGCCAACAATAACTCAGCTGTACATGGAAGTAATATTTCATGTGGATTTCAAACCACATAATTATATCCCACTAAATGGAATAACTAAATTAACTATATCTCCAACTCAACTTCCCCCTAGCCAAATAGCCAAAATGCCCACAAGCACCACAACATTACCTGGGATGAGGGAGCATGTGATGGAAAAGAAGTTGCAGTGGAAAGAGACATTTACTCAAAGTAAACAGTGTTTAATTTTAAGGATGTGCTTAACTCAAAAGCATCCCAATGGCCAACTCTGGGATAACTTGAGCAAAAAAATAAATGATGATAATGATGAATTGTAACCTATAGAAAAAGCTCATATCCATGAATTTATAGTGATATAAATAAATAATTGATTAAATGAAGAAATGAGGGAGAAGCGATAGCTCTTCCTTATAGAAGATTTTCAATTAATAAAAGTGGAAGGGAATATAGCAATAGAAAAGTACCATTTGACAATCCTTGGTGGCTCCGTGATAAAGCATCTGCCTGTAATGCAAGAGACACAAGTTCAATCCCTGTGTCAGGAAGATCCCCTGGAAGAGGAAATGACAAACCACTCCAGTATTCTTACCTGGGAAGTCCCATGGACAGGAGCTTGGCAGGCTACAGTCCATGGGGGTGCAAAGAGACCTGACTGAGCACACAAGCACTGTCTTACACAGCAATAACTGTCACAGGCAGGAACCACAAACCACAGGCACGAAAGTGAAAGTGTTAGTCCCTCAGTTGTGTCCAACTGTTTGCAACCCCATGGACTGTAGCCCACCAGGCTCCTCTGTCCACGGGATTCCCCAGGCAAGAATGCTGGGATGGGTTGCCATTTCCTTCTCCAGGAGATCTTCCTGACCCAGGAATTGAACCTGGGTCTCCTGCATTGTAGGCAGATTCTTTACCATCTGAACCACCAGGGAGAACAATTAATAGATGCTAAAATCAGGGGGTGAAAGTATGATGTTTAACAGGACATTGACAGAGTATTGATCTGTCTCATCATACACTTTCTAATTGTTTTTGCTGTTCAGTCACTAAGTTGTGCCTGACTCTTTGTGACCCCATGGATTACAGCATGCCAAGCTTCCCTGTTCTTCACTATGTCCCAGAATTTGCTCAAATTCATGTCCTTTGAGTCAGTGGTGCTATTCAACCATTTCATTCTCTGCTGCCCTCTTCTCTTTTTGCTTTCAATCTTTCCCAGCATCAGGATCTTTTTTTAATGAATTGGCTCTTCATATCAGTTGGCCAAAGTATTGGAGCTTCAGCTTCAGCATCAGTCCTTCTAATGAATATTCAGAACTGATTTCCTTTAGAGTTGACTGGTTTGATTTCCCTTCTGTCCAAAGGACTCTGAAGAGTCTTCTCCAGCACCACAATTCGAAAACATCAATTCTTCAACACTCAGCCTTCTTTATGGTCCAACTCTCACATTTGTACATTACTACTGGAAAAACCATAGCTTTGACTATATGCACCTTTGTCGGCAAAGTGATGTCTATGCTATTTAATATGCTGTCTAGGTTTGTCATAACTTTTCTTCTAAGGAGAATGTACCTTTTAATCTCATGGCTGCAGTTACCATCAGCAGTATTTTGGTTTTTGGAACCCGAGAAAATAAAATTTGTCACTGCTTCCACTTTTCCCCTTCTATTTGCCATGAAGTGAATGGACTGGTTGCTATGATCTTAGTTTTTGAACGTCAAGTTTTAAGCCAACTTTTCCACTCTCCTCTTTCACTCTCATATAGAGTCTCTTTAGTTCCTCTTCACTTTCTGCCATTAGAATGGTATCATCTGCATATCTGAGGTTGTTTATGTTTCTCCTGGCAATCTTGATTCCAGCCTGTGATTCATCCAGCCCAGCATTTCTCATGATGCGTTTAAGTTAAGTATGTGTATAAGTTAAATAAGCAAGGGGACAGTATACAGCCTTGTCTTACTCCTTTCCCGATCTTGAATCAGTCAGTTGTTTCATGCAAGGTTCTAACTTACTCAGAAGAAAAAAAATCAAATGTACAGAGGAGAAACTCCATCAGCAGCACCTTAACCAAGCAGTCAAAGTTAACATTACCAGTCATGAGACATATCAGCATCATGTACCACCTGATATAATGTCTGAGAAAAACAGAACATCAAATCACATCAGTGAACTCTTTAGGGGTCCAGTGGCTTGGAGTTTGCAAGGACATCTTTTGAAAATAAAGGACAGATTATTATTGCCTCTCATACCTCCTGCAGCTAAGGAAGAAGCCAATGCCTGGTAGAACTCTTTGGCATCTGGAGGCCACTTAGTGATGTTACTCTGACCCATTTACAAGGCAACATGGAAGGCTGCCAGCTTTGAGTCATAACAAGTCTAGGATTCAATGCAAAAGCCATATGGCTTGAGTCAAATGACTGAGCAGATCCTATTGATATTAGAGTTATCTGTGATGGGGGAAGGGGGAACTTATGGGCCATTAATGGCATGCTCCAATAGGAGAATCACAATGTAGACCCCTAGGGTCCCAGAGCAAGGCCACGCCATCTGTAGAGGAGAGATACACACCATTTGAAAAATAGCTCCTGGCATGCCACTGGCCTTGATAGAGACAGAGCATCTGACAAGTGACCATGTGGCCAAAGTTACCCATCATGAGCTGGAAGGTATCCAACCTGCCAAGTCACCAAGTTGGCAGGCCAATAGCAATCTGTGTATAATGTATGTGGTACACCTGAGATTGGGCATGAGCAAGGCCAGAAGGCAAAGGTAAGCTGCACTAGTAGATGACCCAGATCTCCATGTCTTACATCATTGTTGTACCAATGTCTCATCCTCATAGTATTTATGACCATGTGGAGTAATGCCTTACAGCCAAGCTGACAGAAAAACAAAAAGGCTGAGATTGTTTCAAGGATGTGTTGGCTTGATTTGGAGATGCTAGCCACAAATAGGGGGAAGGCAATGGCACCCCACCCTAGTACTCTTGGCTGGAAAATCCAATGGACGGAGTAGCCTGGTGGGCTGCAGTCCATGGGGTCGCTAACAGTCGGACAGACTGAGCGACTTCACTTTCACTTTTCTCTTTCATGCATTGGAGAAGGAAATGGCAACCCACTCCAGTATTCTTGCCTGGAGAATCCCAGGGATGGGGAAGCCTGGTGGGCTGCCGTCTATGGGGTCACACAGAGTCGGACACAACTGAAGTGACACAGCAGCAGCAGCAGCAGCCACAAATAGACTGCTGGGTAGTGCATTCCACTCAGGGCCATCCTGAAAAACAAGGATAAATCCCCTCATTGGGCAGAACAAATGGTCATTCACTTTGTATGAAGTAGGAACCGAGGCAGGAATATCCAGCTCATGTCTATGGAAGATGACTAGGGTGGTTAGCCAGGGAGCCTGGAAGGAGAAAGACTAAAGGCCTAGGGCCTGGGGAAGAGCATGTAGATGGACCTATGGGAGTGGGGATTAAAGACCTTCGTATTGCATGTTGATGCTCAGAGAACATCTACCATAGAGGAGATGCTAAACTCTTCAAAAGTGGGGTGCTATCCTCTACAATGTGGTTAACACCCTAAATCATAAACTATTGTATGATTTGGTAACACCAAAAGGTAGAAAACAGGTGTCTAGGAACAAAGGGGTAAAAGCAGGAAAGGCACTCTGTAAGATCATTCCCTGTGTCCACCTGAGAAATCAGTGCCTCTCGTTGCTATGCCATTAGGCTCTATAAGTCTAGGGGTCCTGATTCCCAGAAGGAACTATTTGTCCCATTAAACTTTAAGCCTCAGCTGCTGTCTGATCACCTTAAACTCCTTGTGCCAGAAAAGGAGTCCCCCTACTAGTAGGGGTAATTGAGCCTGATTGTCAGAAGGACACAGGGCTGCTATTACACAGGGAGGGCAAGGAAGACTGTACCAGTCATGTATGGGGCTTTTCTTGGTACGCCTCTGCCTCTTCTGATGGTAAACTGACAAGTGCAGCAGCCAGGAACGGAGAACAGTATACTGCACATCAGCTCAGGGGTGATATTTGGGAGATCCCATCAGGTTAAACACCTTGACAAGAAAAGTCAGCAGTGAGAGAAGTAGAAAATGGGTAACTGTGGTCTTGAGGCCAACTGCAGCATCTTGGGTTATAGGTCATTTCCGTAATCTTCCTCTGGCAAGTAGCAGAGGGGACCAACCAGAATCCCAGAAGAGCTGTTCCCAGATGGACTGAACTTACTAAACAAAGCTGGTGGATTTGGTCAGTTCCAGCAGTGGACTGTACTGGATGCCCAGATCCTTCCATTTTGGTCCAAAGCTCCCATTCCCTGAGCTCCCATGAGTGTTAGCTGCTGACTCTTCACATCTGAGCTGTCTAAGAACTGCCTTTCACTAAAGGGAGCTGTAGGAAGCTCAAGCTGGGGCCACCTTGCCTCCATTTGGAACAACTCAGAAGATCTCTCCCAGTGCTAGAGCTCCCCATAGAATTGGCTGAGGTCTCTGTGTGGTCACTGTGTTACAATTCAGCTCCTGGGTTCATTCCTGCTTCCTCTCTCCTTTACAGGATTTGTTTCCAGGAAGATATCCTGCACACAAATGACTGCAACAGTCTTTTTCTCCAGAGTTTTCTCCCTGCCTTTGACAAGAGTGGGAGGGTTTGCCTCTACACCAAGGTGTCTCTTCTGCCATAGACAAGGGAGGAGAATGTGAAGCTGAGCTCCCACTATCCCTACAGGGATATACAAATGAGCAAGAAGTCCAATTTGTGGTTTTAATTCACTGAGATTTGACCATTGTTTGCTACCACAGTATAATCTAACCCATCTTAGTTGATACAGAATCAATACTTTTGACTTTAAAATCTTACAGACTTTGGTCCCAGAGGTGATTAGAGAGGTGGCCAAGGCCAAACCTCACTTTATGAGGCAGGTGCAGGTCTGAGCTTATTGGGGCTAAGTTAGAGTCAAGCTAGAGAGAGAGAAATTGAATCTAAAAGGCTAAGTGCCATCTCACTGGGGCTTTTCCTGGGTCTGGCTGAGAGCTACAGAGTAGAATGCACTCAGAGTTTTTTTGCAACGGTTGTTGGATGAGTCTGGAATATGAGGATGAATAACTAATCAGCGGGTCCTGGTTAAAGTTGGTTGGCCAGCTGTCCGTGTGGTTTCAGGTCACTGCCAAGAGCTTCTGTGGGTAATCCAGAAGAGTTCAGACTCAAGTTAGAAGTGAGTTGTTGCCTGTATCTATGAGAAAAATGAAGGCTAATAATTCAGGGTTGTGTTCCATGTCTTTGTTCAGTGGGAGGCATGGAGCCAAGACAAAGGCCTTGGCACTAGACAGTATATTCACACACAACAGAACCTGTTAAAGCCCTTTCCAAGGAGCCTTAAGCAATAGTTTCTGCTGATGAAACTTGATCAGGCACGAGGCTTTACATCATGGCCCTGTCCAGCTAGGTGAGTGGTAGGATTTCTTGAGCCTGTGAATGATACCCTAGTAAATGCCTGGAATATAGCACAATGTTATCTGGCTTAGGAATGGTCTCTTGGTCTAGCTGCTGAGGAATAAACCAGAATGTCACTCATTACTAATTCATGAGAATAAATTTTGGGGAATTTGTGTGTTGTAAACTAATCAACCTAGAGCCATAGGCAGTGCCTCTGGACTCTTCCATTCAGTTTCTGCACAAATCTTGACCAGTGTATTATTTTCAATCTCATTTTGACATATCATTTCTTCTGTTGATTGCAGGCAATGTGGGCTTTAACAGCATTCATGATACTGTAGGCTTTACAACTGTAAGACCTGACTTGTCAAACATATTATATGTCCCTATAGTTGTAGGGCAGCTGCGATCGGTGCACTAAGCGCGGCCTAAAAAAAAAAAAAAAAGTGAAATAATAACATTTATATTTATGTGCATATTTGCATATACATACACACATTTATTTTTCAGTTAAAATAATAGGTGCTCATTAAATATGTTTGTCAAGGGTGGAGGTAGAATTTGGTAGAATTTGATAAACTGTGAGTATGGTGATGATACATGGTGCATTCATTTAGTAAATTTTAGTAAGAAAACTGCTGTGTTCACAATTCTGTTACTGAAGCTCTAACAAACACAAAACTAAACAAGACGTAAGATCTTTTCATCAAGGAACAGAGAATCAGATAATATCATGAAGCTTTGATAAGGGTCATTACATTTGAACTAGATATTGAAAGAAGTTAGTATTTTAACAGGTGGAAACCTCAACCAGGTAAAGGAAAAAGTATAACTAAAGTTATCAAAGCCAAAAAAAAGCAGATGCTGATTGCAAGAAATGGATCCCAGAGAAGAGTTAAAGTCAGCATGGGTAGTGGGATTAGAATGTTTAGGTTTGGAGAATTCGGTAACATAAAACTCTAAATTTGCTCCAAAGTATCAGCTCCGGAAATGAGGAAACCAAAGTTTGAAATCGCTTGTAACTTCTCTTGTGTTTTGTATTTAGGCTGCAATGACTTTGGGGCATGTGTTCACAGTCACCGGGGATATGACAGTTTGGAGAGTCAAAGTGAAAGTCGTTTTCTGCCTTAGGGATGTTTAGGTCTGTGCTCTGCTTGGTTAATTTAAGTGCTTAACTTTTACTGGTTCACTTAGTAGAAGTTACTATTTAAAAAAAAAAAAAGGAAGAAAGAAAAAAAAAAGCCACTGAATCTCAATTATTATATGACCTTTTGGGGATTTAAAAGATAGTCTTGTCACTGGGTTCAAAAGCATCTTTTGCCCTTTTAGGAAACTTTTTCTTCATAGGAGGAAAGGCTTCCCTCTCTTTATTCACAGCTGTGTGTTCTCTAATAAGTGTGCCTTTTCCTTTAGGGCTGACCTGCTTTCACTTCAGTGCATGTTGTTTTCAAAGAGCCATTTGATGTACAAGAAACCTTCTGCTTAAAAATAAAAAAGGAAGCCCTAAGAGTAAAATAGAAAGAAAGAGATGGAGGGAAGGAGAAAAAGAAAATGGTTTTGTCATGTTTATTTTTGTATTTGGGGATTGTTGGAGAGATAAATATGTATGCAGAATTTTGCACTAAAATGCTTCAACTTCCAATTAAATTGCCAATTTAAAATATGTATCATTTGATTCTTCATTAACTTTGTGCCTCACTTTGACCTAATCAGAAGGACATAAACAAGCAAATTCCAAAGAATCTATTATTTCTTTCGAAATGTAACAAGAAAGGAAGAGAAATTATCTCTTTATAGTCTATTTAGAGAATTCAAACCCTTTCATGTGGACACTGGAAATCCCCAGGTATATCTGTGCCCCACCCAAATATATGTTCTTTATCTTGCTCTGTGAATCTAGTAATCCTGATTTCTGGGATCTCTGCTCCAGTAGAGTTGATCTATTTATCACATATCATCAGTTCAGTTCAGTGGCTCAGTCGTGTCTGACTCTTTGCGACCCCATGGACTGCAGCACACCAGCCTCCCTGTCCATCACCAACTCCCAGAGTTTACTCAAACTCATGTCCATTGAGATGGTAATGCCGTCCAACCATCTCATCCTCTGTCGGTCCCTCTCCTGCCTTCAATCTTTCCCAGCATCAGGGGCTTTTCCAGTGAGTCAATTCTTTGTATCAGGTAGCCAAATTTATTTGAGTTTCAGCTTCAGCATCAGTCCTTCCAATGAATATTCAGGACTGATTTCCTTTAGGATAGACTGGTTCAATTTCCTTGCAGTCCAAGGGATGAGATAATTTCTAGGCAGGAGAATGAGGAAAGGACAAGTGTCAAAGTCATGGACCAGCCAAATATAAGTCTTTAAACAGATAATCCTTCCTACAAACACTTCTATGTTACTGGCCAATAATATATCACATAACCAACCCAAGTTGCTAGAAATTCTAAGAGATCAAGTTTTGTTTTGCTTTGATCTAAGCACATTACCCTAAACACATACAGTTTTTTTTTGTTAATGAAAAAAATAGGAAAAACTCCATCTGGATAGATAACCAATATTCTAGTTCACAATGCTGAACTCTAAGTGCTTATACAGTGCCTGTTGCAGAGAACACACTCAATAAGAATATAATGAATGAATTGTAGTTAAGTTAGGAACACTTACAGTGATTGTTAACATTTAATTATGGGCTTTTAAATGCCTTCATCTATAGTATCTCAAAGCCCAATTAAAAGATACCAAATGACAAGTACTTAAAAAGTTGTTCAAGGCTTTATTTTTAACACATGTAGCACAGTATTACACATGATTAGGCATTTTTTAAAGATCTTTGCTGCTGCTGCTGCTAAGTCACTTCAGTCGTGTCTGACTCTGTGAGACCCTATAGAAGGCAGCCCACCAGGCTCTGCCATCCCTGGGATTCTCCAGGCAAGAATACTGGAATGGGTTGCCATTTCCTTCTCCAATGCATGAAAGTGAAAAGTGAAAATTCTCTACATGATTATGATGGTGAAAATTCCAAAAGAAATTGTTTTCTTTGTCTTCAAACTTATCTCAGTAGCTCTAGACCTTATCTATAAGGAAAAGCATACTTTCTTTTTCTGCCCCATGTTATAAATTCTTTCCAGTTAAAAGGACAGGCTTTATTCGTCACAGAAGTTTTTTCGATCTATGTAATGGTTACTTTCTAAACAAGAAAGTACCATTTACTTTGGTTGGAATAGGCAGATATAAATCTATTTTTGCTGATATCACATCTCAAGATGCTTTAGTCTTGACACTTACATATTAGTTTATGTTATCTCTTTGCAAATAGGGGTTTTTCCCATGGAAGGGAACTGTGTCCCTACTACTGAATACAGAATGACTTAGATTATTCTTTTAAAAAAGAAAATAAAACAGGGAACTTTTTAAAAAGACAGTTTTTAAAAAATTAGAGAAGACTCTCATTTCTTCTCTATCTCTCTCTCTCTCACACACACACACAGATTCACACACAAAAAATGTTATAGTAAAAATAAAGCATAAGAAAAATCCAAGCTCTGTGGAAATGAGTCCAGAAGGATAAACTAAAATCACTAGTTTTCATTTTACAGTAAGAATAAACAATGTATATAGAACTTACTGGGTAAGATAAAATATAAAAGATACTATAAAATTATTTCTCACAGCCCTCCACACTGCAGGTTTCTGGATAGACCCTCCAAGACACCAGAACTGCTGCCAGGTATGTTTAGTTGAGAATGAAGGTAGAGGATTCTGAGTTTAATGGATCTCTGTCACACTTGAGAGCACAATTTCAAGTGATTTATATATATATATATGTATGTATATATATCACCAGGCATTATTTCAAGTGTTCTATATACGTTACCTCCTTTAACCCATATAGCATTGCAATGTAGCTATGTTTTTAATCACCATTTACAATTAAAGCACTGAGGCTTACATCGTTTGCCCATCTGCCTGGTGGTAATGTGGCATGTAAATGCAGGTATCTAGCTCTAAAATCAAGGCTCCAAGCACTATCCTGCATTGCCTCACAGTGTCTACAATGATGCAATGCTTTAAGCCACTGTATTTGAGAAGAGTCATTCTTTGGAATGATTATTAATACTGTATAATAAGAAAAACAAGGCTAAAAAAAAAAAGAAAACCAAGTTCAAAGCAGTAACAACAGGTCTTGACTGTGGACTGTTTCTAAGGGTGAGCCAGAAAGGATGTCATGACTCCCAAGAAGTAAGGGAACTCAGAAATTTTTTAATGACTTTTAAGTATGTACTACCTACATTTCCATCAAAAAGGCACCAATTCTATTTATTGTATAATAAAAACTAGTCTCCTTGCTTTTCATGTTTATAAAGCTTAAAACACTTTGAATTCTAAGATAATGTCATGAGTATTAAAAAGTCTAGAATGAATAATTTAGGACAGGATTGAGAGCATGTGAATACTGGTATTACAAAGAACAATATTAAAGTATCTTTAACAATTACATCCCAGATCTGAAGCTGTAGATTCAGATTTTCTTCCTCCAAATAAAAGAGCAGGGGAAGCCTTTTTACCACCCCACTAAGTAGGCTCTACATTTGTGTGGATGCAGGGGGCTGGGGGTGGTATGGCTGTACACTGAGTGAGGAGTCTACTCAAACTAATTAGAGGAAAGTCTAAAGACAGAAATGGACAGGCATACCTTCCTGGCCACTAATGGTGAAGTGTAGGCATGGATCGGACAATGATCTTTCACCACCTAATGCTGGAGAATTGATTAGCAATTAGTAAAATTAGTAGAATTGATTGGCACGGGCACTTCGGTGGAAATGATCAACTACTGTTTTTCTTGTGAACTCTGATGAGTCAGGGGTGAGCACTTAGCCACAAAGCCACCTGTTGGGCATTTTAAATAGCTCCACTCAGCTCATTGCTCTGTGATGTCCTGGAGGAGGCATGGGAGGAGTGGGAGGGGGCTCAAGAGGGAGGGGACACACATATACTTATAGCCGAGTCACATGGTTTTACAGCAGAAACTAACATAACATTGTAAGGCAACTATCCTCCAATTAAAACAATTTTAAAAATGTAAAATATTAAATAAAATAACTCCAACACCAGATCTACTCTTCTAGACCATTCTGCACAGCATCCCTTCTCCTCTCTTCAGTAAATGCTCCAAAATAAATTATGATTTGGGCATCAGATACAGCAACCTTCTATGCTCTATCAAAAGAAGTAAATTCCAAGATCAGAAGAGTCCAAAGAAGTTTGAGAATTTCTCGGAATCAGGAATTACAAGTCTCCTGGGTACACATTCACCAGAAAGAAGAAAGGGAACTCCAATTACCAAGAGTCTTTGTTTCCCTTCTTAATTGCATAAATGGGACATTTAATTTTCTATTGGGAAATGTATTCGGAGCTTTTATTCAATTTCACCAGACCATGGCAACGTGAAAAGGAATTTTCTAAGGGGTGAATCTTGCTGCTTTAAAGGAAGAATCACAGTTATAAGCGAGTCAGGGGAGTCAACTTGTGCCAGCTTGTCTTGGGTTTTCCTGGTTTTAGCACAGAATGTCCTGTATACTAGGAAACACAGTTACAGCCAAAGTGCAATGGTCAGTCACCATCAGGCTTGCTTCTACACAATGGCATACAAGCACACACATTTTACACACATGCAGACACACCAAAATCTTTCTTGCTTTCCTATCCTTTCACGGGCTATTATCCCATCACATAAAATTTCTTTATAAAACCATTTTTCCTTCTTTTCCTTTCACAATAGATTCTGATGAATTTATAAAACCAAAAGTCTGAATCACTAGCAGTCTGCCCCCTCAGGCAAAAGAAAAAACAAGGCTTTTTTTTCCTCAAGAGTAAGGAAAGCATATTTAAAATACTTGAGAAGGTATACTTTCCACAAGCATGAGGAAGCAAAATAAAGCTGTCTATTGAAGCATGTTGAAAGTCACCGTCCTATCTCCACAAGGGAGGGTCCCCAGGAAGTTACAGAATCGTGTGCGGCTGCTGCTGCTAAGTCACTTCAATTGTGTCTGACTCTGTGCGACCCCATGGACGGCAGCCCACCAGGCTCCCCTGACCCTGGGATTCTCCAGGCAAGAACACTGGAGTGGGTTGCCATTTCCTTCTCCAATGTATAAAAGTGAAAAGTTAAAGTAAAGTAGCTCAGTTGCGTCCGACTCCTAGTGACCATATGGACTGCAGCCTACCAGGCTCCTCCATCTGTGGGATTTTCCAGGCAGGAGTACTGGAGTGGGGTGCCATTGCCTTCTCTGAGAATCGTGTGCACAACACTCTAAAACTACATCCTTAAGTGACTTCCTGTTAAAGGGTATTACGTTGGCCTTATTTAAAAGTACGTTGCTGATCAGAAAATCCACCATTGTTCTGAATTGTGCATCCAAACATGACAAAGCATTCTTTGAGACCCAGGAGACTCAGGGACCTCTATATTCATTAGTCTATTGACATGAGAAAATGATAAACTAAAACTACACTAGCAGGAGTTTTGGTGTCCTGGAGGTCCTGCTGGAAAGCTCCAGTGTGGAGGGATGCAGGAAGTTATTTTTATCTTTTTTTTCCAAATTAATATTATAAGATAAAAAATTAATGAATTGAGACATGAACAGAATTTCCAGTTTCATAGACTTTTCATGTGACAGTGTCAAATGGGCATAACTTCTGGTGTCAAATTATGGACACTAAGTCATGAAAGAAAATTCCTGGAAAACAGAAACTCTGGATTCTACTTTGGCAAACTTGTCCTCCTGTGAATTGCCTAACACTAAGCCATGGACTTAAAAGTAAAAAGACTACAGTGACCAAGAAACCAGGATCAAGCCAACTGGGGACTCCATGTGGCATCTAAAAAGAACATTTTCTACTCAGCTCCAGCTGATGCTCACCATAGTCTATCTAGCATGTAAACTTTTCTGTTATTTCTTTTCTTTTTTTCTTTAACTAATTGCTTTTATTAATTCTATGTAAAAAATATAAATGAAAACAAATTGAAATTGATGATATTGCTAACATGGCTAAACATCCATCTTTTGTGTGAAATCCTCTTATATGTTAATTTTAGCAACTAATTCAACACCTTAAAAAATATCATACATGTCAAAACACACCTATAGGCTGGATCTGGCCCCAAAGTCACACCTTTGCTATTTCTGCTTCTAAGACTTTATTAGTTTGATTAAATAGAATTAGAAGGAAAAGGAACCCAGAGGAGCAAGTAGAAGTATCCAGAGGGTTCCAGGGGCTCATATAGAGTGATAGGGAAGCGAGAAAGATACACTCTACAATCATCCTTCCCTTCTAGAGACTGTCAGATAATTCCAATGATTAATGTCTAGTGACTACATGTAACTTTTATTATTAAACCATAGCTATACAACTTTAAAGATTTAAATAATGGTTGATTTCAGCACAATACTTCATTTTACTGTTAAAAGGAAAAAGACTCAAAGTTAACAACACACCTTGGAATATAACCCAGAGCTCTTGTCTTTCATTCCACTGAAGTGTTAGTCACTCCGTCGTGTCCAACTCTTTGTGACCCCACATACTGTAGCTCACCAGACTCTCTGTCCATGGAAATCTGCTGCAGATTGCCATTTCCTTCTCCAGAAACAAGTAATAGTAAGACATAAAACCAATACTTTGGAAAGATAAAATTAAGGAGCAGCAAAAATGGTTAGAAACAAGGAGATTGGGTGGGAGAATGCAGCAGTAACACAGAAGCATGAATGGGAATGGAGAGAACATTTCAGGAGATTTTGTTTAAGACAGAACATTCCAAAATTACTGACTGGATATGCAGGGAAAGGGAGAGGGCAGAATCAGAGATAAAGCTGTGGTTTCCAGCTCAGGTGGCTGAGCTATGAAGTGCCTTTTAAAGGAATAAGGAAGTCAGAGGAGGAGGCAAGTACAGTTGGCCCTTAAACAATGGGGGTGGGAATGGGAGTTAGGAGGTCCACTCCTCCAGAGTTGAGAAGGAGGGGGATAACTTTACAATCAGCATCCGTGATTCCACAACCTCACATTCAAACAACCATGGACCATGTAGTACTGCAGTATTTATTTTAAAAATCGACATATAAGGGGACCCCTGCAGTTCAAACCTGCATTGTTCAAGGGTTGTTATGGAGAGTATGCAAGATTATCAGCTCTATTTTGGACAGAGTATTGGTGGAATTTGGAGAAAATTGGTAGTAGGTACCCTTACGATAGCACAGAATTTAAGATTAGAGCCCAGATAGAAATGTAGGATTTAACCCAAGAGGATAGTTCATTCCAGTACCATTTCCCATAATTTCCACAAAATTATGGCCATCACTTTCCTATACCAAAGTCTTGTCTGAGGTACAAAAGAAGATAATGTATATTGAAAAAATTTATAAACTGTCAAGTGCTCTGCAAACATAACTTATTGTGATACTGAGAAGACCTGGAAGAATGTGGATTACTAGCTAGAGCATTTGAATGGAAAAGCTTAAGTTAAAGTTTCAGGAGAGAAAGTCCTGCAAGAAAGCTGTAAAATCAGGCACAAAAGTAGCCAATAGGTGTAGTCTTAAAAAAATCACTTTGGCAATTCCCTGGTGATCCAGTGGTTAGGACTCCAAGCTTTCACTGCCAAGGGGCCTGCTTCAGTCCCTGGCTGGGGAACTGAGATCCCACAAGCCATGCAGCATGACAAAAACATTTAAAAAATAAAAGTAACCTGTTTGCAAGCCTTTGCAAATATAGACAATGACAATACTAAGAAAAACAAGAGCATCTACATTTTCACAGAGAAATAACCAAAGGACATTTTAGTAAGAAAGAGAATAATTAAAAATCATTGTCATTAGAAGGCAGCCATGAAGAAGTTAAACTGCTCTGACTTAAATCTGAGACAAGCACTCTCATAGTTTCATTTAATTCTCTATCACACCTCCTTTCATTCCAACAACAAAATAAGACATTCAAACTTATTGCTAAATATCAGCTTCAGGAGGGGACACAATAGAGGTCTCAGGCTTTCTCTGAAACAAAGCCAGTGTTGTCCAACCACACTGAAGATGAACTATTTTCTTAAAACACATATTTCTAACTCAATAAAATTACAAAGTGTTTTTTTTTCTTATGCAACTTCACAGTTTTAAAAACACAGGTGCAGCAGCAGAACAAAAGAAATTCTTAAATTGTATTTCTTTTGGTGAATGCTAGATGTAAATAATTTTCATTATAATCGACACCTAAATATTATAATTAGCATACCTATTTTTTTTTCAAGCTGTACCACGCATCTGGATATCATTAGATAAACAAGAAAACAGCATCTGGAGAGGACCAGGCCAGGCTGTTCCTTGGTATATTAGAAACATTAAGAGTGAAAATTCCCTGTATGCCAATATGCTACTTCAGAAACAAGAGTTAAATGAAGTTATAAAATGTTTCTCTCTGGCTAATATGACATTAACATCTTCCAACGATGGGTATTATAACCCATAAAAACCTCTACTATGAGTTTTCACAATTCTGTTCGAATGCTCAAAAATGTCTTCCTTAGAAATTCAAGTCTAGGATCATGACAGAGTCCAATGTCACTGGCCTGTGGGCTGAAATATGACCCTTTCTTCTGTCCGAGGCAATCCTGTCACTGACTCCAGTTCTGTTCTCCATCTCCTGGACTTCTCTTCACCAATTATCTTCTTCTCCTTCTTATCAACAGGCTCGCCATTTCATTTTTGAAAAACACACCTGATTATTTTTAAATACTTGCCTTTAAAAAATTTCATCTCCCCCTCCTTTGTTTTACCATCCTCTTTCTGTTCTCTTTTCTTGACAAACTTTGGAAAGAGCAGTCAACACTCCAAGTTTTCATTTTCCTTACCTTCTCTCCTCACCTCTGACTTCAGCTATCACCAAGCTACAAAATTTCTCCTGTAATTTAGCTAATAATCTATGAACTGATCAAATTCAATGATTACTTTTCTGACATTTAAAAAAATCTTGATGCAAAGCAACTATACTCCAATAAATAAATAATAAAAGGCAAAGAAACTTTGTGTTGGAAAGAACCTATTAAAAATTTCCAAAACATATAACACATAATGATTAAGAGTATAAAGTACGTAGTCACATATCTTTTATCTTGCAAATCATTTATAAACAGACAATCATTTATATATCTCTGAGTGTAAAGTATCTTCAAAAGTGTAATGGAGATAGTCACATCTCCATCATGTGGCTTTATAAAGGTTTAAATAAAAATATGTGTGTGGCAAATTAAAAAAAAAATCTTGGCTGCATTAGAGACCATTTTTTCTTGATAGTCTTGTTCAAGATAATACTATTCTGATTTTCCTCCCATTTGTCTTGCTGTATTTTCTTCCTTGTACTGAATCTTAAATGTTGATATTCCTTTTCATCCTTAGCCTTCTGTTCTTGCCTCTTTATATAACTTCCTGGGTTACACTTATATTTTTGTAGGCTGTTAACTCCATAAAGTTTTCTCTAATTCATACCTCAACTTTTGACTAGATATCATCACTTGAAGATATTTGAAGGATATACCCAAAGCTTCCTTTCCTATTCAAACCTGATCTTCCTTTTCTTCCATATTTCTTTTATTTTTTATGGATGAGAGTGGGACAGCATTAGCACACACTCTCTCAAGAAAGAAATATGAGCATCTTTAAGAATTCTCCATTTTCTTCACATTCACTTACTTATCCATTGATACTGATTTATCTTCCACTGTCTTTTGTTTCTGTCTCTTCCCCAGTTAATTATCTTCTTAATACAATCACATAATTTGAAACATGCACCTATACCAAATATTTCAGTGGCTCCCTTTATTGGAAGGATGAAGTCCAAACACCTTGCAATGACATAAAGGACCCTTGAGAATCAAGCACCTTCTCACTTTGCTGAGTAAATATCCAGTAGCTCCCACACACACCCGAAAATATAGCTACAGGAAACTAATTGAAGGCTCATAAACATAGGTTGCTCTCCCACATATCTTCCTTCTCATGGACTGCTTTTACTCCTTCCACATCAATGTATTTCCTTCAAGACTCAGTTCAAAATTCACAGAAATATTTTCTGATACTCACCCTCCTCAGAGCCCTCACATCATTTTCTAGTCTTTAGAGCTGGCTAGAGTCATTATGACAAAATTTACAAAACTCTTCCCATGAATCTCTGCTACTGAGATCTTTAAAAGCGGTTTAGTTGCTATCCTGGTAGAATCCCGGTTGTTCATCTCTTTCTTCAATATATGAGCTACCTAGTACCCATGCAATAAATTTACCTTTGCTTAAGACAGGCAACCAGCAATGGCTGTGTAGTATGATTGCATCACAGCACTCATGTTAATAGTGTGACCTTGAAGGTAATTCAACCTGTTTAACATTCAAATACAAGATAGCTCAGCTTCTGGTCAGTTCTCAGGAGATAAGAGGCCTGTGAACACATCACACACTTAATACATTGCCTCTTATTAATGATTGTATTGCCTGCCTTGTGTGCAGCCTGAGCTCCTCATTGCTAACAGCACTCATTACGTACTGTGTGCTCAGTCCCTTCAGACATGTATGACTCTCTGCCAGACTATGGACTGCAGCCTGCCAGGCTCCTCTGTCCATGGGATTAGCCAGGAGTAGGTTGCCATGCCCTCCTCCAGGGGATCTTCCCTATCAGGGATCAAACCCGAGTCTCTTATGTCTCCTGCATTGGCAGGTGAGTTCTTTTCCACTAGGACCATCTGGGAAACCCATTACATAGCACAGACTCCTTAAATATTTTAATGATAAAAATTAACGAAAAACTGACTTTCTTAGTGTTTATCTGTGTTTTGGCTCTTGTGTACCTATTTGCCCCCTTTTATGAAAAAGTTTTCCTACTTTCCTTTAAGCAATCATCTCTCCCAGACTCTGAGTCAACATCCTTGACCCCAGACTTTAAGGATCAAGGATCTTGTTTCCCTGATACCAGGGACTGATTCACAGACAACACATAAAGAAACAAAGACAATAAAATGTGAAGAGATATCTATCAAGAAATTCTGGGATTATTCACTTCTATTATGGTACACTCCTGCCTGGCTCTCTTGGTGTGAAACGTGAAATTTACAATTCAAAATTTATTGTATTAGCATCAGACAGAATGTCTAGAGCTGCCAGGGCCACTCAAGGCCAAGAAAAAGGACAGGAGAAACCAGATAATTTATGAAATCTTTAAAGCTGTAAGATCAAGTTTTGCCTTAAACTAGTTTTTGTTAAAGTTTTGCCTTCAAACAAACTTATAAACCTTCTAGTTAGCTGAATAGATGAATTTATTTTATTTAATCAATGTTGAATTTTTGCCTCTTATTTGTAACATAAAGAAACATAACTTATATACCTATTTCATTCATCGTCTTAGGTCTGTATATTCTGGTAAAATCATTTCTCTAGAAAATATTTCTGCCTTTGGCAAGCCACTAAACTCTAATCCTCAGTTTCCATATTAATTTGTTGAATGGCTCCTATTTGACTCATATAAACACTTTAATAAAACCTCTATTATATTGATATTTAGGGGCACATTGCTACTTTCATATGGTCTAATTCAGATTCATTATTTTTCTGTTTATGGAATCATATTTTCAAAGCTGGAAGGTTTCTTAGAGACTATCTTATTCAGCGATTTTATTTAATATATAAGGAAACTGAAACTCAGAAGGTTAAATATTTTTTCCAAAGCCATACAAAATGTATCAGTTAAGAGAAAAATCTCTGCCCATACTTTTTCTTAACTAATCAACAGTTTGGCTTGAGTAAACTGGTTATTTCTTACAAACAACTAATTTATTTTCTATACATCAGAGAAAAGAAAAGCAATGCTGTTTATCTAGAGCTTATAGTAGAAAAAGAATCTGAGCTAAGTAATGACAGCTAGAAATAGATGAGTGGGTGCTTCAAGCTTTCAGTTGATATTTCCAGCACATACAGAATAGAGGCACCACAGTTGGATGCTGTGATCATGAACATATTCCTCTCAATCAACTCCTGTTCACATTTGTTCTTGTTGTTGTTCAGTTGCTAGTTGTATCTGATTCTTTGCGATCCCATGGACTGAAGCCCACCAGGTTCCTCTGATCCTGGGGTTCTCCAGGCAAAAATACTAGAGTGGGTTGCCTTTTCCTTCTTCAGGGGATCAACCCGACCCAGGGATCAAAGCCAGATCTCCTACATTAGATGTGTATAAGAGACAGATNGCCCACCAGGTTTCTCTGATCCTGGGGTTCTCCAGGCAAGAATACTAGAGTGGGTTGCCTTTTCCTTCTTCAGGGGATCAACCCGACCCAGGGATCAAAGCCAGATCTCCTACATTGCAGGCAGATTCTTTACCAACTGAGCCACCAGGAAAGCCCTCTTTTACTAAACTTGGATATAAAAAGGAAAACTAGGGACTGACTGGAGAAGGCAATGGCAACCCACTCCAGTACTCTTGCCTGTAAAATCCCATGGGTGGAGGAGCCTGGTAGGCTGCAATCCATGGGGTTGCTAAGAGTTGGACACGACTGAGCAACTTCACTTTCACTTTTCACTTTCATGCATTGGAGAAGGAAATGGCACCCCACTCCAGTGTTCTTGCCTGGAGAATCCCAAGGACGGTGGAGCCTGGTGGGCTGCCGTCTATGAGGTCACACAGAGTCAGACACGACTGAAGCGACAGCCACAGCAGCAGCAGCAGGGACTGACCAACTCTTCTTTACCAAAGAGTTAGTATTGGGTAATGAGACTTTTCACTGACAGAAAGGAAGATCAGACTTTCTCAGGACATGAAGTTGACAACATTGGTTGGTTGTGTTCATGCATGTTAGATTAAGTGAAAGACACTCAGTGTTGTCCAACTCTTTGTGACCCAATGGACTGTGGCCTGCCAGTTTCCTCTGTCCATGGATTTCTCCAGGCAAGAATACTGGAGTGAGTAGACATTCCCTCCTCCAAGGTATCTTCCCAACCCAGGGATTGAACTCAGGTCTCCGGCATTGCAAGCGGATTCTTTACCATCTGAGTCACCAGGGTTCTTTACCATCTGAGCCACATTAGAGTAAAGGAAAATAAATAAATAAATAAATAAATAAACATGCCAGACATTTTGCCACTGAGACAAATTGTGGCCCATTCAATAGTGACATCTACATTCCTTCTGTCATTCAGTTAAACTGCTGGCTAATATTTTTTCACAAAACATTGAACACTGTATCAAAGGTACCATCAATTAGGGCTTTAATCATCATTTTGTGATACTTTACTTAGACTGTTTCATATTTATCTCCTTTTCATGAAGACAGTGCTAAGATGGCACCTTGATGCCTGACCTGCAGGGAACCTTGGCAAAGAGGCATCACATTACAGTAGACTTGAGAAAAGCAAAGCTTACTGTGCCCCAAGTTCAATAAAAATTAAAAGATGAGATATCCTATCATTTAAAGCTGAAAAAAAATGGCAGAGGATCTAAACATCTATATACAGTCATAGTCACTCATGCTATCGTGTACCAAATTCACATCCCTGCCATTTTCAAAACCTGTTAAAGACATGAACTGTGAGAGATCAGAGATAGTATACAGGAAACTTTGGAGAATGTGACTGACAGATTGTACTGACGTACACAAAATTCACGCGAGTCTGCTCTATGACAACCCACACACATGGTTCTCTCCACAATACTAGATTAATCATGGCTTCTCCACTTCCATCACAATCCTTTCCTCACTTTACCATCCAATTCCATTTATAATTTCAACCAAATAATATTAACCCCAGAATTCTGAAAGACAAAATTCTTTTCAATCAACGGAAGACTCTAAAGTCTGCATGAAAGTGTTTGAAATATTTTAGTTCTAAATTTGGATCTCGATGACAGCCTAGATCTTGTCTCCCAAGAGGACACATGTCTTCCAGAAATTTAAATAGAAAGAATAACCTCCTTTTTTATTTGTTCACTTTATGACAGTGGCTGCCCCAGCAAACCGCTCTATAGTTGCTATGACCATTAAAAACATACGAATACCAAGCTACGGAAAGAAGACTACTACGTGACTGAGAGACTGAACTAAACTGAACTGATATTTGTAAAGTATTTCCAACCTAGGAATGAGAGTATGTAGAGTCTTTTGATGATCATCACTGCACCAACCTGGGCACACAGACATGCTCCTACTCATCTTGAAGAGACACATATGTTACTAAAACATGTCCATATGGATAGTTTTTTCTTTATCTGCATATATTTAGCTGGAATATTAGTTACAAATATCCCCCAAAGAAGAAAATAAGCTGCTGTTTTGGGAAAGTTGCCCCACTTTCCTTCTTCAGTTGTGAGCCTAATAAACAGGACAGCTCTTAGTATCCTGTTTAGTCAGACTAGAACGTTTTGGACATCCTGGTCAAGACTCATGTTTCCTAACAGCCCCACCTTATGGGCTTTGTAAGCAAGGTAAGGAGGAAGTGATTACTTTTGTGCCAAGAAAGATATGGACGCAAAAGATATCTGTCCATTTGTGAAGGTCCTGTCTGAATCTGAGGCTCATTCCAAAGTGCAGTCTAAAGAGTGCTCAGCTGGGAAGGCGGGTAAAATGATGCAGTCCTAGAGTAGTCAATGGCCAAGACTATGATATTAGCTGAAACAAACATCACTGAGACACTAGACATTTTATTTCCTCCACATGTTCTTCCATTGTCATAAATTGCTCAAGGCATAGAAAGTCAGCCTTTAAAGACTGACGTGTACCCAGCCCAGCTGAGGACTGCAGGTTTGCTCCCCAGGAGGTAAAGTAGGGCTGCGACTCCCTGTGAAGAACATATTGCATCCCAGAAACTGATCCTGTTCTTTTCGTTTTCCTTCTTAAACCGATGACGGCCTTATATTGTACTAGGTGTTGCTAAGCCCACCTAACACAGTAGCCCTGTGAGACAATCTTATCTACATTTTGTAGATGAGAGAAATCATAGAGTTCAAGAGGCTAAGTGACTTGCCTTGGTAGAGCCTGGATTTGAGCCCAGGTCCATCTGTGACCAAAGCCCTTGAACTTCACCTCTGCTACAGCCCTTCTCTTCTGTGCAAAACAGTCCCTTGTTTGCAGTACAAGTTCTAGCAGGAGCCTTTCAATGATGAACCCATGTGAGAACGCAGCAATAGGAAAGAAATCTATTTTGTTAATTGGTTGGCTCATTCTTCCAACAATCACTTCTTCCATCCATTCACTTAACAAATATTTATTGAGCTGTTACTTTGTCCTGGATACTCAGCTAGGTGCTGAAGTAGACAGGTAAACAAGACAGATGGTCCACTGAGGAAGTCAGACACTAAATAAGTAAACACAGAAATAAATACATAATTATATACNTATTTATTGAGCTGTTACTTTGTCCTGGATACTCAGCTAGGTGCTGAAGTAGACAGGTAAACAAGACAGATGGTCCACTGAGGAAGTCAGACACTAAATAAGTAAACACAGAAATAAATACATAATTATATACTGTGTTAAGTGCTTTTTTCCAGCCCATTACCATCTGCAACAGGAATATTGGGAAAGCAATTTCGGTTGTGTGATTTCTGAATCGGAACAGAAAGAAGGTACTGCTCAAAAGAAATATAACGCAAATCACACACCTGAGTGTAAATTTTCTAGCAGACACATTCAGGCATGTGAGAACAGACAGGTGAACTGATTTTAATAATACTGTATGTTATTTAATCTAAGATATACAAAATAGCTCTTCCACAAGCATCTCACTATTATCGAAATATTTTACTTCTTTTTTTTTTTCAAGCTGTCTTCAACATCTGGTGTGTGCTTTAGGCTTATGGCATATCTTGATTCAAACTGGTCTCATTTCAAATGCTCAATAGACAAGGTTGACCGTGGGGGCTATGGTGCAGAGCACATCTTTATTGGATATGAGGAGAAGCCACTCTTGTCTGTTTTCAGCCTTGGCTACCATGGGACACCCCTGGAGAATCACAGACGCTCATTTCACTGGTGCGGGGTCGGTTGGATTGTGGGGGAGGGACAAGGTCTTGCCCTGCTACGGGTGTATTTTAACACTCCCAGGTGATTTTAATGTGTGATGAGGACTGAGAAGCACTGCTCTAAACTGTGCTAGTTTTGCACCTAAATTCTTCAAATTATGAAGGATGTCAGGCCTGAAGACCCTCCACCCAATTCAGACTGATAACCTCCCCCAAAGCCCTCACCCCTCCTGCAGATTCAGTGCTGATTCCGGGCTCCGGGCCAGTGATCTCAATCTGTACAGCTAGGCTGAGGTGCTCTAGGGCAGCCGAGATGGCCCAGCATGCACACCTGGGCTCCTGGTCCCACTCAACCCTTGTGGCCCTGGCTCTGACAATTTGATTCACCATCATTGTTGGAATACCTACTGTGTCTAAGTCACTCTTGTCCTGCGAATATGCCTGGTGTCTCTAGCCCTGGACCTGCCTCGGTTTCGTCTGTTCCCTTTCCTCTCCCCCTACTGTCCTGTCCCCCTGCCTCCTCTGAGAGTCCCTACTGTGGGGACTCTACTCTTTCTCCCACCCACTGGGATATCTGCCACCCCTTACTAAGTACTCCTGAGGTTTCAAACTCACTGCGCATTCCCTTTCCTGGTCCCACATTCTCCAGATCCCTGGTCCCACCAGCCTGGCTGCTCTCTGCTCATCCCCTCCCACTTCCACCCAGTGCCTGACCCACCTTTCCTCCCTTGGTGCTGAACCCTTCCCTGCCTAATCCATATCAGAGGACCTCAAGCCCAAGCTCCTTTAACATAATGAGGTTGTGGGCTCATTCCTCCAGGTATTCATCTTTGCATCCAGGTTCTTCAACATGCCCAGGAAAGAGGAATGTCTGCTTATTTCTATTTGGGTCCCTCTCTTCTTATCTATATTTTTCATTTTACTTTCTTTTCTTTAGTCTCCTGTTTCTTCTTCTGCTCCAGCCTTGCCATTCCCAGAGGAAGAATAGAAAATCTGATAAATAGCAGAGCAAATGCCCCCCTAAACCACTACAAGGGGTGTTTACCTCACTGCCCGTGACTGCTTCTGGGAATGTGGACAGGACTGCAAAGTCAGGGCAGAAAACTTCTCCAGGAGGTTTGATTTCAAGTTCAGGTTGCCCTTGCTGTGTCTTGTGCAGAGCTTGCATGAAGCTTTTGTGATTGTTGTTTTTCCAAAAGTCCTGAGGTCAGCCTTGTTACAGTCAGCCCTGAAATCCTGTTAGGAGGGTTGGCAGAACCCTTGGCTGAAAAGCTAATAATTTCCATGCTGTTTTGTATAAGCTTACAGCTGCTGTCTCCAGAGTCAAATTTGTCAGATAAATAATATTAAGGCTGTGAAGCTGTTACCTAAATCCTACCATAATTCTATTCCCACCAGGGATTTAGGGAAAGATGAGATGAAGACGAGAAGAATTTTTTAACCAGATCATCACACATTTAGAGGCCAAGACTTCAGCCAGCAGCTCTTCTAGTGTGTGGGGAATTCATACTTTCCCCAACTGTGGTGAGTTCCCAGGGCACAAAGACACTGGGTGAGATTTCTGGGGGTGATGACCCACTAGCTCTCTCGTTGGCCCTCTCCTACTACCGTGTCATTGGGGAAATGACAAGTTTATCTCTAGATCACTCAATAGTGTTCATTAACCTGAAATACTAGAGTTTAACAGCATTTACTGGTGAGTGTGAACATTGCAGAATGGTAGCATGAGGCTTGTGAGGTCTTAGATGGATGGGTTGCTCGATGGATGGTTGGAAGAATGGATGGAAGCGCACCATGACAACCATGAATAGAATTTGTGTTTTTCTCTTCTATGGCATGGGATAATATTTAGAAATGTCAATGGATATACTTTTTGTTCCTGATAATATATTTTTATGTTTTAGCTTTTCCACTGTTAAAAAGTAAGAGATAAAATTCCACTGGATTATTGTGAGGATTAAATGGGATTATCCAGAAAGCTGTTTAGTCAGAGTATTAACTCACAGTAAGAGATCAATATCTGTCTCAGTTGTTATTATTATTCTCTTTTATATTAGCACCTTGCTCAAGACACAGCTGATAAGTGTGTAGCCCAGATCTGTCCTGCCCCCTTGGAAAGCAGCTGGTGGGTTAGATTTCTGCAGAGCCTCGCTTTTCCCCCTTAGAGGAAGAACAGCACCACTGAGGCTTCTCAACACCAGTGTAGACCAGTCCTCCCCTTCTTCAACTGGTCACTCTGTGTGTGTGTGTGTCTGTGTGTCTGTGTGTCTGTGTGAGTGTGTGTTGGGGGCAAGGGTAAAGAAGAGGTCTGCTCTCCCATTTGGAAAATTATGATACATGGGAGGGCACAGGTGTGATTTCTTAAAATAAATCTTTTAGGAATAGAAATCTCAGTTTTTATCTTGGAAGTCCAACCCCCGGGGCTCTGATGGCCCCTCGGGTAGGAGGAAAATGCAAAATCAAGCAGGTGTTGAAGAGGAGCTAGAGGTTTGACTCTCCCTCTGCTCTTTCTTTGCACTTTAAATAAGCACACCAGCATCAAGATTCTATGCAAATCAGGGGCCTCCCTGGTCCCTTTCACCCCCCGGCTGGCTCTAAAGTTCCTGCTTGCCTTGGATGTCAAGTATGGACACAAAGGTGGAAGACTGGTGTTGGAATCTTTGTGTTGAAATCTATGTCTCAAATTAATTCTCCCCTGGGAGCCTCTGAGTTGAAGGAGAAGAAAGAACAAGGGTCAGTGTCTAGGAGGTGGTGCTATTTGAGTTGCTTAGAAAGTTCCTGGGAAAATCAGCCTTTTCAACCAAAGACAGACTATAACTCCGCATTGGAGTCTAAACTTGACCTTAGGCCCTCCAGGGTCCTTCTAAGTCTGAGGCCCCACAGGGAGCAGGGACTGAGGTCCTCAGAGCTGCTCAGCAGCTGTATAGATGGAGAGAGCTTGGTGAGATGTGAGCCCCTCCACCTAGGTATCATCACCCTGTAGGTGCAGACGGCAAAGCGTATAGGCCCTCCAGGGTCCTTCTAAGTCTGAGGCCCCACAGGGAGCAGGGACTGAGGTCCTCAGAGCTGCTCAGCAGCTGTATAGATGGAGAGAGCTTGGTGAGATGTGAGCCCCTCCACCTAGGTATCATCACCCTGTAGGTGCAGACGGCAAAGCGTAGACCTGGACACAGAAGTGACTTGTTAAATGGACAGCCTCCAGACTGCCTGAGCCTCAGGTTTGTCTTCAAAGAGTCCCAGCGCCAAGGGGGCTGTTGTTGGAAGCAGACCTGCCATTGCATCTTTGTGAAGACTTCCCTCTAACCCTAATTTCTGTTTCCCTGGTGCTAAGCAACAACAGCAAAATTGTCATCAGAAACCACAGTTAATGTGAACATTTTTAATGCTGTATTTCCCCTTCTCCGGGGGATCTTCCCAACCCAGGGATTGAACCAGGGTCTCTTGCATTGCAGGTGGATTCTGTTCCAGAAAAACATCTACTTCGGCTTTATTGACTATGCCAAAGCCTTCGACTGTGTGAATCGCAGCAAACCATGGAAAATTTTGAAAAAGATGGGAATACCAGACCACCTGACCTGCCTCTTGAGAAATCTATATGCAGGTCAGGAAGCAATAGTTAGAACCAGACTGGTTCCAAATCAGGAAAGGAGTACATCAAGGCTTTATATTGTCACCCTGCTTATTTAACTTACATGCAGAGTATATCATGTGAAATGTTGGCCTGGATGAAGCACACACTGGAATCAAGACTGCTGGGAGAAACATCAAGAACCTCAGATACACAGATGACACCACACTTATGGCAGAAAGTGAAGAAGAACTAAACAGCCTCTTGATGAAGGTGAAAGAGGAGAGTGAAAAAGTTGGCTTAAAACTCAACATTCAGAAAACCAAGATCATGGCATCTGGTCCCATCACTTCATGGCAAATAGATGGGGAAACAATGGAAACAGTGACAGACTTTCTTTTGTTGGGCTCTAAAATCACTGCAGATCATGACTGCAACCATGAAATTAAAAGACATTTGCTCCTTGGAAGAAAACCTATGACCAATCTAGATAGCATATTAAAAAGCAGAGATATTACTTTGCCGATTAAGGTCCGTCTAGTCAAAGCTATGGTTTTTCCAGTGGTCATGTGTGGATGTGAAAGTTGGACTATAAAGAAAACTGAGTATCGAAGAACTTATGGTTTTGAACTGTGGTGTTGGAGAAGACTCTTGAGAGTCTCTTGGACAGCAAGGAGATCCAACTAGTCCATCCTAAAGGAAATCAGTCCTGAATATTCATTGGAAGGACTGATGCTGAAGCTGAAACCCCAATACTTTGGCCACCTAATGTGAAGAACTGACTCATTTGAAAAGACCCTGATGCTGGGAAAGATTGAGGGCAGGAGGAGAAGGGGATGACAGAGGATGAGATGGTTGGATGGTATCACTGACTCAATGGACATGAGTTTGAGTAAACTATGGGAGTTGGTGATGGACAGGGAAGCCTAGTGTGCTGCAGTCCATGGGGTCGCAAAGAGTCAGACACAAGTGAGCAACTGAGCTGAAAGCTGTATTACAGAATGGGCCTTGAACCTTTAAACACAGCATCGAAAACATTGGTTTTCCATGAATATCTAAATAAGGTAGTTGGGGCATGCAGCTTGGATGAGGTCCATGGATCTTGGACATACAGTGGAAAGTCTTGCTGAGCAGCCAAGGAAGCACTCAGGTGGCAGAGAATCCATGTGCCACCTGAAGGACACCTGCCCACAAAAATTCAGCTCTGGGAAGCAATGACATTCACGCAGGTAAGTTTTTCATCATGCAAGACTTTTCCTCAGGATTCCTTTTGATGAAGAGTTGTTCTGGGGAAAAAAAAGAGTTGTTCTGGATCCCTTGCAATGTAGTCTGATTTACAAAAAGCCCATCTGTTCACAACATTCAGTGTTTGTAAAAGCAAAATAGGTGTGTCTATCTCCTCAAAGGAGTATCTACTGCTCATATGGTAGTGACAAAGGCAACATCCAACTGACTTGGGGGAGCACCCTTCCTAGAGTTTTCAGGAGAGTCTATTTTCTGAAAGACTGTCCCAGTTATTCAAGACTGTGAGCAGTGCCGCTGAGAAGGTTGTGCAGCTTGGACGGAAAATGATGAGGAAGGAACAGAAGCTGTTTTGTCCCACCCTCATCAAAGATGGTGAAGGCTGTTGAGGTGAATCAGGACAATGAAGGCAGGCTTGTGTTACAATGGAGATGAGCTTGAGCCTGGAGAGATATTATAGGCCAGAAATCAGGCAGTTAAGAACCAGGGGATTTATGGATGCCAAAAGATAAAACAAAGCCATGGGGGACTTCCTGGTGGTCCAGTGGCTAAGGCTTCGTGCTCCCAATGCAGGGGACATGGGTTCCATCTCTGGTCAGTGAGCTAGATCCTGCATGCCACAACTAAGGTCAAAGTGTGCAGCAGTTAAGACCTGGCACAGTCAAAAAATAAATGAATATTAATAATAAATAAATAAATACAAATAAATTTAAAACCCCACAAAGTTATGGTGCTGAGATTGGTGAAAAACTAGGAGATTCATGGGTTCTGAGGCTTCAGCCAGGCAAAGGTTCAGAAACTAAAGTTACAGGTAACTAAAAAACTGGAGGGGTTCTCAGATCCTACCAGGGAATCCCAGACCTGTATGTGCAGAATAGTTGACTGCCAGGGTCCAGCGTAAGGAACTCCGCCCATGGCAAAGGTCATGAGGAAGGAAGCTTGGCGTACGCAAAGGCGTGATCAAGCCTCAGGAAATCCCCTGTTCCCGAGCATCTAACCCAAAAACCAGAGTACTTTATGGGGGGCTCTCCCCCATAACCATTTCTCTTGGAGAAGGAGTAAACGTCCAGCTCCAAGTCAATAAAAATTCCTGGGCGTGACAAGAGTGTTTCAACTTAGAAACTCCTCTGGAGGTCCTCTAGCCTCCCTGATCAGGTTCATCCAGCCACATGTGATTGTTTACAGCCTCCCAACCTTGAGAGGCATGAGATGCTTTAAAACTTTCTAAATACAGACTCTTTTGAGAAGTTAGAAAATTATTAGTATAGTGGGTTGATTAGAAATTGTATTAGTGAAGGGTTTTTTCATTTGTCATGCCAATAGTTACTGCTAATTCCCTGCCCTGGGTGTGACAACGGTGTCTCAGGTCAAACCTTTCTGCTGACAGACTAGCTTGTGTGACAACCTCTCAACTGTAAACAGCACAGAGAGTTTGGAGTATTAGCATAGGGCTTTTCTCATTGTTGAGTCAATAATTGCCACCAGGTCTCCATATCCTTAGGCACCTGGGAATATATTAATCAATGTAGTTGGAATATAGAAAAGGAAATATAGTAGTTTTTGATGTTAGCAATACTAGACTTTATGAATACTAGAGTTAACGAATTTTCTCTTTTGTTATAGACCACTGTACTTTGTTATAAGTCACTGTGTCCTTGCTATGCAAAAATGTAACTTTATCACTATCTTAAGACTAAATTCCAAAGAAAGGCAATGCCAAAGAATGCTCAAACTACCGCACAATTGCACTCATCTCACACGCTAGCAAAGTAATGCTCAAAATTCTCCAAGCCAGGCTTCAGCAATATGTGAACCGTGAACTTCCAGATGTTCAAGCTGGTTTTAGAACAGGCAGAGGAACCAGAGATCAAATTGCCAACATCC
>SJYX01008664.1:520800-533842 GCA_006410675.1 Oreotragus oreotragus | reverse complement strand
AACAAAGCTAGTGGAGGTGATGGAATTCCAGTTGTGTTATTTCAAATCCTGAAAGATGATGCTGTAAAAGTGCTGCACACAATATGCCAGCAAATTTGGAAAACTCAGCAATGGCCACAGGACTGGAAAAGGTCAGTTTTCATTCCAATCCCAAAGAAAGGCAATGCAAAAGAATGCTCAAACTACTGCGCCATTGTACTCAACTCACATGCTAGTAAAGTAATGCTCAAAATTCTCCAAGCCAGGCTTCAGCAATATGTGAACTGTGAACTTCCTGATGGTCAAGCTGGTTTTGGAAAAGGCAGAGGAACCAGAGAGCAAATTGCCAACATCTGCTGGATCATGGGAAAAGCAAGAGAGTTCCAGAAAAACATCTATTTCTGCTTTATTGACTATGCCAAAGCCTTTGACTGTGTGGATCACAAGAAACTGTGGAAAATTCTGAAAGAGACAGGAATACCAGACCACCTGAGCTGCCTCTTGAGAAATCTGTATGGAGGTCAGAAAACAACAGTTAGAACTGGACATGGAACAACAGACTGGCTCCAAATAGGAAAAGGAGTACGTCAAGGCTGTGTATTGTCACCCTGCTTTTTTTTAACTTATATGCAGAGTACATCATGAGAAATGCTGGGCTGGATGAAACACAAGCTGGAATCAAGATTTCTGGGAAAAATATCAATAACTTCAGATATGCAGATAACACCACCCTTGTGGCAGAAAGTGAAGAAGAACTAAAGAGCCTCTTGATGAAAGTGAAAGAGGAGAGTGAAGAAGTTGGCTTAAAGCTCAACATTCAGAAAACGAAGATCATGGTATCCCGTTCCATCACTTCATGGCAAATACATGGGGAAACAGTGGAAATTGTGACTGACAGACTTTATTTTTGAGGGTTCCAAAATCACTGCAGATGGTGACTGCAGCCATGAAATTAAAAGACGCTTACTCCTTGGAAGGAAGTTATGACCAACCTAGACACCATATTAAAAAGCAGAGACATTACTTTGCCAACAAAGGTCCGTCTAGTCAAGGCTATGGTTTTTCCAGTGGTCATGTATGGATGTGAGAGTTGAACTATTAAAAAAAAGCTGAGTGCCCAAGAATTGATACTTTTGAACTGCAGTGTTGGAGAAGACTCTTGAGAGTCCCTTGGACTGCAAGGAGATCCAACCAGTCCATCCTAAAGGAGACCAATTTTGAGTGTTCATTGTAAGGACTGATGTTGAAGCTGAGACTCCAGTACTTTGGCCACCTGACTCATTTGAAAAAACCCTGATACTGGGTAAGATTGAGGGCAGGAGGAGAAGGGGATGACAGAGGATGAGATGGTTGGATGGCATCACCGACTCGATGGACATGAATTTGGGTAAATTCTGGGAGTTGGTAATGGACAGGGAGGCCTGGTGTGCTGTGGTCCATGGGTTCACAGAGGTGACTGAGCGACTGAACTGAACTGATTAACAATGTGTTAGTTTCAGGAGTACAGCAAAGTAATTCAGTTACACATAACCATGTATCTATTCTTTTTAAAATTCTTTTCTCTTTTAAGTTGTTACATAATGTTCTTTTTCAGATTCTTTTGCATTATAGGTTTTTGTGTGTATATGTAATTTTAAAACCTTTGAGAGCAGGATGTATAAATGATATTGATTTTATTCTAGCCCCCACACCCCTTCAATGCCTGAGCATGAGGATCACAGGAACAGTGACTAGATATTTTTAACAAAGGAAGAAATCTCAGGTAGAGGATCTCAGTAACTATGAAGATGGATTATAATGGAGAAAGAAAGCCACCCCTCACCAAAGGGCATACCCCAAGCACGTCACTGGACTGGCTGTCTGGGCTCTATTATTTCCTAGGCTTTTAGTTCTATGGGCTTATTAGTTGAACACATTGAGAATTAGTTTATTATTTAACCCAAGATAGGCTTATTTTAAAGGGCTTCCCTGGTGGCTCAGTGGTAAAGAATCCACCTGTAATGCAGGAGGCGCTGGAGATGTGGGTTCAATCCCTGGTGGGGAAGAGTTCCTGGAGGAGGAAACGGCAACCCACTCCAGTATTATTGCCTCGAGAATCCCATGGACAGAGGAGTCCAGCAGGCTACAGTCTATAATGTCGCAAAGAGTCCATAGGATCACAAAGAGTGGGACACGACTGAAGGGACTGAGCACACAGGCTTATTTTAAAAGGCTGTGGTTTTCTTTTGGAGGTCTTAAAAGAATGAAAAATTCTCTCCTGTATGGTATGGTTTAAATATGGTATGGTGTACTAGCTGAGTGTCGAAGAATTGATGCTTTTAAACTGTGATGTTGGAGAAGACCCTTAAGAGTCCCTTGGACTGCTAGGAGATCAAACCAGTTAATCCTAAAGGAAATCAACCCTGAATATTCATTGGAAGGACTGATGCTGAAGCTGAAACTCCAATACTTTGACCACCTGATTTGAAGAACTGATTCGTTGGAAAAGACCCTGATGCTGAGAAAGACTGAGGTCAGGAGGAGAAGGGGACGATAGAGGATGAGATGGTTGGATGGAATCACCAACTCGATGGACATGAGTTTGAGTAAGCTCCGGGAGTTGGTGATGGACAGGGAAGCCTGGCGTGCTGCAGTCCATGGGGTCACAAAGACTTGGACACAACTGAGCTACTGAACTGAAATGGTGTACGAGCAGCTCGTAGTTTTTCACCAGTTTTCTTGCCTCAGATGATTTGAATAAACAAGCCAATCTTTGTGTACTGCTCCTTCTTGGTAGGGACCCAATCATTATTTTATTTACCCCTCAGAATAACCCTGCATGGTGTTATTATTCCCACTGTACAGATAATGAAATTGAAGCTCAAAGAAGTTAACTGTCTCCTTCCTTCTTTAAATTGCACTAATTTTTGACAAGGTACAGAAGGTCAAAAAGGGTAGACAATAAGAATGTACGTTACCTAAACCCCTGGTGTTATGTCAAACCACCATCGACAATTTGGTTGAGATTGTTTGCTGGGTCTCTCTCAAACTTGAACCCACTGAATGCAGCTCACAGTATCTCTTATATAAGAAATCTTTCTAGGATTCCTTAGTTTTCTTTTAGGTATATTCTCGTAGACTCTTACAGGGCTCACTTACATAGCACAAGAATTTATCTGTGGTCACTGTGTCCCAATAGATTGCATTTGCCTAAGAGCAGAAGCCTTGTCTGTTTTGCCTACCATTATAATCTTTAGCTCTTAGTGCTTTGCACTCGTTATTTGTTAATTACTGCAATAGATATCCTGGTGCATCTAAATTTATACTCCTAGATGTAAGGTGCACCCAGAGGTGCAAATGCCAGATCAAAAGTATGCACATTTTCATTTTTAATAGGGATCTTCCCAACCCAGGGATCGAATCCTGGTCTCCAGCATTGCAGGCAGATTCTTAACTATCTGAGCCACCAGGGAGGCCTCCAGATACTGGCAAATTGTCCTTTAAAAAGATGCATTAATTTACATCCCTACCAATATTGTATAAGAATGTTGTTTCTCCACCCTCGCCAAACCAGTTTGATCTTTAGCAATCTAAGTGAAGATGGAATCGCCAAAAATTTAGTTTATGTTTCTTTCCCTTTCTTATACATGTTAGAGATAGTTCTTGCAGCTAGTATATGATTTGATTCATGGCATTTTCTTTTTCATGCAAGTGGAAAAAATATATAGTTGAAACCTCAGAACTTTAAGCTTTCTAGCTATGATTTCATCATTAGAAAAAGAAATCCCCCACTCTAAAGTGAAAGAGGAGAGTGAAAATGTTGTCTTAAAGCTCAACATTCAGAAAACGGAGATCATGGCATCTGGTCCCATCACTTCATGGGAAATAGATGGGGAAACAGTGGAAACAGTGTCAGACTTTATTTTGGGGGGCTCAAAAATCACTGCAGATGGTGACTGCAGCCATGAAATTAAAAGACGCTTACTCCTTTAAAGAAAAGTTATGACCAACCTGGATAGTATATTCAAAAGCAGAAACATTACTTTGCCAACAAAGATCCGTCTAGTCAAGGCTATGGTTTTACCAGCTGTCATGTGAGAGTTGGACTGTGAAGAAAGCTGAGCGCTGAAGAATTGATGCTTTTGAACTGCGGTGTTGGAGAAGACTCTTGAGAGTCCCTTGGACTGCAAGGAGATCCAACCAGTCCATTCTAAAGGAGATCAACACTGGGTGTTCTTTGGAAGGACTGATGCTAAAGCTGAAACTCCAGTACTTTGGCCACCTCATGCGAAGAGTTGACTCATTGGAAAAGACTCTGATGCTGGGAGGGATTGGGGGCAGGAGGAAAAAGGGATGACAGAGGATGAGATGGCTGGATGGCATCACTGACTCGATGGACCTGAGTTTGAATGAACTCCGGGAGATGGTGATGGACACGGAGGCCTGGCGTGTTGCGATTCATGGGGTTGCAAAGTGTCGGACACGACTGAGCGACTGAACTGAACTGAGCATATAATTTCGTGTATTTTCTTTTAGTTTTTATGTTTCTTTCTCTCTTTTTAAATTAAGTCTTTGACCCATCAGAAACTTATTTTGGACTAAGATATGACCACATCATGTCTTGTTTCATTTATTGAGCAAGGTCCTTAGAGCTGACTCTGCAGGCCAGATTGGGGCTGAACTCCACTCTAGAACAGCCCCCTGATTGAAAGCTCTTTTAGGCACCCCCTCTAGATGACTCCTGAAATTCAATCATTCATTTGCTCATTCACTGATTCATTTATCCAATACTGTGCCTATTATGTGCAAAGTTCATTGTTAGGTGATAGAGATTCAGAGACCAAGGTGCAGTATTTTCTCCTAGAGAACCCCAGACTAGGGAGCACATAGTAAACAGATGATTATTTAAACACATGCACACAGCAAGTGTAAATATAGGAGGCACTGGTATTTGCAAAAGCCCAACAAGGAGAACCTCGCCCAGGGATAGAGGTGGTGATGGGATTTTCTGAGGGTAGTGAGCGATATCTGAGCATCTTAGAGAATGATCATGCATTAAACAGGCAAGGAGAATCCCAGGCTGATGGGAAAACATGAGTAGAATTGGGTAAGGAAAAACTACACTACAGGGATTCACGGCAGGAAGTGGAGAAAGATGAGGCTGGAGAGGCAAACAGGGGTCAGGAAACAGAAGGCCTTTTATGTCATGGGAGCAACTTGGCCCTCATCCTGAGGGCAGTGAGAGCCCATAAAGGATTTTAAACAAGAGAGTGACATAACCATATGGACAATGAATTTATGGGAGCCAGGAGTGCAAGGAGGTATGCCATTGTACTCCTCGGGAGTACCTTGGGAGACCACTGTTAACGGTCCAGCTGAAGGACAATGTAAGTGTCGGTTAAGACAGTGATGCTACGAATGGAAGATAGGAGAGATATAAGGAATAAAGTATGGCTTCCCTTGTAGCTCAGTTAGCAAAGAATCTGCCCACAATGCAGGAAACCCAGGTTTAATTCCTGGATCGGGAAGATCCCCTGGAGAAGGAAATGGCAACGCTCTCTGGTATTCTTGCCTGGAGAATCCCATGGACAGAGGAGCCTGGCGGGCTGCAGTTCTTCGGGTCACAAGAGTCAGACATGACGTAGCGACTAAACCACCACCACCAGGGAATAAAGGGGCACTGAACCCTTTGCTCCTCTCACCTCCTCTCGTCTGTGTAATCTCTCTCTGCTTTCTTAACTCCCTTCCTTTTAATGCCTTGCCACATTTTATTTCTACCACTTCTCCCTTTCCAACCTCTTCACTTGTCAATACAGCAGGGTATGTCTTTTAGTTGCCAAATTCTACCCACTCATAGCTTTTGGTCTAAAGAAATTATTTTCCTGAGAAATAAGTAGACAAATTTGTGTAGGTGGCAAGGAGCTTTCTAGAAGAAAGAAACCAAGCCCCTAATTGCTTTTGTTTTTGAGTCTCAGTGTTTTCAGAACTCACGTGATGAGTTTCAGTATTAAAATGCCAACTGGCCACAAGCATTCATTTCTTACCCTAACAAAATTTTTTGAAGTATTTATTTATTTATTGAGGTGCTCTGAGTCTTAGTTGCGGCATGTGAATCCTTAGTTTTGACGTGTGGGATCAAGTTCCCTGACCAGGGATTGAACTTGGGCTCCTTGCATTGCAAGCTTGGAGTCTGACCCACTGGACCACCAGGGAAATCCCTGCCCTGCCAGATTTTTGCCAAAATGATAATAAAGGAGGAAAAAAATGGACACAAGAACATAGAGAACAAGAAAGCAAACAGCAGATATGACATTTAAATGAATTTTTGGAGGGTGGAAAGCAGATAAAATAGTGGTCATTGACTTAGCAGAGAGGAGCAAATGATAACTTAAGGGTCTGTCACAGAAAATTCTTTTATCTTTTAGAATGAAAAATCCTCGTGCTCTTCTATCCAATGGTCTCTTCTTCTTGGAATCTATCTGATAGAAGCAAGAGTCTATGGGGATATAATCATTATTATATTTAATGAATTTTTCCAAGTGGCCAATCAAAACCAAAATTAAAATCCAAACAAAAGGAAAATAAATTTAAAAACAGCAACAAAATAGCAGGGACTAGACCGGTAAAAGGAGATAGATCTGTATAAGAAGACTTGTGCATTTTTTCATATTTTTCTCCTGCCTCCCTGGTCTCTGGGCTGCAAAATAGTTACCTGGAATGCAAAGGGGTTGATGGTGGCAGAGGGCAATGTAAGCCATGCAGAAGGAGAGCAGGGAATTAGGGAGCAAAAGACTGCAGTTAAAAAGGTATGTCCCAAAATAAAGATAGCATGCATGAAAACCTTATTCATGTCAAATGATACATGTATATATACAACATTTATGTATATGCAAAATACTGTCAACAAATTGTTAATGGGACCTTTTTGAGGTGATGAGATTTTCAGTGATTTTTTTAAAGTTCTTCCTTCCACTTCTACACGTTGGTCAAATTATTCCAAAAAGCATGTGTTAATTATACAAACCAAAACAGCAATTACTCTGTTTTCACAGTGAGGGAAAAAAAAAAAAAGTTTGCCTAGTATCCATCATCTACCTGATGCTTTCTTTAAAACAAAATCATAACCAACTGCGTCCTGGAGCAGACATGTTGTTTCATTTTATCATGTGACGTAGGAGGTGGTATTTCTTTTATGTGTTTGAATCCTCCCTCTCTCTCTTGCCATGAGGAGGGTTCCTTGGCATTTTGAGACAGTTATCCTTGCCCCATTTCTAACCCTGGGATCATTTTGCAGATTTGGTTATTGTCTGCTCCATTGATTGTGCTATTCCCCTACTGAACAGAGGGGAACAGGGCAGAACACCAGGGCTGAGAAGATCAAAGCCCCAGCCCAGCACCACAGAACTAAGAACACTTCAGACACAGCCCCCAAGACCTTGAGATAAGCTGGAATGACAATTCTGGACCTGCTCTGTCTCAGAGGCCAACTTCATCCTGCTGCACCGTAGGCATCCATGCAAAGCCCCCCTCCCCAGCCACCCTTCTCTGGAGGGGAGCTGAAAGGGGCCCAGCCCCTCTGCAGATGCTGAGTCCAGAGCCAGTATAGTTCTCCTTTCACCGGTCCATGCAAAGTCAACACAGCAAGCTTTCGAGAGGGATGATGTTGGCTGCTTTCAGACCCCAATCACTGCTGGCTTTCCCTTTTCATCATAAGCTGCTGAAAATGAGTTATTTAAGCCAGAAAAACTCCCACAACAGAGACCAGCTGGAGGAGTGCCAGGCAGGGGCCCTGACATCCATGTTCCGGGCCCTGGGAAGGATGACACTGAGGCCAGCGCAGCCACCGAGCAGTGCCCAGCTCCTCCAGCTGCACACAGCTGCTGCCCTAGGGCTCACTCCACACTCAACTAAGATAACAGGCTCTTAGAATAATACAATCAGGGCATCTTTGGACACAGAACCATTGATTCTTAGAATCAAGCTCTTAAAAGCAAGAATTAGAAAATATCACACGGGTAGGTACCCAGAGGTCACCTGGTCCTGTCTTCCCTCCGAGGTGACAGGTGTTTCTTCTGGGGGATTTGAGTGAAGTTAGAGGGTGGCCACAGAGCCTCATGATATGGAGACATGCCCAAGGGAGCAAAAGTAAGGATGGCTGTGGTTCTAGCTTCTGAAATAGTACATGAGGCCAAAAAATGACCCTCCTTCTTGGTTGCTACCTGAGCTACCCCATCCCAGAAGTCTCTGACACTCTTGTACTCTCTAGAAACAGTTTGAGAAGGAAGGTTTAAGGAGGAAGAGGAGGATTTGGAAACTTTTTAATATGCCTTTGTCCAAGAAGCTAGTCTTTCAGACCATCCCTGAGAAAAACAAGAGAAAATGGGAAACTCTTACATCTCTCCACTTCAGAACTATGGACTATTTTCGCTGACAATTTTGCCCTTCCCCACCTTTTTTGGCTCTTATATCTAAAAACAAACAAGGAAAAACAGCCTGTTCTGTGAACGATATAGAATGTGAGCTAATTTGGTCCCCTCCATCTCAGGCTTTGGCCACAGCCCCTGAGCATTAGAAAATAGCTTGTCACCCACTTGACTCCCCGTCTCATTCTTAAAGGAAAATATTTATATTATGCCACAGAGAGAGTTTCCATGGTAGTGACGATGGGAACACAGTTGCCCTGGCAACCACATGAATCCTTCTTGAATGATCTGAAATCCCTTTCAGAGACAAATAAGGAAAGTCTGTCAAAAGAGTTGTTTGGCTGGTAGGGGGCTGGGCCTGAAGGATGGCTTTCTCTCCCCTCAAGTTTTTCTTCTGATGCTTTCTCCTTGGTCTCTAGCTCACTTCCTTTTGTACACTCTCGAGGGAACTTTCCCTATTTCTTGCTCTTCCAGGGCTGCCTTGTCCTTTTCCTGATCCACTGTGGAGACCCTTCCCAGAGCTTCACAAAGGGTTAAGGACTGGCATGCAAAGCCACGCCAAAGATAGCAGGAGGCAGAATCAACACACAGACTGTCCTTCTTAGAGAGGTTGCTGCCTGCCCCCTGGGGACTGGGGGCACGTTCTTCTCTGTCAGCTCAAAGCAGCTCTGATGGGGAGTTTTACAGGGAAAACAGACCAGGCATCCCCGAGGCCCCACTTCCGGTCATCACACGTTGGCAAGTCACCTTTCTGGGTCTTGTCTGTGAAATAAAGGAGTTGCAAGGAGCATCTTCTGGCTCCTACATTCTAGGAATTTTTGTGACTCAAGAATGTACCATCCTCCAGCTCCCAAAGGCACCAGAGATCCCTCTTGGTGAGCCTGCTGGGACCTCAGACAGGAGGCTGGGACAGAGAAAGTGCTGCAGGGGACGCAGCATGCCCACAGTGCCCATGTCAGTGCCCTTTAAACCAGAAAATGCAATGTGCACACATATGGAAGCATCATCATCATTATCAGCCTCAGTGTTAATTAGCACCTGCGTGCACGCTCAGTCGCTAAGTCATGTCTGACTCTTTGCAACCCCATGGACTGTAGCCCACCAGGCTCCTCTGTCTGTGGGATTTCCCAGGCAAGAATACTGGAGTGGGTTGCCATTTCCTTCTTCAGGGGATCTTCCCGACCCACGGATCAAAACCACGTCTTCTGTGNATGTCTCACTCTTTGCAACCCCATGGACTGTAGCCCACCAGGCTCCTCTGTCTGTGGGATTTCCCAGGCAAGAATACTGGAGTGGGTTGCCATTTCCTTCTTCAGGGGATCTTCCCGACCCACGGATCAAAACCACGTCTTCTGTGTCTCCAGCAGTGGCAGGCAGATTCTCTACCACCGAGCCACCTGGGAAGCCCAGAAAGCCCTAAACTCTAGACCCCTATTCTCAGGGTCATTCTAATTCAATATATTTTTCCTAGAGCAGGTGCGTCATCAAGCCAAGTAAACAGTTAAATGAGCCCTCTGCTGGAGGCAATCTCTTCAGCACAATTCATGCCTATCTCCGGGGCTTTCTTTGCCTCTTTGCTTATTGAAAAGCAGCTTGAGAAGCTAGAAATGCTGACTTGTTTTCTTTCATTCTTCCTGCTGCTCCCAACTGATGGGAAGAAAGTTTTTTCAAGAGAGGAAGACAGCAGTTGAAATCATATTTATCATTCCACTAGTAGGCCAGGAAACCACGCTCCCAGTTTGGTATGGAGGCCAGGAGAAATGCACGGAGAAAGAAAAACGAGGAAAAGGAGGAGTAAGCGCCATCACATGGTTGCCGTTGCTCAGTCGCTCAGGCAGGTCTGACTGTTTTGCAACTCCATGGACTGCAGCCCACCAGGCCCCTCTGTCCGTGGGATTTTCCAGACGAGAATACTGGCTGCTGCTGCTGCTGCTAAGTCGCTTCAGTCGTGTCCGACTCTGTGTGACCCCACAGACAGCAGCCCACCAGGCTCCGCCATCCCTGGGATTCTCCAGGCAAGAACACTGGAGTGGGTTGCCATTTCCTTCTCCAATGCATGAAAGTGAAAAGTGAAAGTGAAGTCGCTCAGTCGTGTCCGAATCTTCACGATCCCATGGACTGCAGCCCACCAGGCTCCTCTGTCCATGGGATTTTCCAGGCAAGAGTACTGGAGTGGGGTGCCATTGCCTTCTCCAAAGAATTCTGGAGTGGGTTGCATTTTCTTTTTCAGGGGATCTTCTTAACCCAGGGATCAAACCCATGGCTCCTGCATTGCAAGTGGATTCCGTATCACTGAGCCACTGCTGCTGCTGCTAAATCGCTTCAGTCGTGTCCGACTCTGTGCGACCCCGTAGATGGCAGCCCACCAGGCTCCTCTGTCCCTGGGATTCTCCAGGCAAGAACACTGGAGTGGGTTGCCATTTCCTTCTCCAATGCATAAAAGTGAAAAGTGAAAGTAAAGTCACTCAGTTGTATCTGACTCTTAGCGACCCCATGGACTGCAGCCCACCAGGCTCCTCCGTCCATGGGATTTTCCAGGCAGGAGTGCTGGAGTGGGGTGCCATTGCCTTCTCCACACGGAGCCACTAGGGAAGCCCAAATGCCATCATGAAGAAACTGAAACACCTCTTCCCCAAAGCCATTCTTGGAGAGCAGAAAGTCCACAAAGCCCGCTCAGACTCATTCTGGCTTCAGACTTAACTGAGAGGCAAGAGGTGCAGGAGTTAGAGGGTGGGCTTTAGGGGGAGTCATTCAGAGCCAGGTGCAGTAAACCACCCTTCAGACCATAAGCTTTCTAATTCTTGATTTTTTCATCTCTAAAATGAGAGAAATAATATCTACCTCATGGGTCTATATGATGGTTAGCGTTTTTGTATCAATCTGGCTAGATTCTAGGGCCCATTTATCTAATCAAGCAATCAGGTGTCTCTATGAAGGCTATGCGTAGATGTGGTTAACATCTATAATCATTAGGAGAAAGGGACAACAGAGGATGAGATAGTCAGATGGCATCACCAACTCAATGGACATGAGTTTGAGCAAACTCTGGGAGATGGTAAAGGACAGGGAAGCCTGGCGTGCTGCAATCCATGGGGTCACAAAGAGTCAGACACAACAAGTCAAAGAGGTTACTCTCAATAATGTGCGTAGGCCTCAGCCAATCAACTGAAGGCCTTAACAACAAAACCTGAGGTTTCCCGGAGAAGAAATTCTGCCTCAAAACTGCAACATTAACTCCTGCCTGAGTTCCCAGTCTGCCCTGTGGATTTCAGACTCAAGATGGCAACATTAGCTCCTGCCTCAGCTTCCAGTCTGAGGGCCTACCCAAGGATCTGGGAATTTCCAGTCCCCACAATTGTATGAGCCAATTCTTTAAAATAAATCTATCTGTGTGTATGTATCTATTCACACATATATATATACTTACATAATATGAATATATATTATATGTAATATGAATACATATATACTTCTAGAATATAAATACACCGGCATACCTTGTTTTATAGCACTTTGCTTTATTGGGCCTCACAGATAGTGTGTTTTTATAAACTGAAGGTTTGTGGCAACCTGTGTCAAGCAAGTCTCCTGATGCCGTTTTTCCAACAACATTTGCTCACTTCATATCTCTGTGTGGCATTCTGGTAATGCTGGCGATATTTCAAACTTTTTCAATATTATTTTATTTGTGATGGTGACCTTGATCAGTGATCTTTCAAGTTACTACTGCAAAAAGATTACAACTTGCTGGAGGCTAGATGATGGTTAGCATTTCTTAGCAATAAAGTATTTTAAAATTAAAGTAGGCACATTGTTTTAGACATAATGCTATTACTCGATAGACTACAGTTCAGTTCAGTTTAGTCGCTCAATTGTGTCCAACTCTTTGAGACCCCATGAACCACAGCACGCCAGGCCTCCCTGTCCATCACCAACTCCTGGAGTTCACCCAAACCCATGTCCATCGAGTCAGTGATGCCATCCAACCATCTCATCCTCTGTTGTCCCCTTCTCCTCCTGCCCTCAATCTTTCCCAGCATCAGGGTCTTTTCTTTTTTTTTCTTATAAATTTATTTATTTTAATTGAAGGCTAATTACTTTACAATATTGTATTGGTTTTGCCATACATCAACATGAATCTGCCACGGGTATAGACGTGTTCCCCATCCTGAACCCCTCTCCCACCTCCCTCCCCATACCATCCCTCTGGGTCATCCCAGTGCACCAGCCCCAAGCATCCTGTATCATGCATCAAACCTGGACTGACGATTCATTTCATATCTGATATTATATATGTTTCAATGCCTTTCTCCCAAATCATCCCACCCTTGCCCTCTCCCACAGAGTCCAAAAGACTGTTCTGTGTCTCTTTTGCTGTCTCGCATACAGAGTTATCATTACCATCTTTCTAAATTCCATATATATGCGTTAGTATACTGTATTGGTGTTTTTCTTTTTGGCTTACTTCACTCTGTATAATAGGCTTCAGTTTCATCCATCTCATTATAACTGATTCAAATGTATTCTTTTTTACTGTCTGAGTAATACTCCATTGTGTATATGTACCACAGCTTTCTTATCCATTCATCTGCTGATGGGCATCTAGGTTGCTTCCATGTCCTGGCTATTATAAACAGTGCTGCGATGAACACTGGGGTACA
>SJYX01008664.1:495993-520290 GCA_006410675.1 Oreotragus oreotragus | reverse complement strand
AATTCCATCACCTCCACTAGCTTTGTTCATATTGATGCTTCCTAAGGCCCACTTGACTTCACGTTCCAGGATGTCTGGCTCTAGGTGACTATACTTTTATATGTTTAGGGAAACTGAAAAAGCTCACATGACTGTATCTACTGTGATATTTGCTTTATTGTGGTGGATTGCAACCAAACTTCCACTATCTCCAAGATATGCCTGTGTGTGTATATATATATATATGTGTGTGTGTCTGTACATATATATATATATATATATTCTGCTTATTGTTCTGTTTTTCTGGAGAATGCTGACAGATACAGGCTGTTTGGAGACTGAGATAGCAGCTGTGGACTAGACATGTTTGCAGGGCCCACCCAACTGTAACTGTGCTGGTTTAGAGTACATCTTGCCCCCCAACCCCTTGGTGCCTGCTGACCAAAGCTGATTGCACTAGACAGGAGGAATAGGCACCTGACCTGAAGGCAACCAACTAGTCATGGTCTGGCCTGATTTAATCCAAAAGAAAGAGCCAAGCCAATTAGTTTTCTTGTTTTAGGAGCCTAAATAGGAGCTAAAGAAAGAATTCACCAGCTGGTAGAGGACAAGCAATTGAAAGAGAGAATAACTGGGAGTCAGAGAAGAAGACTGTCATGGGATGTGACCTCATGATGGTCTGCATTTTTGTGAGTCTGTTACCAATCTTTAAAATTTGGGAGATTTCACATTAAAATCCAGCCAGAAGTAACACAGGGCTGCAGTCTGCTGGAGCTGGGGTGCTACCTCTTTACATGAGCCTTGTGTTTTCCCATCTAGCCCTCACCACACTCCACTTGGCTCTATCTAGCCAGCCTCACATTTATGTTACCTGCCTGGCATATGTGAGTACTGCTGCTTGCAACCCCTGAATTGGAGGATAGGTTCTTAGAATTACTTCTCAGAAACTAGAGTTGTTTTGAATACAGAGCCTTCAGAATTCTGGAAGCAAAACCCTAATGCGTTTCCTGTGCCCAGATTTCCTTGAGATGTCCCTCAATCTTCGACATGGAGCCTTATAATAAGTCTTCTTTACTCAGACTAGGGTGAATGGGTTTCCATTCCCTGCACTGGCAAAAGTCCTGTGCACACAAAGGTAACAATGAAAACTCCCCCCTTTCTCTGCCCAGGCCTCTCAGAGGCTGCAGTTTGCACAATGGGCTGCTCTCTTAGGAGGACTCGAGGGAACACTGGCTGGTGATGGGGACCTATAGCCTTGGGGCTCAACTGGGCACCAGTAACTGGGGTTGGGCTTATTTTTGCCAGAAGAGATAAAGGTGGTAAGAGTTGTCACAGGCTGGCTCATGGACCGACAGTTTGGTGACTACCAAATGAATTCCCACAAGGTTCCCTGGAGGTTCCCTGGGGCCAGGTGTAAGCAAGGCACAGATTGGTCCTCCAGATGCCAGGGGGAACCAAAGATGGGGTCCAGTGGAACCTTGGGGAAGCTGACCCAGGCCAGGAAGAAGAATGAACTTTAGCCCTAGCACAGGAGCTGGGATGTGGAGAGCCCAGCTAGACTGTGGAAGGGGCATAGCATTGGTGCCTTTGTGGGGCACTGCTGGCTTAGCCCTGAGAGTCTTCCCATCTCTGCACAGCCACCTCCAGCAGCTCTGCTTTGGCAAGGATTTCGAGTCAGAGACATGCAAGCTCCAGGGGATTGCACTTGGCTCTCACTAACTCCCAGGTACCCTGGACATAAGCCACCAACCTCAGTACATGGTAAGGTTTTTTTCTGCCTTCTAGAGTCAGAGGCTGCAGCTGAGACTCATGGGGGTCTGACCTGCATCCTGGGCTCCGGGTAAGCACAGGATTCCTATTCTGAGACCTTAATGCCTTTTGACAGTAGGAAGCTTCTCCATGTCAGGCTTTCAGTCAATAGTGGAAGTAACTAGCATGGTTATATGAGAAAGGAGAAAAGCACAGTAGTTTTCTTGACATTGTCCATGACTGGATGAATGGTAAACCACTCTCTGAACTCGACTTGGGTCTCTCTCATTTGAAACAGGCTTTTAAAATTAGATTATTTCCTGAATCTAAAAAAACAATATTCAAGGTAGTGAATTTGGAGAAGACAGAAAAGAATAAAAAAGAATGTAAATACTAATGTTGCGTAGTGTCAGGCATATTTACTGATTCCTCTCGGGGCAGCCTCAGAGCTGAGGAAGTAGCACTGGGGATGTGGTCCGGTCTGAGTTGAAACCCACCCTCTGTGGACCCAGCCCAGACTCTGTGGAACACCCAGCAGCAGCCATCATGTGCCAGGGGCTGCTCTAAGCTCTGGAACAATATCTCCCATTCCTAAAGGCAATCATTATCTTCTCTTAGAAAGCTCCAGAACTGGCTCAGTAGCCAGATAAATCCCTAAATTCCTTTCAACATTGCTTTAAGTCAAGTGTAACCTTCCAGGAAGCCTTCTCTACCTACCCCAAAGCAGCTGTGATTATTTCCAAATAGCCATGCACAATATACCACCCAAAACCAATGGCTCTTTTTAATGCAGAATGACCCCAGTGTGTGTCTCCAAGCCAGCCCACCACACTCAGGTCTGTGTCTAGAAGGCCTCTGCCTTCCTCCCAGCTCACACCTCTGCCTGGCGCATGTCCCTGCACTCCCTGGTCTGGCTTCAACAGCTTGTTTTCCGTCGACTAGTTCAGCACGTGTTCCTCCAGGGCCGTGTGACACGTGATTAAAAACAAGTTCTGAGTTCTGAGACACCACTTTAAATATGTTGCTCATGTAATAGATCTCCCAGGAGAACACCTTTTCTTTCCTACATGTTAACAGCCCCGAGTCAATCTCTAACCAAAACATACTCCCACAAATCCTGCTTAAACCTCCAAATTAATTTCCTTTGACAATAAACCTCTACTAAGCACCTATCATATTCAAGGTCCTCTATGGGTGCAGGGGACACCAGCCAATTAAGACGTGTTCACCACCAATGAGTCATGAGACTCCAGAATGTGAATGAGAAAGGGAAGGGCCCACAATCAAGGGGAGCAACCTCCCATTATGCTGGGGAGGAAAATGAGGCCCAGCGTGCGGACAAGTCCATTTCTCTAGTGTCCCGTGGTTATTGTCAGAGCCAGGCCTAGAGGCAAGTCTTTGAACTCCTGGGCCAGGTCATTGCTATTTCACCATGAAGGGGCAAACTTGAGCTTTTCAGGCATGTGACATAAAGGAGAGAAGTGGACTGAACACAGACCTCTCTAAAGGCAACCTCTTCTCAACCTCTCCTACCTCATCCAGCCTGCTTATCCCCCAGACAGGACTCTCCCTCCAAGATACTAACTGCAGGTGGGGCCACAGGAGTGTGGATAAAGTCAAGTTAGATCCATCCCTTAGCTCTGCTGGTTTAAAACATTAATCATTGATGTTCGTTTAACTTTACTTGTGTGAACCAGACAAAGGGCTCAATTTAATGTGCAAAACAATCGCCTGAGCGGTATTTTAAATGTGGATTCCTGGGCCCTCCCTTGTGATGCTGAAACAGAACCAGTACCAGTGATTCTGATGTGGCTGATTCCCTCACTGAAACGTAGGGATGAGTAGTGCACTCCATCTCACCTACCTTCAGTAATCAAGGTCGTTTTAAAAATTACATGTCCTCCTAATGGCATGTCTAACAGTAAGATATCTACCCAAGTTATTTCCCAGGAACTTGGTGTCAGTTGTCTGGTTCAGCTGAGCTGAAAGTCAGTTACGCGTGTCTAGTTCTAGCTGAGCTGGTAAAGACTACTAGCTAGATAGGATCATCGACCCTCCAGTTGGGCACACCTGTGTGTCTGGCTTGGTGACGTTTTGACATCAGAAGGCTGAAAACTCCACCCTCAGAGGCCTATAGCCTAGTTACATCTGCATAGAACTTCAAATCCTGCACCTTTTTCCAATCACCTTTCCCCATGCTCCCCTTGCCTTACTCTGCCCTGACACCTTATTCCTAAGCCTATAAATAGCCCTGTCCCTTTGGGGAGGTAAAGTTGAGACTTGTTCTCTTGTCTCCTTGCTTGACTGCCTTGAGAAAAAAAATTTTTTTTGTGCTGCAAACCTCATCGTCTCAGTATTTGGCTTGTTGTGGGTGGGCAAACAGAACCTGTATCAGTGACACGGGCTGGAGCAAGCTATGAGGAGAGGGAAGAGGCTGGGGAGGCTGGTTGTCTGGAGCTGGCTGGCGAGCTAGCTGTATGACTTCACTCCCAAGAGTGTTGTTAAATGAGGAGCTCGGGTGGGATAACCCAGTAGACCCTGCAGCTCTAACAATCCAGGCTGGGTCAAGGGCTGCATCCCTGATGCTCAGGCCCCTTGGCTTGGCCCAGTGGACACGCACAGTGACTGAAGGCATCAGCCACACTGAAATCCACCTGCATGAGGTTCCTTGGACAAAGCTCTCTCCTACAGATGAACCTGGAGATGAGTCCCTGGCCCCATTGGAAGTTCTTAGGCCTATTGACCATTTCCCAAGGTGTGTGTCCTTCCCAGGGTCCCTGAGAACAAAGCCCGGCTGAGGGGCCTGTCTAGGTGGGACAGGTCCTCCTGACTCAGATATCTTGTTTTTTCTTTCTTCCACTGATGTGTTTACTTCTGAAGTGCTCATACATGTAGGAGGGGATGAGCTCACAGACACAAAACACATGATCCTCCAAAGGGAGAGGAAAGTGGGGTCCTGGGGACAGTCAACTATGGGCCAGAGAGCCTCGAGGAACCATGGAGACAAAAGAGGGTCAGACCCGATTTCCAGTCCCGACTCTGCCACTTACCAGCTGGGGGTAATCTAAATGATTCAACTTCTCTGAGCCTCATCTGAGGAAAAGCAAGCGGGACTAATCAACTTTATCTGCAGGGTAGTGGTGAGAATGAAATCTGATTACCCACACGGAGTACCTGACACTTAACAGGGGCTCAGCCATCCAGCCTCTCCCGCCTCCTACAGCTTTTTCTGGCCCCCACCCTCTGCTTCGGGAGGCTGTTGCTGCCTGTCTCCCCAGCTTTGGAGTCATCGGAATAGAACAGGAGTGGGGGCAGGACGCCTTCTTGCTTTAGTGTTATTGAAAAAGAAACGTTTACCCCAAAAGCAAACTCTGGGGAAACAAAGGGAAATGAACAAAGCAAATATAAATCCATAAAATGAAATGCAGATTACAGCTTCCACAAAAGCCTTGATAACCGCACCACTACCACCGCGCCCCCCCCACCCCCCAGCTTCCAGGGACAATGGGGCCGGTTGGAAGCTGCAGCTCCTCCCCAGCTGAAAATTGAAGCCCTGTCCCTCCCCTGGGGCTTCTTCTGNTGATAACCGCACCACTACCACCGCGCCCCCCCCACCCCCCAGCTTCCAGGGACAATGGGGCCGGTTGGAAGCTGCAGCTCCTCCCCAGCTGAAAATTGAAGCCCTGTCCCTCCCCTGGGGCTTCTTCTGCCTCCAGGCTGTTTGCTCAGCCCAGGTGGGAGGTGCCTAAACTGGAGACATAGAATGCACACTCCTCTGTGGCTCCCGGCCCAACCCACACAACCCTTTCCCGCATCCCCATCCCTCTGGCGGCCCCTAAAACGACAAGAACTACAGCCCGCCCCCACAGAGCTGCACGAAGCCTGTCACGACTCTGGGCTCAGGGGGATGGCTCCCGGGTGGTGGGCGTGGGACAAACGGCAGGAGGCTGACAGCCCTGCCTTTTCTGCATCTGGACCAGGCCTGCAGGGGGGCTGGCTGTTGGGCAAAGGGAGACTTGAGAACAACAGCAGCAGCAGCAGGGACGCAGTCCTGGAATGCAGGTCTTACCACCTGAACTCAGCCTGGAGGGGTCAGGGTGGGGGTTGCTTAGAGGACTGGCCTTGTGCGGCAGGCACCTCAAGGGCAGGGCTGGTTGACCCAAGGCTCTGCGGAGTTGGGACAACTGAAAGGAGCCCCACTCCCAGCTCACTAAGACTGAAGGAGGAGACCCTCAGCTGCCAGTGCCCCCCGGGGGAGTGGCAGGAGTAACCACCGCCACACACGCTGCCTTTGCTGTGAGGGTTAAGTGAGGCTTCCTGGTCCCGGGCCTGAAGGTGAAACTGAATCTCATCAGGAATCCAGAAAACTGTAGGAGAGATTTAGGGAGTGGAGGATGCTTAGCGGGGAGAAAGAAGCCTGGGGCACCCGGGTTGACATTCGTGAGGGTCCACCTGGGGAAGAGGAATTTGCCATATTTAGGGACACCTCAAGGCTCTGCAGGTGGCGCTGGTGGTATAGAACGCACCTGCCAATGCAGGAGACATAGAGACGTGGGTTCCGTCTCTGGGTGGGGAAGATACCCTGGAGGGGGGATGGCAACCCGCTGCAGTATTCTTGCCTGGAGAATTCCTTGGGCAGAGGAGCCTTGTGGGCTATTGTCCATAGAGTTGCAGAGTCAGACACAACTGAAGCACACTCACAGGGACACCTGGAGGCAAAACCCAAGGGCAGAAGGTGCAGAGAGAACTTGCCCCCACTCAGAGCTATTGACAAGGGAGCACGCGGCCTTAGGGGAAGGGTCCGTTCTGAAGTTGGGAGAGACATGCCCCAGGTGAGAGGTGTCGACGGGCATACCAGTTACAAATCCAACAGGCTCAGAGAGCCCTCTGTGATACTTTGAGCAGGCTAGTGGCACACAAGAATAACTGAACACATGCATGTGAGCTTCCCGGCCAGAAAGACAAACCAGCATCTCCGGGAGTACTTCCAACCCTCATGTTGAACATCACCAACTCCGGACTCTCAGAGCTGCTCCTGAAGGAGTCCAGCCCTCAGCTCCAAGGTGTCTTCAGCCAATGCCTGCTAATCTGAAGCTCTGCCTGTGCCCTTCAGGAGCCTGGGGATCATGCTACTGGATCCCAGGAGTGCACATCCCTGTCAACAGGGGCACAAGCAGACTCTGCCAGAAAGAAGGGATGGTGTGTCATTCACCACGGAAAACTTCCCTGAGGGCACATTCTTTTTGCATCAGGCCCCAGTCCAGTGGGTCTAGTTGCCCATCCAACCCAACCTACAGCCTGTCTGAATGCCCATTGTTTATAGCACCCTAGCTATGAGGCGTTATGGTCTATAAACAGAGGGAATCCCACAGAGGGACCCTCCAAATGGCTATGCCTACCCATTCCTGATGGACTATCATTATGTTTCCTCATCTCTTGGCTGGAGAGATCTCGTTCTATAATCCCAAATAAGGACATCTCCTATCAGGATATATTTTAGGCCAGACATGGGGTGAGAAGCAGTTTCTCTCTTGGAAACACAACAATGAATAGGCAGAATCAAACACTTATTGCATTCAGAGCTGTACATCCTCTAATGTGGCCTTCATGGAAATTCTTTCAGATGAAATACTTTCCATAAGCCTTTTGGATCAAGGAACTGTAGAAGGGAATGGCCCTTCCATTTGTTTTGATAAAACAGCTCATTTTGTTTGGACTTTTGGCTTCATCTGGGAGTATCTACCTTTCTCCAGGATGGGATGAAACATCTTTCAGTCCCTCCAGGAAGGGAAGACAGGATGGCTGTGTTCTCCATGCCTACCCTCTATGCCTTCAAAGAAGGAGGATCCTAATTTTTCCTTCTTTTATTTTTAATTACTAATGATGTGAGCCCTAGTTTTTATGGATGGGGTAGGCATTTGTGGTTTTGTGCATCACCTTGACTATCCAGAGTTCTTTTCCTAAAAATACCTAGGTTCCTTTTGGGGGGCTCACCTCTCCCCACTGTGGGCAGGTTGCTGTGTGGTGTGTGAGTGTATTTTCCCCTCAGTACAGCAGCCAAGGAGCTCCAGGAGACTCCCTTCATCAAACTCCTTCTGTCACCTCAATACAGCCAAGGAGGTGGGTCTGTGATCTAAGTCCATCAGACTCTTCTCCCTGCTCCCCGGGATTTGAGAAGATTAACACAAAGACAGGACATGCTGATTGTCAAGTACGAACTGTCCTGGCTCCTATTCGGCTTCCAGGCTGCCTTCAGAATTCCCATCACTTCCATCTGCTCCCTGACAGCTTCCCAATACATTTCCTTTTTGCTTAGATCTTGTTTTAGGACTTGGCCAAAATCAAGGATGACTCCCTTCCTTGGCATTATTTTGATTCTGTATAATAAGCAATGGGATGGAAGAATCAAGTCACCAAGAGATTAAAAAGTCAAAGTACTTTCTGCTGCCCCCTTCCTTCCCCCTCTGAGATGTTGTTGCCTAGTGAACAGGCTGAGAGAACAGCTTCGATGGAAACATTCATGTAAGCGCTCAGGAGCCAGGTCAACAGCTTGCCATTCAGCCTCACTGTTCCCATGAGTAACACCTTCACATTGCCTTCAAGGAGCTCAAGGCCATCTCCTACACAGCCTTCAGGTGAGGGGAGCTCTCCTTCCAGTGCCACTCAACCACCACCTTGGGGTGGCACCTGGTCCATACTATGAGCCACCGTTCTGCCCTCATCTGGCTTCCCCTAGTGAGGATGTCCTGTATTGGGCCCCCAGGTCAACCGGAAGCTCAGAAAGGGCCAGGACTCCAAGGGTGGTCTAGAAGCTCTTGCACACAGGCTCAGGAGCTGAACTGAGCCCTCTGAAGAAGCAAGTGCTGGGCCAGTGAGTGGAGCCCCTGACTCACAGTCAACTGCACAAACACAGGCTGGGGGCCATGTGTCTCACTGTGGTCCACAGAGAATCACCCGGACATTTTAAATAACTCAGGAGACAATGGAGTGATGCGATCCCAGTAAGATCATCCAATCTAGAGATTCACTAAATGATGCTTGGGATGTTGGGGCAGCTCTATGCCCTCCACTGAAACACCTCCACACCAGAAGATGGAGGACGTGAGAACCTGAGCTGGAGAAGGTGGACAGAAGATGGGTATGGGCAGCTAGCTTCTTCACATTGAAGAAGGGTTGGAGTTTTTCTAAATTAAAACCAGGTGGGCCAGAGTTCCAGGGCAGCAGACTCAGACTGCTGCTGCTAAGTCACTTCAGTCGTGTCCAACTCTGTGCAACCCCATAGACAGCAGCCCACCAGGCTCCGCCATCCCTGGGATTCTCCAGGCAAGAACACTGGAGTGGGTTGCCATTTCCCTCTCCAATCTGTGAAAGTGAAGTCGCTCAGTCGTGTCTGACTCTTAGCGACCTCATGGACTGCAGCCTACCAGGCTCCTCTGTCCATGGGATTTTCCAGGCAAGGGTACTGGAGTGGAGTGCCATTGCCTTCTCCAGACTCAGACTGCTGCTACTGCTGCTAAGTCACTTCAGTCGTGTCCGACTCTGTGTGACCCCAAAGATGGCAGCCCACCAGGCTCCCCCGTCCCTGGGATTCTCCAGGCAAGAACACTGGAGTGGGTTGCCATTAACTTCTCCAGTGCATGAAAGTGAAAAGTGAAAGTGAAGTCGCTCAGTCATGTCCGACTCTTCAAGACCCCATGGACTGCAGCCTACCAGGCTCCTCCGTCCATGGGGTTTTCCTTAATGCTACCTCCAGGCAAGTTTGTTCTTCTCTTAGTCATAGAATTGTGCACTATCAGAGCTGCAAGATGATGACTGAGTTGACTTGCCTTTTCTGACAGATCCCATACTGGAGTTCAGAGAGAGGAAGCAGCTGAACCAAGGGCTCCAACAAAGGACCACAAGAAGAGACACTGCTTTTCCACACTCCACATCCACAGAGGGGCAGAACCAAGATGTCTTGAGCACATCTTCTGCAGATATTTGTCCCAGGAGTTCTTACAGTTCATCCTCACCACAGCCCTGATTAGAGGGCCTTGCACCTCATTTTCAGATGAGAAATTGGATGAGTTGAGGAGCCATCGACCACGCCCATGATCATATGAGAAGAAGTGCAGCCAAGGTGGGGAATGTTGGCTGTCTTCAAAATCCCACCAGAGAATGGAAGGAGACAGGTGTTTTCCCCCACCACTTTTGGGGCTTACCAAACAGGCTAAGGTTTGGCATGGACCCAGGAGGTACATGCCTCAGTTTCTCCAGCACTGGACCTTTCCACAGAAGGAGATCTGAGCTGCCTGAAGTAACAACCAGCTCTGGGCAGCCACAGAGTGACACCCTGGGGCTGTGTGAAGTGTATTTACATCTCTAGCTTTGTTCCTGGATGACTCATGCGGCCCACGTAACAAAATCAACGTCTCCTCCAGCTCCGGCAAACTGCACTGCTTTCTTTAAACAAATCACAGTCAGCCTATAAATGGCCCTGGCTTATTCTGGGGACATGGAGCCATCCTGTGGCCACTTCCCTGGACATGCTGGAAGCTGCAGTCAGGACCCCAGGAGTGGGAGGCCTCCCCGAGGCTGTCTCCGAGTCCTGCACTTGCTGGGAGGGCCAGACCTTCTGCTTCATGCCAGCAACGTTATAGCCCAGTCTCCTCCGAACAGTGCTCTGGAAGTTCCATGACCATTGCCCTTACACGGCCCCTTTCCCCTGGGTGGCCACGGTACTCACCTCTAATGTTTCAGCTCTAGTCCCTGCTCTGTGAGCTTTCTCTGCCTCCTCCCATGCCCCCACCCCCGGGGTGGCATTGCCCCTCCTCGCTTTGTGGTCTCACTATCTCCATGTACACAGCCACTACTTACATAGTATTTTCAATGCACCAATCACATAGTTCCAGGAAATATATATATATATATATATACACACACACACACACATTTTACATATGTGTGTGTGTTTACATATACTTTAATCACTAAGTCATGTTGAAATCTTTTGCGATCCCACGGATCCCACGTAGCCTGCCATGCTCCTCTGTCCATAGGATTTTCCAGGCAAGAATACTGAAACGGGCCATTTCCTCCTACAGGGGACCTTCTTGAGCCCCTCCTCTCGACCCAGGGATTGAACCCACACCTCCTGCATTGCAGGTCTTAGACTTCTTATTGTCTCCTCACATGCTAGAAGGGGCCAGGGAGTCCTGGGGGGTCTCTTTTATAAGAATACTAATCCCACCATGAGGGCTCCACCTCTTAATACCATCCGACTGAAGTGTGTTAGTCGCTCAGTCTTGTCTGACTCTTTGCACCCCCGTGGACTATAGCCCACCAGGTTCCTCTGTCCATGGGATGTCTCAGTCAGACGCGGCTTTCTCAGCTAGAAGATCAGCTGGCTTCTGGAGGAAGCAGCATGTGTTTGTGACCCGAGAACCAGCAGGAGGTGGCCAGGAAATCAGGGGTTGCAGGCAAGAAAGCCACACATGTGAGCAGAGGTGCTCCTGTATTGATGGGTTTGCCTGCATCCGCATTCTTTCACCCGCCTCTCCTTCAGTTTCTACCCTGCCTGCTCAGCACTGGCCAGACCCAGGTCAGTGTTAGCCTGCTGCTGAACGTTGCTGGCAAAGTTCGCCAGCAGTGGTTCCAACACAAATTACACTCTCATCCCAGCAGGACCCTCATCATTTCTTTCCTTGATAGTTAGCTGCTTGCCACATTCCTCACTTCGCCTACTCCAGACATCCTTTGTCTCCTCTTGCTGGGGGTGACCTGACCTCAGGCTATAAGGTGACCTCCCCTCGTCTCTTCTGAGCTTCACTTCCTAGAAGTTTTGTATTTTCAACCCTCATCTCCCTCAAACAGTCTCAGAAAAAGATATCATCATTTTTCTTGATTAACCATTTATCTTGCCTTGCCTGAGTAGATTGTAGTTCAGGGTAACCAACTAGCCCAGATAAATAAGAGAAAGTTCTTTTAAAATAGAATTCCAGCTTAAAAATGTGAACGGAATCTGCTGCTGCTGCTAAGTCACTTCAGTCGTGGCCAACTCTGTGTGACCCCATAGACGGCAGCCCACCAGGCTCCCCCATCCCTGGGATTCTCCAGGCAAGAATACTGGAGTGGGTTGCCATTTCCTTCTCCAATGCATGAAAGAGAAAAGTGAAAGTGAAGTCGCTCAGTCTGTCCAACTGTTAGCGACCCCATGGACTGCAGCCCACCAGGCTACTCCATCCATTGGATTTTCCAGGCAAGAGTACTGGGGTGGGGTGCCAAATCTAGAACTGCAAAAATCATCCTTTTGCAATCCTGTTTGGTTCAATGGATGATCCAATCCGATGGTCTGTTAATGGGAACTGCGCCTGGAGTGGTATGCATACCACCACCTGAACCCACTGTTTCGTCTTAGCGAGATCACTAAGGATGGGATAACCAACAAATAAATGGGCCTTTGGTTGAGATGAAACAGTAGTGGATAGTCACATTGAAATCACCTGGGGAGCTTTAAAAAGTACTGATGCCTGAGACCCATCCCCACCAATTATGATTTAAAAGGTCTCAGGTACCAAAAAAAAAAAAGGGATTTTTTTGAAGTGCTCCAACAGACTGTAATGTGTAGCCAAGATTAAGACTCACACCTGGCACACGAACCACAGCCATGGACAGTGCTTGCCCTCACAAAACCTGATCCCATCAAGCCTTTTAAATTAATCTCTATATAAAGACATTTCTAGAGCGGCAGGAGCAGGAGGGTGTACACTAGACCTTGGACTGGCAGACAGAGGCCTGGCGTGGGAGGTCAGTGTACCTCAGTTTCCTTCCCAATGACAATGGAATTTTTATCATAACTGAGGGGACTTCCCTGGTGGCTCAGACAGTAAAGAAGCCCCCTGCAATGCAGGAAACATGGGTTTGATCCCTGGGTCGGGCAGATTCCCTGGAGAAGGAAATGGCAACCCACTCCAGTATTCTTGCCTGGAGAATCCCTTGCACAGAGGAGCCTGGTGGGCTATAGTCCATGGGGTCACAGAGTTGGACACGACTGAGCGACTGACACACACACACAAAGAAATTTCAAGGCATAAAGGAAGAAATGACACTGTGAGGAACTGACAACACTGACTTATTCTGCCAAGCCACTGACTCACGCCATTCTTCAAGAATTCAGTGGCATAAAAGAGGAGGGGGGCTATTTCAGATTAAGAAATACTAAAGACATGTGAACCAAATGAAGCACCTTGGACAAACCCTTTTTTTACACAACTGGGGAGACTTGATTACAGCTTGGACATCAGATACTACCAAAGAGTGTGCAACTATTGGTTCGGTATGTAATTGTGATGATGAAAGAGCAATGCTGAAAAAAACATAGGTTTTTAGGGGTAAAAGAGTGAAATGACAGGTCTGGGATTTGTTTTAAAATGTTTTAGCAACAACAAAAATTGAAGTGAGTGTGACAAAATTTAAGAGTGATTAAATCTTGGTGAGAGTATTTGGATGCTCATTATGTTAGTCTAATTTTGTTTATGTTTGAAATTTGTATAATATGTTTTAAAAAAAATATGAACCCTTTGGCTTTTGCAGTACCAGACATCATTATTATTTGTGTCGTTACATCTGTTCCCTCCTTTCATCCTCCCAACCAGCTGCAGAGGAGTACTAGCCCCACTTGAGTGAGACCAGGGATTCTGTTGAGCACTATAATTCCCCCCACAAGTCAGTAGGGTGGATGCTGTTATCCTTGTTGTAGCAGATGAAAAACTGAAGTTCAGAGAGATGGAATTATTTGCTCAAGGTCACATAAATGGTAAGAAACAATTAGAACTACAAGCCAGATACAAAAGCCCCTGGTCTCTATTGCTAAGCTCTCCCTCCCTATCGCCTTCTCTCTGTCCCTCCCCTTCAGCCTGGAAGGATGCTCCCCTCAGCCCTGCTGTAACTCAGTCATTTCTCCTTTTCTTCCCTTTTCCACACTGCTGGGAAGAGTAATCGACACTTCCCTGCCTCTATTCTCACCCCTGTTCCCTCCTTAGTTCCTTATACACTGATTTCTACTCCCTCGAGGCCACAGAAGCCCTCCAGAATGAAACCTGGTGGCTGTTCTCAGTTGACCACCCTGCAGCATCTGAGTGACGTGCCTGCTCCTTCCTCCCCGAAGCCCACACTCCTGCTGACCTGGCAAAGGCAAGACAGATTCTCTTGATAACTGCGCTCACCCCTCTGGCTCCCTGCCCTCCGTTTACAAACTCAATGCCCACCTTTCCCAATGTTCTAAGCACTATGATCTTTGTTATCTGTACCTTTCTCAAAATAGGGTTCTAGGACCAACATCACAATCACTTGGGGTATATGTTAAAAATGCAGGTCGCAGGGCCCAACCCAGACCTGCTGAATCAGACTCTCAAAGTCGTGTGTCTTCATTTTAATCAGTTCTCCAAGAGCTCTTCTGTCCCTAGTGTAACAGCGCTTTCCCAGTGTCACATGCCTTCCAAGGCCTCCACCTGCGCCTTGCAGGATGACGATTCTGAATTCTGCAGATTTATTTCAGCTTTCAGTCTTCTTTCCTACCCGTCACCTGATCTCGAAATCCATTTTTCATCTTCTCCTTCATCTTCTTCCTCATTTTCCACACGTGATCAATTGCTGCATCTTGTTCATTTTGTTTCGGAACCTTCCCCTGCGTTCGTCCTTTCCCTTTGTGCCCCTGAGCCCCACAACCCTGCCTTTGGTGAAACTCTCAGCCTCTCTCACCTGGCCTGCTGCATTCATTGTCTAAGGGGTCCCTTAGCCTCCAGGATCAGTTGTCTTTCAAATTGTCCTCTACCTTGCTGCAAGGGAGTTCAAAACAGAGCTCTGGGGACTTCCCTGGGGGTCCACTGGTTAAGACCCCGCAGTTCCACTGCAGGAGTGCAGGTTTAAGCCCTGATCAGGGAATGGGGATCCCACATACTGTGAGCCATGACCAAATAAATAAATAAAACTACTTGTCAATCACAGATGGGAAGTCACTAGAAAGACAGGAAACATTCAAGGATGGAAACATAGACAGGAAGTCACTGGAAAGACAGGAAACATTCAAGCATGGAAAGGCATCCCCTTCAACCTGGTCATTGTGCATAGGAGTCTTTGCAGATGAGCTTCAGGGTCCTTAAAACACAAATAAAAAGGGAAACTCTGATCTAATTATGTGAATTTTCCAGCCCTGCAACACACAGTGCTTCCCTATTGCCTACAGAATAAAATCCACCTTCTTCCTTCTTCCACCTTCTGACCTCTACCTATTTTTCCAGTCTTAACTTCTGTTTAGATCTTTAAATGATCAAAACTAAAACAGCTTCTCTTCTCCACACATACCTGTGCCCTGCTCATGAGCTCTCTTCTGCCAAGCACACTTCCCTCCTCCCATCTTGGATTTGGATGTTAAAATCCTGCCCTCAGAAATTCTCTGGCAGTCCAGTAGTTAGGACTCGGCACTTTGACTCAAGGGGCGTGGGTTTGATCCCTGGTTGGGGAACTAAGATCCCCCAAGATGTGCAGGGAAGGAAAGAGGAAAGAAAGAAATCCTATCCTTTGTGGCAGGTGGACCCCAAAGAGCCTCCCCAGTGAACCGTATTTCCTAGTCATCATGCCCTTGTGTAATTCCCTCCTGCTCAGATCTGGCCTGCCCAGTAAAATGCAGTTGAAGTGACGTTGCCTAACTCCCAAGGTTAGACCATGAAAAGCCTTGCAGCTTCCACCCTCTTGGTCTTGTGGAATTATGCTCTGAGGGAGGTCAACTGCCATATAAGAAGTCCGACTGCCCTGAGTTTTACATGCTGTGGGGAAGCACAGCTAACCACACTGGAGAAACCACATACAGCCCAGGCCACTCCAGCCATACCTGAACTAGGTACCAGACGTGAGTGACGCCATTTTGGATGTCAGCTTGCAACCTGACTACAACCCTACAGGAGTCTCTCCCAGGGAGCCCAATCAACCCACAGAGCAGTGAGAGAGTGCAGTCAATTGCTGTTGGAAGTCACTACACTTGTTAAACAATGATGGATTCTTTTTTTAAATTAGTTTATTTGGCTGCATTGGGTCTTAGTTGCAGCACTCAGGATCTTCACTGTGTCATGAAGAAACTTTCTGATGTACCACTTGGACCCTCTAGTTGTGGCTCACTGACTCAGTTGCTCTGAGGCATGTGGGGTCTTAGTTCCCCAACCAGGGATTGAACCCTGCATTGCAAGATTACCAGTGAGCCACCAGGGAAATCCCCACAATGATAGATTCTAGAACATCTTCATTCTAAGTACAGCTCAAACACCCCCTCTTGAGTGAGGAGAGCTCTGAGTGCTTGGACAAAATGGACTCCCCTTTCTCGTGTGCTCCTGCAGCTCTGTGTCCAGCAGAGGTTCAGGGTGGCCTGACACACAATTTAGGTGGGAAGGGTGAGGATCTGACCTCATCATTTACATGACTGCCTGTCACTGTTCATGGCGGAGCAGATGCTCAGAGGGCATTTACTGAACTGAACTGACTTCCTCTCCCTTTGTCTGGTCCCTTGAGGAAGTCAGGCAGCCTCAGGAAGATAGAGGCACGGGGCATCAAGGAAATCCCAGGGTACGCAGTGTCAACCAGCGAGTTTGAATGTGCCGAAACAGTCTCGGCCAAGCTTTCCAACCAGAGGGAGGAAGAACTTTTGAGGCCATTTTAAAAAGCTGAGCTGAAGAGACAGAGGTGACTGCTTCCTCCCTGACTGACAACAGACAAGCACCTGTGGGCCGGAGCATCCTGTGCCAAGAGCACACCTCCCCAGCAACCTGGAAGCTTCCCACAGGTTCTGGGCTGTGAGGGACAGTCAGAGGCAGCCGCCACAGGCCAGCTGGGATGAACGCTGTCCTCCCTGGACAATGCCACCGAGGCCCCTTAACTATTGCTGAGCCTCAGAATCAGAAGTCCACTGAAGCCCTCATGTGGACAGGAATAACTCTTCTATATCATACTCCCCCCTGCCTCCCATTCAAAACATGCTCCCAGATCTCCCTCTGATCACCTTAATTCCCCATCCATTAAACAACCCTCCCAGTATTCTTGGGCTTCTTGGGCTTCCCATGTGATACTAGAACTCACCTGCCAGTACAGGATAACTAAAAGATGCAGGTTCGATCCCTGGGTTGGGAAGATCCCCTGGAGAGGGAAATGGCAACTGACTCCAGTGTTCTTGCCTGGAGAATCCCAGGGACAGGGGAAACTGACAGACTACAGTCCATAGAGCTGCAAAGAGTCGGACATGACTTAGCACCTAGAATCAAGGAAATCCCAGGGTACGCAGTGTCAACCAGCGAGTTTGAATGTGCCGAAACAGTCTCGGCCAAGCTTTCCAACCAGAGGGAGGAAGAACTTTTGAGGCCATTTTAAAAAGCTGAGCTGAAGAGACAGAGGTGACTGCTTCCTCCCTGACTGACAACAGACAAGCACCTGTGGGCCGGAGCATCCTGTGCCAAGAGCACACCTCCCCAGCAACCTGGAAGCTTCCCACAGGTTCTGGGCTGTGAGGGACAGCCAGAGGCAGCCGCCACAGGCCAGCTGGGATGAACGCTGTCCTCCCTGGACAATGCCACCGAGGCCCCTTAACTATTGCTGAGCCTCAGAATCAGAAGTCCACTGAAGCCCTCATGTGGACAGGAATAACTCTTCTATATCATACTCCCCCCTGCCTCCCATTCAAAACATGCTCCCAGATCTCCCTCTGATCACCTTAATTCCCCATCCATTAAACAACCCTCCCAGTATTCTTGGGCTTCTTGGGCTTCCCGTGTGATACTAGAACTCACCTGCCAGTACAGGATAACTAAAAGATGCAGGTTCGATCCCTGGGTTGGGAAGATCCCCTGGAGAGGGAAATGGCAACTGACTCCAGTGTTCTTGCCTGGAGAATCCCAGGGACAGGGGAAACTGACAGACTACAGTCCATAGAGCTGCAAAGAGTCGGACATGACTTAGCACCTAGTATTCTTAGCCATATCCTGCCAAACAATTTTAAGTATGTTTTTAAATTGTAGCTGTCACACTCTGCAGATGGCAAAAGTCTTTATTATAGGACAGAATTCTAATTAAAATTTTTTTTTTTTACTGTGCTCTGCAGCATGGGGAACCTTAGTTCCCTGACCCAGGGATTGAACCCTTGCCCCCTTCATTGGAAGTGCAGAGTCTTAACCACTGGACCACCAAGAAAGCCCCTATCATAGGACAGAACTCTAACTGATCTGCCCTTATCCTCTATGTGCCACATGGTGAGGATCTTTCTAAGGATTCGGTCTGATACACTGGTGGTTCTCCATCTCGGCTGCACATTAGGATCCTTTGAAGAAGGATCCCAAGAAAGCTTTGAAAAATGTACTAGTACTTCTGCTAGGGTTCCATCCCCAAACAACGAAATTGGAATCTCTGGGCACAAGGTCTAGGCATAAATATTTTTAAAAATTTCCCCAGATGATTCTAATGTGCAGATGAGCTGAGAACCATTGTTCCAACAGAACATAAACATTGATGCTGCTGCTGCTAAGTCACTTCAGTCGTGGCCGACTCTGTGTGACCCCATAGACGGCAGCCCACCAGGCTTCCCCGTCCCTGAGATTCTCCAGGCAAGAACACTGGAGTGGGTTGCCATTTCCTTCTCCAATGCATGAAAGAGAAAAGTGAAAGTGAAGTCGCTCAGTCTGTCCTACTGTTAGCGACCCCATGGACTGCAGCCCACCAGGCTACTCCGTCCATTGGATTTTCCAGGCAAGAGTACTGGGGTGGGGTGCCATTGCCTTCCCCGTAAACATTGATAATGTCTGGGATTTCAGGCAAAAACAGGCAGTTTCTCACCCTGTCCTATTTCTCATTTTGGTTACAAATGATCTTTTTGTAAAATATTATCTAGGACAGGAGAGACACCAGAAAAACACATAGTTGTCAAATTCATAACTAAATTCAGACCAGGCATGTTTCATGAGTCCAGCTCTGTCATTGAACGTGGATTTGTGAGTTTTGCTTTTTTTTTTTTTTGGTGATAACCCTGAAACCTGTAGCATGAGGATATATCATGCTATTGAATAAGAATTTTCTCTCGTGTATGAGTGCAACTGCATTAAAAAAATGTGTCTTTAAAGGCCTGGAAATGAAAGAACAAAATGATCATAATTATAGCATTGGATGGTTTCTTTTCTTTCAAACTTTGTGTTGACTATCACACTTGGAAAACTTAAAAAATAGAAGCAAGATATATGTTTAAATACTTGGATTTACTTTTGGAGAGACTGCCTTTGGCCGTCAACAAAAAGACAGGTCACTAAGCAACTCAGATAAGTATCCCCCACCTGGACCTCGGTCTCCCGTCTGCAGATCGCACCAGGAGAGCAGCAAGGCCTCTGGCAGCAACACGTGCTGATTCCAGGCTCCCACAACACTGTTTCTATGAGACCAGTTTAACAAATGTTATCCAATATGCTTCGCTTGGCGATGAGTCGGGGCCAAGCGGGCTCTGAGCCGAGCTGTTTCACCTCCTCACCTCCAGAACGCAGTCACCCACGGTTCTGCCTTTGCCTCCGCCTACAGGGTGCCTTGCACTTGCCAACTTCCTCCCTGTGGTCCCCTTCGCCCACTGACAACTGCAGGCCTCCTTCCGGGCCGCCTCTACATGATGAGCGGTTTGCCAGTTAATATACATCAATCTGCCACCTCCAAACAGCTTGGAGAGCCCCATCTGTTCTCTGGAGCATTCTAGCTAGAGGGACCACCCACCACCCACCGCCAACAGCTCATAGGCCAGCCCAAGAGGGTTTCTATGAGTGCTGGGCAGGGGCCCCTCCTCTGAGCCCAGTGAAGCTTGGCTGGGAAGAATGAGAGGCAAGCACATCCCTTCACCTGGCTGGGCTTAACAGCCTAACACTGCACCTGAGGAGGATCTCCTTCTCATCGCTGGAGGCTTTGTGAGTCTAGGTCCACCCTGAGCCACCCTCCCCTGGAGAGATCTGAGGGCTGAGGGCCACATGGCCCTGGATGCCAGCCCGGGGTTCAGGGAAGAGTCATCTGGGTTTCTTGGCCCTTACGTAGCGTCACACGATAACTGCTGCCACTCGTCGTCCCTGCTCCAAACTCCCTATCCCATGGAATGTCTCAGTAACACTGAATGTAGGAACTGTCATAATAACCATGTTTTTAGATAAGGAAATTGAAGCTTATTCAAGGTAAGTAACTTCCTCCAAACACGTAGTTAAGTGATAAGACTGTGTGAAGTATTGGCTCTGAATTCAAACTGCATGGATTTGAATTCTGGCTCTGTCACTTATAAAGTATGTAACTTTGGGTGAATTGCTCTGAACATCTGCTTGTGCTTCTATTACGTGGCATAGTTAGCCCCCATTTATCAGGTCTAATGAAAAGAGCTTAGTTCATAGTGTGGACTCAAGAAATGCAAATTATATCATTTTTAGCTGGATCTGAACCCTGATTCCTCTTTTAGGTGCTCAAAACTGAACTCCCCATAGGTGTTGAGTTTGTCTGATTTGCCCCTGCACACAGGCTCCGGAGACCTGGACTCTATGTGCCACCATTGCCCTTCAAAGCCCAGCCTTGAGAAAATGAATAACTAAACAGGCATTACTGAGCAAATCTTATTTTAAAGGCTACCAGCTCCACAGCCTTGTACTTCTAGATGCACCAACTCTCTTCTGTTATCAGAGATCAATTGCCCTGGGTCAAAGGGATGAAGTGGGATGGGGAAAGTAAATGGAACATTTAGAAGAAATACAATGAGACCACCCATCCAAACACACCTCAGTGAGAGAGCCTCTTGAAATAGGCAGTCTTACATCCCACCCCTTCTGCCCCCTGCTACCCAATCAAATAGAGATGGGGAGAATGCTTACAAAGCAAATACAAGACCACTTAGTCTATAATATATACAGTGTGTGAACACCCAGTTGACCCCTCTGCCTCTGAGACTGGAATAATCTAAAGGGTGGATTTTGGTTGCATTTCTCCTGCCCCAATATTCAGGTAGGCATGGATAGCAGCAGTGGCCACAGGGAGTATTCCTGACTTTTTGAACTTGTAAATTTGCTCTGCCCAATTATAGAAAACCACCCAGAATGACTGAAGGGTGTGTGTGTTTTCTGTGACTTCAGCATCCAGGCCACAAATAAACAAATTGAAATATTGGTGACATCTCTGTGGAAGGAACCTCAGAGGTACACCCTCCGTCATGTCCTTCTGCAGGCCACTGGCTTATTGAATCCAGAGAAGAAGCAAGTTTATTTCTTTGTCACTAAGCACTGTTGTGCACACAGTTTGTAGCCACTTAGGAGCTGGTGGTGAGTGAGCTCCCACACGGCAGCAGTGGGGGACCACTTAGGAAACCCTTCCTATTAACCTTTGACTCTTGTGCCCACAGCGTGGGGCTTCTGGGAGAACAAGGCTGTATGGGTGTAAAACTCATATTGAAAGGACTTCCTTCTTTTCTGTCACACTTCATTCTGAGCAAGACTCACTGGCTTGTGACTAGCAGGTGCCCTAGAGAGGGATACAGGACTTCTGCTTCTTGTTACCCCTCTGGTGGAAGGTCATCCTTTTCTTCTCAGCTCTCTGGACATTTCTTCCTACCAGGCGGCCCCTCAGGCGAGAATCCTCCCTCTCAGAGGTCGGGCAGTTTTCCCTTCTTGCTCCTTTGGAATACCTGGCCCTCGCTTGGCAGTGGCTGACCTCACTCGCTTCCTGGGAAGGCTTGTGAGTCCAGCCCGGCTGCCACGAGGCTCCAGGCCCTGTGTGGAATGCTAGGCTGTTCCGTTAGCCTCTGTCCACCTCCCCGTTCCATTCTCCCACTCAGCCTTCAAACCTTTCCACCTGCCACGCTCCCACATGTGGATTGGGAAAGCTGATCTGTGGGGGAGAGGTGGCTGGCAAGAGCTAGAGACAGAAAGAGAGAGAGAACTAAAGACAAGAGACATGGAGCGCGTGCTCCTGCCTGGCTTGCCTTTGGTCCTCCAGGTCTTCATTCCAGGTTTTCCAGAATGCTGCTATAATCGTATGAGGCTTTTTTTTTTTTTTTTCTAACTGGAGTTAGCTAAGTTTGCTTTCTATTTATTGTCCCCCAAAGAGTTCTAATATATATCTCAAGCCCCCCACCCCAGCTCATGATTCTGCATGTCTGTGCCTCTCTTCTTTGAGAGCTTCTCACGGGCAGGGTAAGTTGACCCCACCCCCTTCCCAAGGCATCTGTATACAACCTGCTGTACACAACTTGTGTGGGTTAAACATCTCAGCAGCCCTCTGCACATTTCCTTTCCCTAGGTTCTCAGGGCAGGGACTGAGTCTCTTATCAAACCAGGGACCAGGGATCTTGCATTCATCCAGGTATCTTCAGATGCCCGGAACACTGCCTGGCATAAGGCACATGCTTATTAATGTTGGAGGAAAGAGTGAATCAGTGAAAGAATGATTTGTCAGTACACCAAAATGTATGTTGTATAAAACTCTCTAAAATAGCTCTGGAAATTTCCATTCTAACTTAAGTCTTAGGCATGCCATTTGGTCCAAGAAACATTGGACTGGCAAGGATGCCGCCCAGAAGGGTGACTGCCAGAAGCCCAATAAATAGGGCTTAGTAACTGTTCTGTTTTGAGAACATTCCCATGCCCCTTCTCCTGGAAATAGACACCATCTCTCTGGACAAAAAGGTGAGCACATGCCCCTGTTCTGGCCAATAGGTATCCTTGCCTGACCTGTAGTACTCTTGTTCCCCCCTAAAATGCAAAGGGTCTGCTTCCTGAGGACAGATGGAGGACAACATGGCCACTGAACTAGACAAATGCAGAGAAGAGGACTGATGGAGAGCTTGGACATAACCTTGGACCCTGGAGCTGGCAATTCTGTCCTTTTCCTGCCCTGGGAGCTGCCCCTGAGGCCTTACCACCTTGTTCAGGCCAATCGAAGTTGGATTTCTGATCCTGAGAACATAAAAAACTCTGATTAATCCAATATTAATCCTCCTGCAGTAGTCTGGATCTGGTTACCAAGGTTTTCCCCCAAAAGACTGTAGCTCTAGCCATTCCTTCCTACCTGTCTGGCCAGGAGTCTTTTGCGGACTTTACCTTCCTTCTGGCTGAGACTGATGTCTGGGGCCCAGGTGACCAAAACAAAAAGACCTCTGGGTTAGGTTTAAACATATCCTTTATTATTAATCTCCTAGAATCAAGATTAAGAGAAAAAAAGCAATGTATAGGAAAGTGTGTAAAATAATGATTGATGTACTGAAGCTGGGGTGGACGTGGTTATAAAAGCAAAGAAAGCACACACAAGGGGCTTCCCAGGTGGCCCTCATGGTAAAGAATCTGCCTGCCAATGCAGGAGATGTCAGAGACATGGGTCAGGAAGATCCCCTCGAGCAGGAAATGGCAACCCCCTCCAGTGTTCTTGCCTGGAAAATTCCATGGACAGAGGAGCTTGTAAGGCTGCAGTCCATGGAGCTGCAAAGAATCGGGCACATCTGAGCACGCATAAGCCCTGCTGCACACACAAAGGTCAGAAGTACCATCTGTACGTAAGCTCTGTCAGGACGGGAATTTTCGACTTCTTAGTCACTGCTCTATCCCCAATACCTAGAACAGGCTCTTGATGAGTCTATCTTAATTGAGCTAGTAGGACAAAATGAAAGGAATACCCCTGAGGGCAGAGATGAGAACATGGAGTGGGCGGTTGCCTGCTGGTGGGGAGAGCAGGGGTGTCAGGATAGAGGAGGGCTGCACAGGAGACAGAACACTGTTCTGTATTGTGTACAGCTTTTACACACGTGGACTGCCTTAAACAGCAAATGTAAAGGGGTAAGACCAGGAAGGCAGGACGCCGTGGAGCTAAAAACAGACTGGAAAAAACGTGAAATCTGGATGAGCATCTCTTAGCGTCCTCCACGACAGCAGAGGAAGAAAGCTGACTGGAGGATTAGCAGTCCACTCTCTTCACACAGCAGCCCTGTGGGGCTGATCTGCACTGGCTATAAAGATGGCAGCCTTGAGTGCTCTCTTACATAAGCAAATTAGGCTCCCATAAGTAGCACAGCCAGGTCCTTTGAACACCGAGGCGACAGCCCTTCGTTTTGACAGCCAGCCCTGGACATCTTGTCAACCTCATGGGAAGTCATGGCTGCCTGTTCTCTGCTAAGCTGGTTTTACTGACACCTTTGGAAACAGTAGGCACTCTTGGATAAGGAAAAGTTTTCTTTGTTTAATTTGGGCCAGTTCCTATTACAATCAACATTTCTTCTATTTCTAGAAGAATATTCCCAAATATTTCAGGGCTCCCTCTGAAAGGTGGGCAGCATATGAAAGACAGAATTAATATCCTTTATCTTTGACTGAGAGTTTAGTAGTTAATATTTTGACAGAGAAGTATACATTTACATAAAGCATCTCATTTAAATCTTATTTCAGCTTAGAAAGTGAAAAATTCAAGAGATGGATGAAGGTGAGAGTTGTACAACAATGTGAATATCCTTAGTGCCACTGAACTGTGCAGTTAAACATGGTTAAAATAATAGGTTTCATATCAAGTGACTTT
>SJYX01008664.1:444107-484447 GCA_006410675.1 Oreotragus oreotragus | reverse complement strand
GCTTTCTAAGGCCCACTTGCCTTCACATTCCAGGATGTCTGGCTCTAGGTCAGTGATCATACCATTGTGACTATCTGGGTCATGAAGATCTTTTTTGTACAATTCTTCTGTTTATTCTTGCCACCTCTTCTTAGTATCTTCTGCTTCTGTTATGTCCATACCATTTCTGTCCTTTATCGATCCCATCTTTGCATGAAATGTTCCCTTGGTATCTCTAATTTTCTTGAAGAGATCTCTAGTCTTTCCCATTCTGTTGTTTTTCTCTATTTCTTTGCGTTGATTTGGTTCAGAACACTCCAAACTTGAGAAATTCACTAGAAGGGTTTAAATCAAGGAAGTGACACAATCACAACTAGGGTTTTGAAAGAACTCTCTGAACACAGGAAGGCTGATGGATGGGCGAGGAGTGAGAGAAGCCTGGAGGCCTGGGATGGACAGGGGGGAGGATGAGCAGAGGCACAAGAGTGGGGGGGGGAGCAGGGTCAGAAGGGGAGCCTTGGAGGAATCCACAGAAGTTAGGATTTTGTGATCGGGTAGAAATGGGAGGAGACAAGGACATGATGAAAGCTGGAGCCTGTGGCTCAGGAGACTTAGATACGGGAGTCTTTATGTGGAGAGAGAGGAAGGTGGATCCACCCTTGACCAGAACAAAATGGCAGGGACCCCTGATGTTTCGGAGACAGGAAGAATCCTGTGGGGAGCGGGGAGGGGGCTGAGTAAGCCTGGCCCTGCGGTCTTTCTTGTTCCCACCGAGTAGGAGGTGGAGGTATCTGGAGAGACCGGGTGTGTGGGGAGCCTGGCGGGTGGTGAGGAGGAAACAGCTGCTGTGGGGGGTGAGCGAGGCAGTCGGTCAGGACGCCGGGGAGGACAGCCAAGCGCGGGCTGTTTTGTCCTGGCCGGACAGCTGCCGTCAGTCAGGGGACCAGATGGAACAATGAGGTAAGATCCTCCCGGCACAGGAGCTACGCTCTAGACGCAGAGCAGGTGCTTTTAGACACGGAATTGTGTCCTCTGTGCCACTAGAGGGCCACCAGTGCAGAGGCAACGTTTGCTGATGAGGAGGCCCCAGGCCGGCCTCCCCAGCTGCCAGCGGGAGCAGGCCTAGAGCAAGAGCGAAGACAGAGGCCATACACCCAGATGGCTAAAGTCGGAGACACTGAACAAAGCTACTCCCTCAACGGGCCTGGGACCTCGCAACCTATTCCCCAGCACCACCCTTGCCCCCCAGAGACTAAAAGCGGTGAGCTCTCCCCTGGGTCAGCCTGCCACCTGTGAACCTGTGAGCCAGGATAGGGCATTAGCTGGACCTGGGCGCAGGACTACCAGTTGGCGACTAGACCCTCAGAACCGATAGGGACAGACCTAATCAAGGTCACCAGGGAGTTGAGGTAAGCGGGTTCCTCTCTCTGAGTCTGAGTGTCATTTTGCCAAACCAGGAATTCCAGGCAATTCTAAGTACCTCCCTAAACCACATCACCCAAGTACAGAGAAGAGAAAGAATTATCTTATAGAAAATGCTTTGGCTAAATGCCTTCTTTGTGTGATAGGAAGTGACTGTCAACAAGGCAGGACTTCTGGAAGCAACCCAATTTCCTTCGGCTGGTAAGTGATAAAGCAAAATGTGGTATATCCGTACAGTAGAACACCAGTCAGTAACTTAAAAAAATAGACTACTAATATGCAACAAGTCAGATATATCTCAAAAGCATCATGTTAAGAGAAGAATCCAGGCACAGAAGGCTCCAGGCTGCATGATCCACCTTCATGGCATTCTAGAAGGGGGACTATGGGGAGACAAGACAGATCAATGGTTCCAGAGAAAGAAGGGTGAAGAGGACTGGCTGCAAGGGGGCAGAGGGGAATTTAACTGGGTGATGAAATTGGTCTAGACCTTGATCGTGCAGGTGGTTACACAACTGTAGACACTTATCAAAACTCATCAAGGCAAATACTTTAAAAGGGTGAATTTAATGAAGCATGTTGTTTCTAAGTCATGTCCGACTCTGTGCTCTCTGTGACTCCATGGAATGCAGCATGCCAGGCTACCCTGTCCATCACCATCTCCTGGAGTTTGCTCAAATTCATGTCCTTTGCATCAGTGATGCTGTCTAACCATCTCTCCAGGCAAGAATACGGGAGTGGGTAACCATTCCTTTCTCCAGGGGGTCTTCCTGACTCAGAGATCAAATCTGCATCTCCCGCATTGCAGGCAGATTCTTTACCATCTGAGCCACCAGGAAGCTAATGAAGCTACCCTTCCCAAACAAGTAAATAAAAACCTGAATCAGACCCTGTTTCTCTGGTTTCCCAGGACAGAGACTGTGATTTTCTCCCTCTTCCCTGGTCTAGTGGATCCATTTCAGCCTAAGTGACCCTCTTCTGGATAATTACCATTATCCAATTGGTTACCAAACCAGAGAAAGACAGACAGAGACAGAGATTTAGACAGAAATGCAGAAAACAGTTTGTATTTTGGAGTTTGTGATGTGTAGGATCCTTCTGGGGCTTCCCAGGTGGTGCTAGTGGTAAGGAACCCTCCTGCCAATGCAGGAGGCATAAGAGATACACGTTCGATCCCTGGGTCAGGAAGATTCCTTGGAGAAGGGCACAGCAACCCACTCCACTATTTTTGCCTGGAGAATTCCATGGACAGAGGAACCTGGTGGGGTACAGTCCATGAGGTCACACAGGATCAGACGCAACTGAAATGACTTAGCACACACAGCATGCAGGATACTCTAAAATGTGGGCCCCAAGGCAGAGAAAGGGTCCTCTTTTCAGGGTGTGAGAATAGGAAGAGACTGTCACAGACTCGGAGCATCTCCTTTGATAAGTCTGGGTACCTCAGCTTTATCTACCACGTGATAGATTCTCACTCAACACACAACTCTTTGATAGTAAGCCTTCCATGAGCATTGCATTTTGCTGAAATTTTCAATGTAAACTTTTTAAAGACTCCTGTAAATAGCCACTTTAAAGTTAATATTCTCCCCCTAATTTACTTATTTTGTACATTTGAAACTTTTCGTGAACTGGATTTGCTTAAAAGGATAAGCCTGAAGGATAACCCATCAAACCTCCACTTTGCTTGACAGATCTGTCAGATTGTCCTGTTGTGGCAGGGCCCAATCAGAAACCAGAAAAATGAAAGGCAGAAAGGAAGAAGATAACACAAAACAAGGCCTAAACAAAAGCATCTCTATGTGTCTTTCTGATGCATGCTTACTGACACTCACATGTCCCTCCCCAGCCCAGCAGTCCTGTGCTCACCTGGATTTCACGCAATCACAGAAGCCACCTACTCTGAAAGTATGCGTCCTTCTTAAGATGATCTTTACAAAGTTGTCATATCATGGGAGACTTTTGGCGTGAACACCTGTTATACCAAAGGGCTGCTGCTGACCATGGGGACCCAAGGGGTCTATAATGACCCTTACAGTCACATAGTCCTTCAGTGACTCAGTGTATTCACATGTAAAGTGGGAATAAAATATTGTCTTTTTTTCTCATAACCGTGATGAGGGGTACATATGGAGTTGCCTATGCAAGGGCCCTATCAACTCTGGAACAGCACCTATATAGCAGCTGTATGACTCTGAGTCTGAGACACAGCCAGCTCCCTCTCCTCGGCAAAGACCCCTGGGTTTTAGACGAGGCCTCCAAAGCTTGTTAGTGGTTGAGGTGCTTTTGTTTCTAGTTTATAACCAACCTGCAGGAAGCCCCCTGCCCCTCCCCAGCTCACCGGAACACATGGTCTAAAGATTTCTCTTGCTGTCCTGAGTGCTGGACCCTGCAGAACTAGCCTAGTCGGGGTCATCAAGTTCCCCATGAGCTCCGCGCAGCACGCAGTGTGTGCTGAGAAGCGCGGAGGTCAGCACCCCAGACAGACCCCCATTGTCCAGGCCCACGGGTCAGCGCTCGGGCTAATGTGGCCTGTTCAGGGAGGTGGGGCATGAACAATGGGAACAAATCTCTGCCCAGTGTCCTCCCAGGGGACAAAGTGCTGGCAGGCTTTCCCTTGGAGCTCATCAATTCCAGAACCATTCAACCAGGTTGCTGAGCCCCGGAGGCTGCTGACTCACAAAGGGCCACTGGGGTGCTGGGGAAACAGGAAGCCATTTCACCAAAGAGAAAGGAGATGAGATGGTTTACAGAGGTAAGAGAAAACCAAGGGGGCGTCCCAAGGCCTGGAAGAAATGAAGTGAGAGAGATCACCTTCCCCTTTCTGTGCAAGTAGCTGCTCCCCTCAAGGGCAGGAGTTCTCTGCTCTCCTGTAATCCTCCCCAGCCTCCATACACTGCCCCCTTCCTCCCTCCTCTGTACCTGTTCACCAGCCACCATCTCCCAGACACTCGCGGGTCATTAAAGTGGGGAGGGACTGAAGAGACCACCAGCCCCGGGCTCCAAGCTTTTCAGCACCCTCCGCTTCTCTTACGTCTGCTCCTGCAGGGACTCCCTGTTTGGGAGGATTTTAGAACAACTGCCCTTACTGAGTACCTGCTCCTTTGGATCATTCACTGAATTAAGAATTTCCCTTTCTTATAAACACCACTGAGCTGTACATTTTCAAGAGGTGAGTTGTGTGGTGTGTGGATTATCTCTCTATAAAGCTAGGTAAAAAGAAACAGCTCATGTTATGACTGGTTCTATGTTGTGAAGGCTGAGAAGCGGAAGTTGCATGGTCAGAACTTGGGAACCAGTAACCTGGGACAAGTTGTTCATCCTCTCTGAGCCCGAGTTCCTTGTCTGTAAACTGGGGTTAAAAAGCCTCTCTCCCTTGTTGCAGTGTACGCAAGACCCCCAGCCCCCCGGGCGCACAGAGGCTTGAGTGAAAGAGACAGAGGGAGGAGGTGCCCGTGGACAGAGTGGCTTCCGCTGCATAGCGGAATCCTTCTCTCCGGATAGGACTTCCTTGATGGCTCAGACGGTAAAGCGTCTGTCTACAATGTGGGAGACCCGGGTTCGATCCCTGGGTCAGGGAAGATCCCCTGGAGAAGAAAATGGCAATCCACTCCAGTACTCTTGCCTGGAAAATCCCATGGACAGAGGAGCCTGGTAGGCTACAGTCCATGGGGTCGCAAAGAGTCGGACACGACTGTGCGACTTCACTCACTCACTCACTCTCTCCAGATACTAAGGGCTAGTCAGGCAAAGGGCTGGAAAGAAAGCTTGGTGATTCACTGTTCTCTGTTGCCTAAGAGACCCCAAACAAGACAGACTGAGGAGAAAGTGAGAAAACTGTGTGTGTGTGTGTGTGTGTGTGTGTGTGTGAGCTCTCTGGACGACCCTGCTGGCCAAGTGACTGGTGGGACTCAGAACCAGGAGGGAGGCGGGTGTGAGAACTAAGGGACAGCCAGACTCCTGTGGAGGGTGGCTGTTTTTTCAAGGCAACAGGATGGGTTGGATGATTCTGATATGTTTCTTCCCAACTAGGAAGCATCTGCCAAAACGCCGAGATGCTTTTCTGAAAACGACTGGGGTATTAGAGTTATGAAAAAGTTATACAAGTAAAATAACAAAACCCAGAAAAGAGAGAAACTTGACAACAGGGGTCTAATACTTAATGTCTTGGGGAATGGTACCAGGTCAAGCACCAAGGTAGGAAAGGTACTCGATCTTCGTCATTCACAGATTCTGTACTCGTGAATTTGCCCACTCACTTCAGTGCATGTGTAATTCCCAAATCACGGCTCATGCTGCTTTTGAGGTCATTCTCAGACAGGAACACAGCAGCAAAAGATTTGTCATCCAGTGTGCACATTCCTAGTTGAGGTGGAATAAACGCTCTGCCTTCTTGTTTCAGCTCTTGTACTGTAAACAGAAGTTCTTTTTGCAGTGTTTCTATGTTTTTTTGCATCATATCCTTCTTGGTTCATGATTTTGCTATATAGAACCACCCCAAAGGCAGTGCTAAGGTCCTGTCCAGTGTTCCCAAGCATAAGAAAGCTGTGATGTGCCTTACAGAGGAAATAATGAATCAATAATATATATTACAAGAAACACATATTTTAAAAGGTTATATATAGATAAATTGACAAGAATGTTGTGACCAGAGGCTCACAGGAACCCAACCCTGTATTTCCTTTAGGAAAAAGTAGTTCAGTGTTTGCTAGTCAGTGTTCACACTCTTTATAGAATACAGCTACTATAAATATTGAATGCTATGTATTTTTCATATATTATCTCATTTTAATGCACACAAACTGTTATATCTTACAAATAAGGAAACTGAGGTTATGCATATTAGACTGTGTGACTTACAGTTAACACGTGCCAGTGGAAGGATTGGAATCCATTTTTGACTCTGCCGCGAGGAAAGGAATTGTCACTGAGGAATATTCAGGATGGAAGCAGAGGTGAAATAGTCTAAGAATGCTTTTGTCCAGTTTTCTTTAAATCCCCCATTTCAGAGCAACAAAATAATAAAAGATAAAGGGAGATAATAATTCTAAATAATGTCGGTGCTCTTCTGGCTGTGCTTGAACCGGGTCGGGGCTGTCTCTTATACACATCTTATCCAACGTTGTTATTAGCCTTATTCCAGTGTTATTTTGCTGTTTACTCTTACTCCTTGTTTCCTTGTTTTTTTTTTTTTCTTTTTTCTCCCCACCTTTTTTTTTCTNGGGAGACACGATCTTCTCACTCTAATGCCAAGATATTGTACCAGAACTGAGACTGATTGATAAGAACGTAAAGTGTTCTTGACCTCTAATATCAATTGCTAGTAAAATTCCTTTTAAGTGCAAGTTGATTGATGTCTCTACAGCTGGGGAGAACGGTTACAACTGCTTTCTGGATTAGGGCATGAACCAAAAGGCATCTAACATCTAGAAATGATAATTCAGTTTCATCTGTCAAAAGCCATCTTCTTCTTCTCTGAGGCTGTGGTTAGTCATCCTGACACTTGTTTTCCTGTCTTGCTGCCAGAGCTGCTTTGCTGGCTGTTCTGAACAGACTGCGGCCGACTCACCATGGAATGGAACGTGGCAGCAGTTGATATGAGAGGAGAGACTGGCCCTAACTCACTGTTACCACCACTCCAGTTTCCTGGGCAGAAAAGGAGGAGCGGTATCTCTGAACCACTTCCTGAAAGTATGCCTCTAAAAATGAGTGTCGGTGGTCCTTAGTCATCAGCTAGTCCTCAGCCTCCAGAGAATGTCGATGTTTGACAGGACCTGAGCGAGCCTTTGGTTCAGCTAGCTGGTTTTGGAGATCAGAAAAGTTAGCTTCAGGTCGGGAGGCCCAGAGCTCTCTGCAGCTCAGTGCTCATCCTCCCATTCCTCTACCCCGGTTTATCAAAACCCCTCACTCAAAACAGACAAAATTACAAAGGGCAGGGGAAGTTAACAAAATGAATGCTTTTTGAGAGAATTACCACACAGGGCTTCCCAAGTGGCTCAGTGGTAAAGAACGTGCCTGCCAAAGCAGGAGACATAGGAGATGCAGGTTTGATTCCTGGGTCAGGAATATCCCCTGGAGGAGGAAATAGCAACCCACTCCAGTATTCTTGCAAGGACAAGAGGAGTCTGGTGGGCTATTGTCCACAGAGTCGCAAAGAGTTGGACACGACTGAGTGACTAACACACACAGACACATACACACAGACACACGTGTGCACGTGCACACACACACAGTTCTATTATTTTCAAGTAACAGCCCTGTTTTCACTGCGTTTTTGATAGGTGTGCTGGCTCAAGCAGAACTTTGGGAGGCCCTGTCCTTCCTAGCTTTTCAATTTCTTGTGGTCTTACATTACGCACAGAGATCCCCAGCCAACGTGTTGAAAGAGTTAGAAATAAGAGGGACAAGGACTTTGGAAATATAAATGTCCTGTACAAAACCCAGGTTCCTCCATTCACCAGATGGTAAATTTGGGCAACTTTTGAACTTCTCTAGGCCTCAATTCATTTGTGAAATGCAAATAGACACTGCCCCCCTACCCCTTCGCTTACAGGGCTATTGTGAAGAGAAATGGGAAAATGAAGGCACACAATAAATGGCAGCTATGACGACTGTACCTTAAGCGACAAGGGCCACCGTGTGGAGTATGATTTTCTATCCTTTTAATGCAATCCTATTTTGTTTGGCACAAAGATACAGAAGGGTAACCTGAAGGGTGAGTTGCATTATGTAACTGCGTGCTGTGGTGGGCACTACTTGACTGGTCCCTGTTTAAGGTGTTTAAGGAGAGTCGTCACAGTAAACAGTGGGATGCATGCCAATTGTTTTATTTATAATGCTTATTTGGATGACAAGGCCAGCCAGCGTTTGGCTGCATCTGTATCATCACTCCACAATGCGGCGGAAAGACTGGACAGCTGGGGAAGCTGCGCCCCAGTCGACGGGCTTCCGGTACTCCTTCTTGTCCAGCAGGTACTGCCTGCCGCGGTAGTTGGGCAGCTCATAGAAGATCCAGGCGCCCTCCAGCACCTTACAGGAGTGGACCTCCCGCATGTGGAACTGCTCCATGATGGAAGGGCAGTCTTCCGTGGTCTCATACATCTGACCATTAAAATCCCCCTTCTCAAAGATCTGAATCTTATACTGGCCTCCACTAGACTGAAAAAAAACAAAACAAAACAAAACAACAACAACAACAACAAAAAGCAAAAAACAGAAAACAAGGGGAAAAGAACAGCAACTGTTATGGAAATGAACAGCAGGCTAGGAACTCAGAGAAGAGAGCAGTTCAGGACCCACCATCTTGAAAGCGAGATGATCTGAACTCCCATCCCTACTGTGTACTGACTAAAACAGCTGATGTTCAGTAAGGAAAACTTTATTCCTTAAAATATATAAGGGGTAAAGAAAGTGGAAATAAATCGTGTAGTCTTATAATGAACTGATCTAACATTTGACTGAAGCCTCAGCAGCCAACAAGAGACAACCACCCATTAAGAGGTAGGTAAATCTTAAGAAAACGCCTCTACATAAAAGCCTAAAGGGGTGGAAGGGGAAGGAGAGAGAGAGAGTCCACCACCTCCAGACTCACCAGGTGAACAGCCCTGCAGGAGCTGAGGCGGTCGTTGAGGCCCATCCAGTGCTGGTACTCGGGATACTCGCCCCGGGGTAGGATGTACATGTACCCAGCAAAATTGGGCCGTTCATACACAGCCCAGGTGCCTCCTTCCACTCTGATGGAGTTGCAGCGGCTCAGGTACATGTGGAAATCCGCACAGTCACAGTCGCTGTCATAGTGGCGGCCTTGAAAGTTTTTGTCTTCAAAGAAAGTAATCTGGAGTATGGGGCAAACAAAGAAAGGACTGAGGGGTGAGGTGGCTATGCTTACAGAAAAACGAAATTTAAGGGGATATTTCCCACTCCAAGAATTCCTTTTCCCTCCATCTTGAGGAGAGAAGTATATAGTTCTACTGTGCCTCACATTTGCCTTCTGGCAGACAACTCTAGTTGTCAGCAACAGGAATGAGGGCTTAAGATGAAGCCAAACAAGAGTGCTCTACTGTAAGCCATCATTTTCAGACTCAGGTTCGTGGCTTCTTCCTCACTCTACTGACCACATTATGTAATACGTTTTCCACTTTTTAATCTGTCTCTCCCACCGAGACTTCTTTCAAGGGCAAGGATCAAGCCTCATTTAAGCTATGGATTCCTATGCCCAGAACTGGACAAAACCCTCAACAAGGCTGGAAGATGAGTGAGTGAGGTTGCTCAGTCGTGTCCGACTCTTTGCGACCCCATGGACTGTAGCCTACCAGGCTCCTCTGTCCATGAGATTTTCCAGGCGAGAGTACTCGAGTGGGTTGCCATTTCCTTCTCCAGGAGATATTCCTGAACCAGGAATCGAACCCAGGTCTCCCGCATGGTAGGCAGACGCTTTACCATCTGAGCCNCGTGTCCGACTCTTTGCGACCCCATGGACTGTAGCCTACCAGGCTCCTCTGTCCATGAGATTTTCCAGGCGAGAGTACTCGAGTGGGTTGCCATTTCCTTCTCCAGGAGATATTCCTGAACCAGGAATCGAACCCAGGTCTCCCGCATGGTAGGCAGACGCTTTACCATCTGAGCCACCAAGATGAGTGAGTTCCAAATACAGAAATTCATTTTAGATGATAAGGAAGAAATATAAAAAGAAAAACAAAACATAAACTTTAGCTTAAGAACTTTATATAGAATATGAAGATATAAGTTCTGTATTATTATTTTGTTGCCAATAGAGTCATTGCAAAGTAACAAACTGACAAGGCAAGAATGTTCTTTGCTTCAAGCTCTTATCAAGTTGCACCACAATCCTCAGGGTAATCCTCCAAGGCCTGTGACAGCACTGGGAAATATGCAGCCCTGGGAAACGGGGAAATACTACGCCTGGCTGGAGAGCTGCAGCTCTACTATCAGCCCTGCTGTTTAATCAGGCCATCGCTCCAGGCTGCAGCTTCTCATTGGTCAAATAAAAGGATTGGACTGGAGTTGAAGCCCTGGCTGTAAAATAAAACCTCTCTTTTTGCACAAGGCAGCTGAGTTCCCAGGAAGTCCCAGGGCTTCATGAAGCAGTTTCTGAAAACCACTAGACCAAACGGACCACAGAATTTGTCCCTTCTTCTATGACTCCACCACACCCATGGTCACTGCCAGGTTATAATTCCAACTGAAAGCACAGGTGTCATTCCCTGATGCTGTGCCGCCACCTGGTGGCTAACGTGCTTTATCGGTTTGGAAGGAGGAAAAACCAGGCCAGCCATTTTAGACTACAGCAGCAGAGCCAGTTACGATCTGGAGAGGACTTTTGAAGAGAGATCTCTGGGGTGAGGGCTGAAGGATAAGGAGGGATTTTCTAGAGGCAGAGGGAAAAGGACAGCTTGTTTAAAGAAATAAAGGAGTGAAAGAACATGGCCCACCATAGAGTAGGGACAGGTAGTTCACTAAGCCCGGTACGGACTGAGCGCGTGGTGAAGAGTTAGGAAATAAAGCCAGAAGTGACCCAGAAGCCATGCTGGAACAATGTAGTGGCTTGTGCCTAGACACAGCTGACTGCTATGGTGGCGCTGAGAGCTGCTGAGGACCAGCCAAAGGCAATAGCAACACGAACGGCACTGAGGAAAGAGTCACAGAAATGAGGATCTGGTGACTAATCAGATGCAGGGAGTGAAGGAGAGGCAGAAGCCAAGAATGACTTGCAGCTGGGCATAACACCTCACTCTTTTCTACCCCAGGTGAGTCTTTCTAGATGGTAACCTACTCATAGTTTCTTCCTTCCACTGTAAACTTTCCCCTCCCGGCCCCATCCGTTTCTCTTCTCTTTCCAGTTCCCTAAAAGCTTCCTTACCCTTCCCACCCCTAAATCATATACTCCACTCCCTTTTGCCCCTTCCCACATTCATCTCTTCCTGCTCCCCTTTCCATTTTAGCATAAGACAGGTTTAGAGATATGTGGTACCCGTTTACAGATGAGAAAACAAAATTGCACCACCACTAGTTAAACCTAGGTAACACTGTCCACTGCAGAGTTGTTCTGAGGGTCTGATGGCACAGTGCCAGTAAAGCAATTTTAATAGCTGCCTCATGACTGCCAATAAACTTTTTCTACATCAGTGACAGATAAAGAAGTTAAATGACTTGCCTAAGGTCACTAGCTAGTTAAAAGTTGGTTGTGGACAGCAGTGCAAACTTCTGGCCAGTAGTCAGTGGTTACTTCAATCTCCCTCTGTTGTCTTCTTACCTGCCCAGCGAGCTCTGTTCAACATATGCCACTTACTTTTAGAAATGGAGCAAGACTGATCCTGAATCTGACAGGATTTTCCCAAAACCTGTGCTGAGATCTTTAGGAAAATCAAGGTAACCTCCCTAAGAATGGATAGATTTTAAACTCCTTAACTCAACTGACCTTTGGTTTTTGGCCAACTATTCACCAAGTAAGATGTTCTGCAAGGGATATGCCATGGGAAATCAATATCTTTCTTCCTTCCTTGTTTCTCACACTTACTACCTTCTGCACACTTACCTGACTGACTTCAGTATATGAACAGTAGAAATCTGTGTAATTTTTCGCTTGCTGTTCACCTTCCCAGCAGACCAGCCAACCACCCCAAGGTTGAAACAAAGCACTAGCATTGCCGTGGTACCATTACTGAGCTGCGGGGCCAAGCTGTTCTTTTAGTTGGAGACCTTCTGAATCTTAGGACCCAGAGAATGAAGTGCACCTCTACTCAATTTCAGTTTGTAGAAGGACCATGGAATCCACTTTATAGTCAGCTGAGAGGTTGGACAAAAAAAGATGTTGAGAAGGCTAAGAAATGTGCAGATTTTCCTAAAAGTTATTACAAAATCCATCCAATTGTCAATTAAAAAAAAAATAGCCTGCTAATCCGATACAGAAGAGGGGAAAATGTCTTGAGTATTCGACAGATAACAAAAATAAACAGAAAAATTGCTTTTGCCCAGCCCATAACTCCTCTGATTAAACTGCTAGCAAGAGAGTGAGAAAGGAAGAAGCAATAAGAGTAAGAGATAAATTACTATCTCCTTTGACCTAGCAAGTAAGTTTTAACTAAGTGAATAAACCAGCTGCAAAGAATAAGAGTACTCCCACGCTGGAAATCATTCAAAGTGGGAGTTATTCTATAAGTCTTCCTTCCATACATGTGGATAGCCCTCTAAAGACTTCAGATTCTCTTTAGTGGACTGTCATGGCCTATTTTTCAAAAAATCTCAGAGCACTAAAGACATTGTCTCATTTTTCTCCCCAAACCTTCTGGATGCAACTATGACTATTAGTTCTATTTTCCAAACTGGGGGGGAAAAAAAATCAGGCTCTAACCAATTATGGAACAAGTTAACAGGTGCCTCCTAAAAAGATACAATGGGAAGTGCCTGACATTGCCTATGTAGCTTTCATGCCAAGGTGGTAGTCTAAATCTAAACATGAGAAAACAATTAGAAAAATTCAGATTTCAGTACTTTTTATAAGACATCTGGGTTTGGAGTTTGAAAAAATGTCAAAATCTCAAAGAACAACAATAAAAATAGGGGGGACTGTTCTATATTAAAGAGGGTAAAAAATGTTAAAGAAACTTGACAACGAAATGAAATGCATGTCCTTGACTGGATCCCACATCAGCCAGCCATGAAGCATTTTTGCGGGGAGCATTTGGAGAAAAATGTGAATATAGTTTGAACATTATGTATTATGTTTTGCTAAGGATATCATGTTTATACAGGGAATGCCCTTGTTTTTAGGATATGCCTAAACACTTAAGGCAAAGTATAATGAAGTCTGCTATTTATTTTCAAATGGTTTAGTAAAAAGAGAGACAGAGAGAGAAACTAGATATGGCAAAATGTAAACAATTGGAAATTTAAGTAAAGGACAAACAAGTATTCTTTAACCACTTCTTTCTTATTAAGATTCAATGGGCATGAACATTTTCAAAGTAAAACATTGTGGGGAAAACCAGGTACCAGAGGCTTTGCTTTAGACCTATAGTCAGTGAAGAATTACAAAGAGAAGGAAGACATATTCCCTCATTCCCAAAGAGAATCAATTTCCAGCCGAACAATTATGGATCAAATATTTGAGAGGCAATTTTCCTGATCTAAGTCAGCAATTTATTTAGGGAACAGGATAAGAGTAGCTGCTGAATGAAGGGGAGCTGTAGGATTTAATTCACCTGATTGGTCTACCCACTTTGGCCACTTAGAATATTAATGATTGAGGCTAAATTTCACAAAATTTTAATTGAATACTGAAAGTTTTCTGCTCCACATAACCCTCTTATCTGCACGTCTTATTCCTGTGGAAATTCAAAGATCAGTTTCTAGAAGGCAGAAATCATGATGATACTTATACATTACCTAGATGTATAGTATTCAACATAGCACCACACATGAAGATAAAACCCTTAATAAATTAGTTGGTAATTGCTGGAATTGAAAATATAATAAGCATTCCTTAGTCTTTTCTTCAATCATCCCAGCCTTCTAACTATCACACTCACCTTCAGGTAAAGAAGCAAAAATGTTTCTTTCAATGTATCATTAGGTGAAAAGAAAGTGGGTAGGCTAGAAATCAGCGTGACCATTTACTTACTTTGGTTCCAGCTTTAGACATGTTTGGTGCATAGACTGGTTTCCCCAGTGCTGAAATCCAGGAATGGCTAGAGAGTTACAGGCACAGAGACATTTATACTGGGCTGGTTTCAAATCAAACATTTGCTTAGTCATGAGAATAGGATCCAAAAATTGAGTCAGTCATTTAGAGGCTATTGATGGTTTCTAGAAAAACAATCGGGATTATGAAATAAAGGAAAGCTTCAGTACCCTCTTTAATGCTTACCAAGCCTTGCTGTATTATAGACTCTGCTGAGTCAAGACACCAAAACCCAGCCAAATTTTTCAAAATTAAAAACAAAGAAGATCCTCTTACCTGGGCAATTTGGTTTTTTAGCAAGCAGCCACCTTGAAATCCCCAATATCTTTTTTTTTTTTTCACTTCAACAGAGCTCGTAGGAGATGAGTTGAAAAACCACACTCTAATTCTGAACAGAAGTAAAACATGTTCCAAAGCAATAAAACTGACATGTCAACTAATGGCAGTGCATGATATTGTGTCTGGGGGGAAAAGTCAACACAAGTGACCTTTTAGGAATGACTAGAAAAATTGTAATATAGACTATATATTAGGTACTACTATCGTGCCATTGTTAAAACTTCCTGAATTTAATTATATGTACTATGATTATGTAAAAGAATGTCTGGTTTTAGGAAATACATACTAACGTATTTAGGAGTTAAGGTCCTAGGTGTGGGCAACCTATCCTTAAACTGTTGAGCAAAAATAGAATAGTAACACTACGTAGAGGGTGGTAAAGTGAAGATGTGTGTGTGTGTTAGTCACTTGGTCATGTCCAATTCTTTCTGACCCCATGGACTCCTCTATTTATAGGATTCTCAAGGCAAGAATACTGGAGTGGATTGCTATTTCCTTCTCCAAAAGTGAATGTGGCAAAATGTTAACAATTGGTCAACCCAGACATAGGGCATGTGGGAATTCACACTCCTGCAACTGTCCTTTAAGTCTGAAATTTTTTTCAACACACACACATACATACAAAAGTTCTAGTCCATAAGAAAGGGTGCTACTGTATGTAGCCCAAGAAGCAAAAGTGACTGTGGAAATGCATCACAAAGGTTTGGCTAAGCCCGACCTGCCGCCTGCTAGGTGGCATTTCTCTGCCATGCTATCATCTTAGAACCCATGTAGGGAACAGTTTTTGGCATTTAATATACCTCTGATTTTATGAATAAGACTACATCTCACGTAAACTCAAACAACAAATCAAGTCTTCTCCATTTTAATTTTCCTGGTCAAATATACTCTTCCTTAAGAGTTCTACTTCCTCATCTTTCCACTAATAAAGACGCTAGCAAATATTTGTATAAATGGGATGCCCCCAGATACATTATGGTTAGTTCAGAAAATGACAAATGTGCCTTGATATGAAGCTTGTTGGGTTATAAAGTATTAAGTTATATGCTTAAGTATTCTGAATTTTATAAACTTTAAAGAAAGTATCTAATTAATACCATTAATTTTATTAACCAATAGCAATTTCCAAAACACACTCCTGCTACTCCAGTGTTTCTTTATTTGATAATGCTCTGCTTGGTTAAATTTCATCCTAAAATAAAAACTGTAAGAACTCCAATTAAAACATTCTGAGGGTTAATTTTCACTTTAGAAATAAGAGGTATTTCTTATCTCTTCCTAAGAGACATAATTCTGATATAATTACTAATTAACTGACCAAAGAGCATATGAAACAACATTTATCAGCAATCAGATTATTAAACTTTTCCTTTATCTTAAAGAACACAGCTCTCCTATCAAATGTAAACTTTATTTTGATATAACATCACAGAATGACTTTGGAAACCTTTCCTAAAGGTAAAACTTTATTTTTTAATCAAAAGGAGAAAATTACTTTTTAGAGTTTTATTGAAAATTTGAAGCAGAAAATGAAAAATAAAAATTCTACACAATTTTATTGTTGTATACCTTAAGGACTAAATATCTTTGTATAAAAGCTTTTCTGCTCTATTTATATTTATATTCCAACAAGTCATACTTTCATTTCAATTCTTTTTTAAAAGGCATAGCAACTTCAATTTAAATACTTACAAAGAACTATAAAACTCTTATTTAACTCTGAAAGGATGAAACCCTTTCATTACACAACTTAAAATGTAAGGTTTACTAAATCAATACTCAAGTCATTTTAATATTAACATAATGTCTTCATCAACTTTTTCATTTTAGCATCATAAATGAGCCTTCTGATATTCTATAAATAATATGTTTATATAATAGAAGTTTAGACTAAAATTCAATGTAAACACTAACAAATGAAATTGGAAGGAAACAAAAAGAAAGGTCTTAAATAGGAAGAAAAATCTCCAAAGTCTCAAGCAGCAAGAGCACCTTCCCAGTTTCGTTTCAACCTGTGCACAATTTTCTGTTCATCCGCATGTTGCCAGGACCCTGAAAATGACTGAAAAAAAAAAAAAAAAGAACGAAAACAAAACTATAATCACTTAATTTTCTGTCACCTTCAAGGAAAAATAGGAAAAAATCCTTTTCACAACATCACATAAATCAATCAGATGATAATTTAGAGTAATAAAACATGTGAGTTAAAAGTTAACTACATTCCTTTTTTCTTAGGTTCACATATAGACATAAAGAAAAGAAACTCACATATAGACAAAGTAGTAGGCAGTGGGGATTAGTCTAAAGTAAAATTTTATCCTCTTATAGTTCCCATTTCCTTTGTATAATCTTCATCAGATTTTCAATTCTTAATCTCACTATTTATTAACTAAGTATTGTAAGTGTCAGACTTTATTTTTTGGAGCTCCAAAATCACTGCAGATGGTGACTGCAGCCATGAAATTAAAAGACGTTTGGTCCTTGGAAGAAAAACTATGACAAACCTAGACAGAATATTAAAAAGCAGAGACATTACTTTGCTGACAAAGGTCCATCTAGTCAAAGGTATGGTTTTTCCAGCAGTCATGTATGGATGTAAGAGTTGGACTATAAAGAAAGCTGAGCATAAAGACTCTTGAGAGTCCCTTGGACTGCAAGGAGATCTAATCAGTCAATCCTAAAGGAAATCAGTCCTAAATATTCATTGGAAAGAATGATGCTGAAGCTGAAGCTCCAATACTTTGGCCACATGATGTGAAGAACTGACTCACTGGAAAAGACCCTGATACTGGAAAAGACCCTGATGCTGGAAAAGATTGAAGGCAGGAGGAGAAGGGGACAACAGAGGATGAGATGGCTGGATGGCATCACCGACTCAATGGATATGAGTTTGAGCGAGCTCTGGGAGTTGGTGATGGACAGGGAAGCCTGGCGTGCTGCAGTTTATGGGGTTGCAAAGAGTCAGACGTGACTGAGCGACTGAAGTATTGTAAAATTCTTTTTTCATAAAAAGTAATACATACTGAAAATATAAACAATGTATAAACAGTAAAGAATATGCTACCCAACTTTGGAAAACAGTTCAGAGGAGAAGGGGACAACAGAGGATGAGATGGCTGGATGGCATCACCGACTCAATGGATATGAGTTTGAGCGAGCTCTGGGAGTTGGTGATGGACAGGGAAGCCTGGCGTGCTGCAGTTTATGGGGCTGCAAAGAGTCAGACGTGACTGAGCGACTGAAGTATTGTAAAATTCTTTTTTCATAAAAAGTAATACATACTGAAAATATAAACAATGTATAAACAGTAAAGAATATGCTACCCAACTTTGGAAAACAGTTCAGCAGTTCCTCAAAAAATTAAACATATGGTCTTTCAATTCTACTCCTCTGTACTGTATACTGAAGATAAATAAAAACACATCTCTACACAAAAATTTGTGCATGAAAGTACATATAGCAGCATTATTCACAACAGCTAACAAGTGGAAGCAACTCAAATGTCTATCAACTGATGAACAGATTAAGTGTGGTATATCCATATAATGGACTATAAATAGTTGTTGTTTAGTTGCTAAGTCGTGTCTGACTCTTTTGCAACCCCATGGACTGTAGCCCACCAGGCTCCTCTGTCCACGGGATTTCCCAGGCAAGGATACTGGAGTGGGTTGCCATTTCCTTCTCTAGGGGATCTTTCTGACCCAGGGATCACACCCGTGTCTCCCATGTCTCCTGCATACCAGGTGGTTTCTTTACGAGTGAACCACCAGGGAAGCCCCAGTGGAACAGTGCTGCTGCTGCTAAGTCGCTTCAGTCGTGTCCAACTCTGTGCGACCCCATAGACGGCAGCCCACCAGGCTCCCCCGTCCCTGGGATTCTCCACGCAAGAACACTAGAGTGGGTTGCCATTTCCTTCTCCAATGCATGAAAGTGAAAGTGAAGTCGTTCAGTTGTGTCCGACTCTTTGCGACCCCATGGACTGCAGCCCACCAGGCTCCTCCATCCATGGGATTTTCCAGGCAAGAGTACTGGAGTGGGGTGCCATCGCCTTCTCCAAATGAACAGTATCCAACCATAAAAAAGAATACTGACACATGCTATAACATAGATAGACCTTAAAAACATTATGCTAAGTGAAAGAAGCCAGACACAAATGCCACATGTTGCATGATTCCACTTATCAATATAGGAAATGCCCAAAACTGCCAAGTCAAGTGACAAACAGCAGGTTAGAGACTGCCTGGGAACAGGGGTCAGAGGCGGTATCAGAGCTGGAGGATTTGGGCTTGACTATCAATGTATATGGGCTTATTTCTAGGGTGATGAAAATATTCTGGATTTGTTCATGGTGATGGTTGTACAAACTTGTGAATATAATCAAAGCTGCCAAATTCTTCACTTTAAAAAGTGAATTTTATGGTATGTGAATTATATCTCAACAAAAATTAAGAATAAGTTTTCGCCTACCCTAGACATCCAGTCTCATTCCTCAGATAAACACTCTAACAATTTCTTTATAACTTTTCAGAAATTTTAAAAGCATATAATTAGTATATAAATATGTGAGATTATCCCTCCTTTTTTTCTCAAACACACAAGGCAACATTTTACTCCAATTCTCACCTTTTACTTTCACTCCACTAAAGATCATTCAAGGTGAACACCTGTAGATATACTCCACTCTTTTTAAAGATGCATTCCAAGCATGAATGAACTGGTTCATAGGCACCAGCCCTCTACTGAGAAACATTTGGCTTGTTTCCAGCCTACAGCTATTTCAAATAATGCTACAATGAACATTTCTTTTAAACAGATCTTTACATATCTGTAAGCTAAATCTAAGATGTGAAATTACAAAGTCAAAGAATGTGTGCATTTTTAATTCTGATTTTGTCAAACTATCCTCCAAAAAGGTTGCACAAATTTACTTTGCTCAGTGGTAAGTGAAATGTCTTAGTGTTGTAAATTACATTTTTGACCTTTGCCAATGTGATAGATGAAAAATAGTATCTTACATTTCTAATTTTAGGTGAAAGTGAGGCTCTTTGTAAGTATCTTTCTGTGAATTACCTACTTATGTCCTTTGTGTTTTTCTATTGTGAGTCTTTAAAGCAAAATAAGCTAAATAGCAAAATAAGCTAATTTCTATAAAAAAAATACTATGTATTTGGATTAAACAACTTCCAGTAAATGTGTCTGTATCTATGTCCTCTTCTATTTAATCTTCAGGTTTCCTAGAGTTTAGTATTCAAATCTTCATTTGGATCAATTCTAGTTATTTATTAAGGCACAATTAACAAAGACTAGCTAACTTAAATGACTAGTATGTGGGTTTACAGGATAGAGGTGAAATGTGCTAGAAAGAGTAAACCATACAGGGAAGTACAGAACAGCTTTGGACTGTGCCAGGCAAGAGACAAAAAAGACAAATTTGGCTATTCTATTTGCTGATAACACTATAGGTTCTGTTTGAATATTCTAGTTGGTCTTCTCGGTATAAAATGTCATAAATATGGGCATTTAAAATTTTGTATATGCTGGTGGGAGCAGTGGAAAAAAATAGCAATGGTTGGTAACATAATAGTCTGTGTGTTTTTTTTTTTTGAGGGGGCACACTTATAAGATTTCCTCCAAATAATTTACGTGGTCGCCATTATAAATACCTACCAGTGTTTCGAAGAGGAAGTCTTATCCTGCTGCTTGTTTGGAGCCTGCTGCAGGAGGCACAAGACTGTCCAGCTGCTGACGGTGTCCTGTATTAATCAACCACTCATAAAACTTGTTTTCCACAAGTACCTGAAACTGCTTCCTTTGATCCCTAAAATTGCAAAAACAATGCACTCATATTAATTTTATACCAAGTGGTTATAAAATACTTTAATAGGATAAATTTTAAATTATTTCTAGTTATTCGTTTGTTCTCTCTGAATGACTGCTTTGTTCAGTGCTACATACTACATTACCACCACCACCACCACCACCACCACCACAAAAAAAAAAAGATTGGTCAAATACAATTCTCTCTTTGTAAAGACTTGTCAGTAATTATATATTTTGTTCTGCTGTGATTATTAACTCAACAGATATTTACTGAGGACCAGTGATGCTGAGTAGTGTTCTGACTGATAAGACATGTAAAGAAAAGAGAAGTGGCCTCTGTCCAGGCAGGTTTGCACCACACGACTCCAAAGGGAGTGGTTCCCATTGTGATCTGTGTAGTCTGTGCTCCTTGTGAACTGCATATTCTAGTAGGGAATATAGGTAATAAATAAAATGTGTGTGTGTGTGTGTGTGTGTGTGTGAACCTAAGCAGTTAGAAAAACAGAGCAGAGTAGGGAAATTGAGAGTATTGGGAATGCTAATTTAGAAAGGACGGACAGGAGACACCTAAGATCACACACAAGCAGAAATCTGAATGAAGTGGTGGATTAAGAAAAATAAATATCTGGAGAAGAACATTCCAGGCAGAAGGAACAAAAACTGCAAAGGCTCAAAAGTGAAAGAATATTTAACGTGTTGAGGATAAGCAAGAGACGAGAAGCTCCTGACAGCCAGGAGCTGGCTTGGCACCTAGGCTTAGCTAGGCCTAGGTGTAGTCTGGACCTGGCCTGGTTGCGGTGCTCTTCCGTTAAACATAAATAATCCCACAGCACCCCAACAGCAGACAAGATCATTGTGGGATGATGCTAGATCAACACAAAAACAAAACCACTCCATAATCATATCTCAGGTCTGGATGAAAAACCAAAACATTTTGTGATCCAAATCATAAAAATGACTGAGCATTACACTTTCCTGGCTAATGAGTGACTGCTGTTTCTTTACAATCACATTTTTAGCCCCTTCATTCCTCTCTTCTTTAATATAAAAATTATTATAATACCAAATCACAGAATTACCCTCACTTCCAGATTGCATCCAACTCACAACAGGACCCTCCCCCAAATCATCTATCACAGCCAGAATGCAATGATCAATTCTTTTAAACATGCTTTTATAGATATGTAACTAATTCTCTCCCTCCTTGCAATAAGTAATGATACCCAACTGTATTCTACAGATACATTCCTGGTGGTGTATGGCTGGATGGCAGTGAGTAAGTAAGATCATAGTATGGTGGGAGGACAGTGAATGAGGAAAAGAATGGCAGAAAAATGAGGGAGAAAGGGCCTGGCAGGTACCATGAAGGTTTTATGCTGCATTTTATTTCAAGTATGATGGGGACTCGTGAGAGGGGCCACAGTAAGGAAATGATATAACCTAGTCACTTTTAAGGATGATGTTGGGAGTTTCCTTTCAAATTAGCAGATAATTTCTCTGTCTTTCCATGTTCCCAAGGTGAAATTGTGTGCTTTTCCTTGTTTCTATTGTTATTAAGGATCTTACCACTTGAAGACACTCACAGTTAACATGTGTTAAGTGCCGTATCACATTCCAGATTCTGCACATGTGTATAAGCTTTCTTTACGTGGGAGAAAATCTAGGCATCTAAATACCAGCAGCATCCAAACAACAGAACTGCTTTAAAAGAATGTTTTTCCAATGATCCACTTTTATATCACATCATTATAACGATTATATTCTATATGATAATAGTTCACAGAAAACAGTACAGACACTAAGAACCTAGGTTCTGGAACCAGGCTGACTAGAGGCAAATCCTGACTCCTGTGTGACTCTGGGTAAATTACTTAAATTTCTCTGTTCCTTAATTTCCTCATCCATGATAAGGAATTGTTCAGTTCAGTTCAGTCACTCAGTCATGTCCGACTCTTTGCGACCCCATGAACCAGGCCTCCCTGTCCATCACCAACTCCCAGAATTTACCCAAACTCATGTGCATTGAGTTGGTGATGCCATCTAACCATCTCATCTTCTGTCATCCCCTTCTCCTCCTGCCTTCAATCTTTCCCAGCATCAGGGTCTTTTCAAATGAGTCAGCTCTTCTTGTCAGGTGACCAAAATATTGGAGTTTCAGCTTCAGCATCAGTCCTTCCAATAAACACCCAGGACTGATCTCCTTTAGGATGGACTGGTTGGATCTCTTTGCAGTACAAGGGACTCTCAAGAGTCTTCTCCAACACCACAGTTCAAAAGCATCAATTCTTCTACGCTCAGCTTTCTTTATAGTCCAACACTCACATCCACACATGACCACTGGAAAAACCATAGCCTTGACTAGATGGACCTTTGCTGACAAAGTGATGTCTCTGCTTTTTTAATATGCTGTCTAGGTTGGTCATAACTTTCTTTCCAAGGAGTAAGTGTCTTTTAATTTCATGGCTGCAATCACCATCTGCAGTGATTTTGGAGCCCCCCAAAAAGTCAGCCACTGTTTCCACTGTTTCCCCATCTATTTCCCATGAAGTGATGAGACTGGATGCCATGATCTTAGTTTTCTAAATGTTGAGCTTTAAGCCAACTTTTTCACTCTCTTTCACTTTTATCAAGAGGCTCTATAATTCTTCTTCTCTTTCTGCCATAAGGGTGGTATCATCTGCATATCTGAGGTTATTGATATTTCTCCCAGCAATCTTGATTCCAGTTTGTGCTTCATCCAGCCCAGCGTTTCTCATGATGTACTCTGCATAGAAGTTAAATAAGCAGGGTGACAATATACAGCCTTGACGTTAGGAAGAAGAAATGAGTTAATAAATAGATGGTGCTTAAAACAGTACAGGGCACATAGTAAGTGCTCAGTCCGTCTTACTTTTATGGTCATCAGCATTGTTTTGCTAAGCTGAACATGACTGATCCGTATTATTAGTATCCTGGTGGCTCAGTCCATGAGATACAAACCAAGTGGAATGTTTGTCACAGACAACAGCAGTATTTACAATGGATTCCCAGATAAAGCATGAGTTGTGACTATTACCGATGTTTATATTTTTGGTAGCCAGCAACTGTTTTGAAGAAGCTAAATGCAAACTTACTTACAAAACAAAAAGAGCCTCACAGACTTAGAAAACACACTTATGGTTGCCAGTGGGAGGGACGAGGGGAAGGGACAGCTAGGGAATCAGGGATGGCCATGTACACACATATTTAAAATGAAATAACCAACAAGGGCCTACTGTATAACACGTGGAACTCTGCTCAGTTTTATGTGGCAGCCTGGACGGGAGAGGAGTTTGGAGTAGAATGGGTACATGTATATGTATGACTAAGTCCCTTTGCTGTCCATCTGAAACTATCACAACATTGTTAATTTGCTATATACCTCAATACAAAACAAAAAGGTTTTTAAGAAAAGAATCTAAATGCAAGTGTGTAAATATATCTTATATACTTCCTTCCTTAATCCATATGCCACAAAAATGCATCCAGAAAATTAGATGGCTAGATCGAGTCTTTTTTCAACAGTTTCTCTCAGAATAAAGTTAATTCTAACAGGTTACATCTCAGATATTGAGTAAACAATCTCACCTAGAAGATGTGTCTCTCAAACTCATCACTAAGCAGGGTGTCTTACACTCACACTACCACACATGATACAGGACACACCACTACAGTGTCTTACACATGCATCATTCCTATAAGTTATCTCTACTAATGAACCTTTTTTATCAATCGTATCAGGTAGAAAATACACTATATATATGTGATATAGCCAAGAGATAGATCAGATGACACCTTCAATGTCACACAGTAAGTGGTATGGTCTGTACTAATTCCTGAGTCAGAGTACTTTCCACTACAATACAGACACAGCTGTCCAAAGAACAACACTAATTTTAACATCCAATAAAATCAAGAGATCTAATTAAAATAGGCACTCCTACTTATACATCAAATCACAGCTCTGGATCATGAGAAACAGAAACATTTTTAGAATGGTTGCTATTTTCTAAGATAATGATAATCAGGAAAAATAATAACAAAAAACAAATACCAAGCAAATGGTATCCAATTATTAAAGTGAGAGTTTTTCTAAGTCTTAAGGATCAAGACATTATTAGTCTAGGACATTTCATGTACACAGCCTCCAAAAGAACTCGATACCCTCTTCTCAAACCAGCTCCAGCTCCCAAATGGACGATGTTGTAGAAGAAGCACCACTCCATCTCGTGGCACTATAATGTTTCCTGGTTATCTTTCCTAACATCTCTGACAAAATTAAATACCAAAATATTATACAGACAATGCTTACTTAATTATTAAATAATTACTTAATAATTATTCTGAGCACCAACTACTTTTTAAGTTGTACATGCTATTCTGTCCAGGAGAAAAGCGATCAAAGGTGTCTAAACTGGAGCCCAAATTTTTGAAGTCACCTTTGTCTTTTTTGGAAAATCTTGTACCAAGTTCAGCCTTCTGTCAAAATATTTCTGGTTTCCACACACTTTATCTCCATTCTAGTCCAGTTTCTTAGTCTAGAATATTGTAATATCACCCTGACTTCCCTCTTTCAGATCTAATCAGAGGATCTTCATATGTGCCAATTTCTTTATCTGCCATAACATCTAATAAGGTGGTTTGCATATTGCAGGCATTCTATAAATGTTCCTGAATAAATGAAATGGCTTTCCGAACTTCGTTCCATTGTTTAAAACCCCTTTATGCCTTCTATTATTTAATTCCACATAAATCTAACTCTTATTGACTGATATGCAAGATTCTACATGATCTGGCTTGATCTACTCATACAAGTTAAATATCATTATCCACACCCTGAATCTTGTTTAATCAACTGATTTCCAGGACACCTTAAGTCTGCTTCTGCTTCCATATCTGTTCCTCTAGTGCTGTTTCAAGTATTCTGCCTAACCCTCAAACTCTGCTCATTTTTCAATGTCCAACACAAATTCTTTTTCCTCCATCAATCTTCTCCGACTACCCACAGTCATGTTTTCTGAATCTTTATATATGCTTTACATATAGCCTGTCCCTGGCTCCTAGAGTTTAAAGACAAGTACCCTTGAAATAAAATTTTGTGGTGGACATAATAAACCATAAGCATCTATTATATCAGCATGTTATTAAAAACAAGATACTTCAGTACCTACAAAGTAAGAAAGAAACGATTTCAGAAGACAGTATTCTAAGTTGACTAAATTTAGTACTACTTAAAAACACTGTACTTATTTTTCATATTTTACTATGAATTAGGAACTTTGACAAAAACTGGCACGAGTCCATGGACCAGCATTAGGAATCCACTTTTGGGAAGTCTATCTGAAGAGTAGAAGAGCCAGGACTTGTATTTTTAACAAGCTCTTTAGATGACCCTGATACACAACCATTTGAAAACCACCAATATAGTGCAGAGGAGAAAATTAAAAACTAAAAGTAATCCATTTATGATTGACCTTATATACGGTCCTTCACTTAAGTCTTATATCTGCCAGTTAAACTGAAGCTTATTAAAAGGAGAGAGTCTGTCTGGGAAGGTCATGTACATACTGCTATATTTAAAAATGGGTAACTAACAAAAACCTATTGTATAGCACATGGAACTCTGCTCAGTGTTATGTGGCAGCCTGGGTAGGAGGGAATTTTAGGGGGAGAATGGATACATGTATTATGTATGGCCGAGTCCCTTCACTGTTCCCCTGGAACTATCATAACATTGTTAACTGGCTATACCCCAATACAAAGTGTTTTTTTGTGTATTAAAAAAAATAATAAATTTATTATACCAAAAAAAAAAAAGGACAGAGTCTAATACTTGAGTATCCACTTGCTCCCATCACCCAACCAAACAGTACCTGGAATACTGACCTTAGCAAAAGACACACTTTGTCTTTTTTGTTTGTTTAGCACAATTATAAACATGTCCAGATTAATTTGGAGGGCTTCCCAGATGGTGCAGTCATAAAGAATCTACTTGCCAATGTAGGAGATGCAGGTTTGGGGGTTGGGAAGATCCCTTGGAGTAGGAAAAGGCAACCCACTCCAGTAGTCTTGCCTGGAGAATTCCATGGACAGAGGAGCCTGGTGGGCTTCAGTCTATGGAGTCACAAAAGAGCCAAACACCACTGAGAGACTGAGCATGCATGCAGATTAATTTGCTTTCCTGTGGAGTTTTACATAAGACAAGTTACTACTTACTTCTAGAAAATACTCACTTTGTTAAATGAGCTTCCTTCACAGTTTTCTGCCAGACCTGTATCTTTTTCTCCCTTTGGCTCAGTGCTTTCTGATATGCAGACGGAAGACCCCCAGGTATCTCTGTGGTGTCCCCTTCCATTTCAAATGGAATAATAAACACATAGAATTCACACGGGGGTAGGAGTCGGAAGACACCTGGGCTGCTGCTCTCTCCGCACACAATCATGGGACTATCCCAACAGTTAGGCACTGTAGCAAGGCCGGTCCTGGCCATGTGGTCCTCCAGCATCGGGTAATGGGTGTGGAAAGGGGCAAAAGTTACTCTCTGGTTCCCAGAGAGAATAAGGGGGCGTGTAGGTGTCAGAATGTGAAAGACGCAACCTGTCGTCGACGAGAGGGACAGACGATGGCAAACAGCAATGACTTTAATGTTGTCACAGCTGTGGAGGTGAAGAGCAGTCTGTATAGGGCCCAGGACAAAGGTGCTATTTCTGCACTTCTCAACTGTCACGGATCTGAAAAATGAGGTAAATTCCTTTGAACAAGATTAAAAAACGTTTGACTATGATATTATTCTGTGATGACAAATAAAAGGACCAACCCCATTCTAAAGATGTAATAATGTCAGAACACTATAAAGACTGCTTACCGTAAGGGAGAGAGCAGATATATGAAGGACTCGTTGCAACGATGGATCTTTACATGTGCCCCCACCAGGGTATCTGAGCTCTTGGCCAACGTTTGCTTGTAAACCTGGCTCATCACCACCATGCGGTGCATCCGTGGGGCCACGTGAGCATTACAGGCAATCTTTGCTCTCTTGGCTGTCCCTTCAACTATTTCAGAAAAATACAAACGAGATGGTTTCAAAGGAAACCCATCGTCCAAATGAGCTTATACATATCTACATGTCCACATGTCTAAAATTAGATAAATAACAGCTTTAAAAAGTGTTAGTTCTGGGTGTCAGGTAAAGAGGTGTATGCTATACTACTGTGCTTTTCTGTATGTTGCCAAATTTTACATTTTTTGTCTTTTTTTTAAAAAGTTAAATCTACAATCCATTCAAGATTGCCTATAGAGCTAAGATTTTTTTCATGTCTACTCGTCAAGTTGCCTCAGGCCATATGGCTAGTAAGTGGTAGAGTTGATGCAGTTCAAATATCTTCCCCAACTCACCTTAATTTATCGTCCCAACTCAGAAATATTCTTTTTAAATTGCCATAATACAAATTCTGAACTCCTCCTAAGTTACTTCCCACATCATTCCATGCATTCTATTTAGGTTCACGTCTTTACTCTCAGGATCATTACTGAGTACATCTTCCTCTCAGACATGCTGCCTTGCACAAACTCACACTCAAAAACTCTGCAGGCTACCTGCCTAACAGTCTCACCATGACGTCATTGCTTTCTCAGACTGTACTTCCCGCAAGCCATCAAGACCACTCTTGTAAAGAAAACTGCCAAATGTGGAGAGGTCACATAGTACGCTATTCTTCTTTTAAAACAATTCTTATTGTTTTCTTTTATTAGAAAACTAATATATGGCTACTGTAGAAAACTTTTAAATACTATAAGTAAAATAAGATAAAAATTATTTGTAATCCTACTATCTAACACATTTTATAATCCTAAGAGGTCAGATGTCCTTTTTCCTCCTAGTACTTACCCTAACAATGTTTAAAAACTTACTTGCACCTATGTTTCTTTTATCAACACCAACAATTATATAGTATCTCCTGTTTATAGAAGCCATACATACCTGAGAGTCTGACCTCATGCTAGAGCAATAACTTGGTTGCATGTAAAATACTTGGATCACTGTAGATGTTGCTCAACCGTTTTCTGAATTTTAGCATTACAAAAATTTGATACAAAACTGCTATTTTTAATATATTTGCATGGAAACTATTTTCTCTTTATCTCTGAAACTCAGAAATTTTGAAAGTATATTCTAGTTTTCTCCTATTAATTTTGCCTGGCATTTGCCTTAGTGCAGCACCTACTTCTGAGGCCCTCTTCTCTTAAAACTTATACCTGGGCCCCAAGAAGTCATACAGTACTTGAACCTATCCTGTTAGCCATCACTAGACAATCAGAAGTAGATACCTTTGCAACCAAAGCCCAGTTCTCTCTACTATGAATTTAAATTTCTAATTCAGAAATAGCTAGTCTGCCTGTGTCTGTATAGCTAAAAGGACTTCATTTTTGCAACAACTCTATGAGGGTATAACTGCGGAATAGCCAATTTCTGCTAAGCGGCACAGAAAATGGGAAAGCGTCAAGGAAATTAGCATGAGAGTGAGAGGGAAAACAAGCCAGAAAAGACGAAAGTAGAGCACAGAAAGGACTACCTGAAGCTGGAGTTTCTGTTAGTTGCAACCAAAGCAAGTTGGACTAATGAGTCAACTGAGATTGTTGCTGCCTTGAGAAAAAGTCATTTACAATAGAGATGTTCCCCTTTTTCCCTTTTATAGTAGCAATATTCTTGAGGTCTTCCACAAAAGATTTGTGATCACTAATACACCAGAAAATACTAGGTTCCATAACCTGTCAGTCAATTTAATATAGATTAAGATATTAATAAATACCTTGGTGAGCCCAAGCCAATTTCTTCCCAGACTTGAGGCAAGCCGATGTACCAAATGGATTCCCAGTCAAGCAGGTTCTCAACCAGGCTTCCAGCTTGTAGAAAGAAAAAGTCTTAGAGGTCTTTGAGAAGCCAGTTTCCGCATGCAGTGGTTGCCACAGTGCAAGTTCATAAAGCGGATATATCTTCCTAGCTCCACTCACTGTACCTTCGATAAGAAAGCTGAGTGCCACAACAGCTTCCCGAGAGACTAGACTACTGTGGGTTGAATGAAATGATGCAGTAAGTTGCTCTGGGTCTAAAAGCAGCTCAAGGAGATCTGACAGATGATCACAGACAAAAGCCTGATGACTGTAATCATTCCAGTTCTAAAAAATATCAAAAGAAAGCACTCTCAACAGAACAAAGAGACTCAGTGAGATCTGAAACTTTTATATTTTAATTGTTTTATGTTTATACTTTGCCTCATCCCCCCAAGAGCATTCAAGGTGACTATACAAAACTTATAAAGATTTTCTGTGCATGTGATAGATATAAAGAGATTCTATCCTACCTAAGATAATCCAAAAGTAACACTAGTAGCTAAGCTTCAGTGTGTGCCAAGCACTGTTAAAGAAACTTTTATCATTATTTAGTCCTAGCAACAGTCTTAAATTAGATGCCATTACCATGCCCATTTCACAGATGACGAAATGGAGATACAAAAAGAAACTTGCCCAAGGTCACACAGCTAGTAAATATTCTAAAACATTTCATGAAGCACTAGATTTTTTTTATTTACCTTCTCAAATCACAGAACTAATTTCAAAATCCAATGAAAAAAGGCAACTGATCTTATAGTAGTCAGATTTAAAATAAGTTATTACTTTGGGAATAAGCTTTGAGTTGGCGGACGTTCTAATAACTTGGCTCATTCATTTGACAGATATTTTTTGAATAACTCTTATGTGATATGACCAGTGTTACGTGATGAATTATACAAACTGAGTAAGACATAGTTCCTGTGCTCAAGGAATTCAGCATCTGTGTAGTGAAATGACAACATAAAGCAAAACACAATGAGATAAGACCTATAGCAGAGATCTGAAAGACGTTCTATGGGCAGGAGAGGAACAAAAACGTCATTTGGGGAAAACAAATCTTAGTATAGTGCTGGTTTGAATAGATTCTTGATTGACATTGGTAGTTTTGCAAACAGATCAGGAAAAAAGGCATTCTAGCCCTAGGAAACTGCATCCAAAGGCTCATAGGAGTAAAATTACGTGCTATGTTGAGAGAAGTGAAAATTCTGGGTGGGGTGTAGGGGGCATGCTGGAAGTGGCAGGGGAAGGTAAAATGGTAGGTAGCGTCCATTCAGCAAAAGCCTTGCATGAAATACTAAGGTCTCTGGGCGTCACTGTGTGTGCCAGAGATTTTCAAACTATTTTGTAAACAGCTATACCATTTCTCTTTTGAATAAACTCTCTTTTGGATGTTAGGGAACACTTCAAAGTAGAGCTGCCCATAACCTCGCTGCTCTTCCTCCCTCTTGCTGCATCTCCCTCACCCAGAGTAAGCAGGCTGGAGAGGACTCCAAAGAGTACAAGGGTGCAAACAACAATGACCGTGAGAATTCACTGATGGAGTTCTGACAGGAGATGGATACAACTGATCTGTGTTTTGGAAACTCCAGTGTAGTAGGTGGGCTATAGATTAAAAGCAGGATGATCAAGTAGGATCTAATACCAGAAATAAAAGCAACAACAACAAAAAAGACACTAGGACCTATAGAAGAAGAAGAAGAAAGACAAATTTTTAAAGTTATTTTGGAATCAGAATCAGTAAGGCTTGACAACTAAGTAGGTAAGGGTGGTGATAAAGAGAGCATGGGTGGCTGGCTGGTAGTAACTTTCACTGGCACAGGGAATACAAGTTAATTCAAGTGAAGGGAGATTTACTGCAGGGACACATAGTCACCTCCCAAATGGAAGTACAGGAACCGGAGTCGTCAGAACCAGAACTAGAAAGCCAGTTTGAACCTCTTCCTCTCCCAGGGTGCTCTGCGTATCTGTTCCATTCTCTTCTTTTTCTCTGATTCCCTCAGAGTTTCTAATCCATCATAACTCCAGGTGACTCACAAATGTGGTAGCTGTACTGGTCTCAATGCCACATGAGCTACCAGCTCAAATACCCATCACCAACTAGTAATTTCTTCAACCCCTTGGGGTATTGTTTGGGCCATGGTCACCATTTCAAATCAGACCAATTTCAAATTCATGCCAAGGAATGGGTTACTCTAGTCAGTGTCCATCCCTGGTCTAGGCAGTTGCTGGGAGATGCCATACACAAACTAAAGTCACCATATACTGGTGCTTACTGTGCAACAAGTCATGTGCTATATATTACTGAATTCTCACAGCCACTCAGAAATAGGCATTATCATCGCCATGTAGAGAAAAGAAGCCAAGCAAGAGAAGTTAACTGACTTGCCTACAATCATCTGAAATCGAATTCAACATTTGCAAAAATGTGAACACTAATTAAGAGTCAAGTAAATGATGTGCCAGAAAATTATCTAAGTGATTTTTATTTTGTGTCATTGAAGGAACTGAAATCACTTCTCTATGTTAATTAAGACTGCACATGTTGATTTTGTTTTATAAATAGGAAAAAAAGTAAAAAGCAAAACAAAACAAGCCAGCAAATCTCTGGCTTATATAAGTTACTCAAAGTAATTTTTAATGAAGGCAGTATATCTCCCTCGAAAATTGTCCCTTTCAGAGAAAGAGACCATAATTTAAACAGTACCTTATTATGACAACTGGATTTTTCAGTCAGGTCAGGAGACTGAGATCTGTGTCTGGGACTAGGCCACTCTTCCCCAATCAAAGATGTCCTCAGGGAGACCTTGTTTAACTGCTGTATATGTAAGAAGAGCAGAAACTGCAGGGTGTCCACTGAAAGCTGTCCAAGAAGAAAATAAATGATGAACCCATGTCCTAAAATGACATCAACCCCTAGTCTACAACTAAGTAGATATAGTAAAAGAAATTCACAACAGTGTTCTGATCCTAAAAGGACAAATGCAAAAATGTTTCTAGCATTGGATACATATGTCTCTGGTACCCAGATGTAGGAGTGTCTAAAACTAATTAAACTGGAGTCACTTATCTTCTCAGAAAGCTATGTAGCATCTATGCCATTGATATTCTCTCCCAAAAGTCATGAAGCACATTCTTTTTAGAAGTATATTATTTCAGAAGTTTAAAATTATATTTAAAAAACCTTAATAATTTGAATTAAAAAGTAGAAAGGCAGGAAATTTAATCAAGACACAGAAGTTAGTTTAACATAATCATAAACTAATCAACAAAGTTTAGGATATCAGGGCAACATCTGAAATTGTATGTAATTTTTTGGTGTATGGTATTCTGTGGAGGAGTAGGCCTCAGATTTTCACCAAATTCTTTAAAAAGTGCTTGACTGAAAAAAAAAAAAAATACTACTGGCCTGACAAATGTTTCTAAATCATTTCTTATTTGAAGAAGGTAATGGTTTGAAGCTCATGATTATCCTCATATACCCATTCCCATACACATACAATGGAGGCAAAAAAGTGAAGTAATACCTCTAGGATTACAGCTATATTCACCCTGATTGCCAACACAGCTCAAAATCATGAAGTCTAAGGAATTTAAAAATATGGATTCTCAGAACCACCTAAACCTAGCTGTTCAAATCAGCAGTCAACATGGAACCTCATGTATCTATGTCTTTTTTTTTTAAGTTTTTTTCTTAACTAAACCTTTTGAGGTAACTGTAGTTTCACATGCAGCTGCAAGAACAAAGCTCTGATGTACTCTTTACTCAATTTCCCACCTTGCCAAACTATCATGCAATAGTATTGACAGGGTATTGACATGCATGCAGTCAGAGTAGAGAACACTTCCATCCACACGCGGATCCTTCATGTCACCTTTTTATAACCACACTGACTTCCCACATTCCCTCACCCCTTCTTCAGCCCCTGGCCACTTTTCTGTCCTCTATTTCCATAATTTTGTCATTTCAAGAATGTTACATAAATGGAATCACAGTATGTCATCTTTTGGGACTGACTTTTTTCACTCAATATAATTTCCTGATTTTATGCATATTAGTACTTCCATTTAATAATTATGTTATACTGTCATTACTTCTCCATATACCTGCCTCTCCATGAGACTATGAGATCTCTTTTTCATTTTTATGTTCCTAGTAACTAGCACACATAGTAAGCACTCAAAAAACACTGGGGCTTCTTGAAGGTTTTATTCATCTCTGTATCCATAGCACTCACTACTGCACATAGTAGGCACTCAATAAATGTGTAAGGGCTGATGCTGAAGCTGAAGCTCTGACACCTTGGCCAATTGATGCCAAGAGCAGACTCCTGGAAAAGACCCTGATGCTGGGAAAGATTGAGGGCAGGAGGAGAAGGGGGCAACAGAGGATGAGATGGTTGGATGGCATCATTGATGCAATGGACATGAATCTGGGCAAACTCAGAGATAGCGAAGGAGAGGGAAGCCTGGAGTGCTGAAGTTCATGGGGTCACAAAGAGTTGAACATGATTTAGCGACTGAACAACAACTAATTATAATGCCCTTCTCCTCCTGGTTGTTTGCCAAACTTTTTTCAATTTCCAAAACCTTGTTTAGATATTATTTCATGTGGTAGAGTCTTGCTATATGTTAACTAAATACCTTTCCCTCCTTGAGCACACAATTAGAAGGCATTTCCCAGCCTCCTTTGAAACTGGATATGGCCTAACTGGTTACAATCAAGGGAATATGGGTGGATTTACACATACCACTTTCAAGCCTCCCACAGAATACAAGTGAAGGACTCAGGCCCTAGTGGGCATGGCCGTAGCAAACTGTATTTTATTTGCAATTGTTCACTTCCTCATCTTCCAAGGGGCTTACATGGCTCTACCCGTGGCCACAGGATTTCCCTACTTCCTATGAGGCAGATTCCCTCCCATCTTAATAACATCAGGCATGGACACATGACAAGGCTTTAGCCAATGGAACAAAAGTAGTTGACGTTTATGTCACATCTGAGCAAAAGTTTTAAGAGGTATCAAAACTTTTCTCCTATTCCTTCGCTCTTCCCTTCTATCATAAGACAGGTATAACCTTCACAGAAGCTGTTTCTTCAGCCTGAGTCCCCAAACGGGCAGAAACAGAGCCAGACCCTGGAAAAGAGCCTTCACTAAAGTGCAAACTAAAAGTCAAATAAGCAAGAAATAAACTCCAGTTACTGTAAGCCACTGGAATTTCATTTTTGTTTGTTTTAATGCGGCAAGGCAGACTAGTACAATAGTGGCTCCTAAAGACAGAAGATGCCTAGACCCCTGAGTCATTGCTTAGACAACAGCAGCCTAGAGGCTCATCCAACCAGATGCCTTATGTTGGACTGCTGCATGAATAAGAAATAAAATGTTATTGCACTAAGCCACTGAAATGCTGGACTCACTTGTTACTGTAATAAGCTTACTCTGATTAATATACTTTCCCTGTGAAGTCTTTCCTCATCACCAGAATTAATTATTCTCTTCTCTATTCTGTACTCTATGCATACTTTTACTGTACATTCCATACTGTTAAATAGTACTTTAACTGAAGTATAGTTGATTTACAATATTGTGTTAAATTTCATGTGTACAGTAAAGTGATTCAGTTACACACACACACATTTGATTCTTTTCCATTATATACATACATTTGATTCTTTTCCATTATATACATACATTTGATTCTTTTCCATTATAGTGTGTTACAAGATATTGAATATAGTTCCCTACGGCATATAGCAGATCCTTGTTGTTTATCTATTTTATACATGGTAGTGTGCATCTGCTAATCCCATACTCCTAATTTATCTCCCCACTTCACAAGTTGGTTTTCTATGTCTATGAGTGTTTCAGTTTTGCAAATAAGTTCATCTGTACTATTTTCTATATTCACATAGAAGTGGTATCGTATTTGTTTTTCTCTGACTTCCTTCATTTAGTATGATAATCTCTAGGACCATCCATGTTGCTGCAAATGGCATGATTTCATTCTTTTCTATGATGAGTAATTAATATATGCATCTTCCTTATCCATTCATCTGTTGACAGATATTTAGGTTGCCTCCAAGTGTTAGCAACTATAAACATGCTGCTATGAACACTGGGGTACATGCATCTTTTCAAATTAGAGTTTTCTTTGGATATAGGTCCAAGAGTGGGATTGCTGGATCATATGGTAGCTTTATTTTTATTTTAAGGAAACTCCATACTGTTTTCCATAGTGGCTGTACGAATTTACATTCCCGTCAACAGTTTGGAAGGTAGTCTTTTCTCCATACCCTCCCCAGCATTTATTATTTGTAGATTTTTTTGATGATAGCCCTTCTGAATGGTGTAAAGTAATACCGCAAAATGGTTTTTATTAAACAATTTTTATTAGAGTATAGTTGATTTGGGCTTCCCTAGTGGCTCAGATGGAAAAGAACCTGCCTGCAATGCTGGAGACCCAGATTCAAACCCTAGGTTGGGAAGATCCCCTGGAGAAGGGAATGGCAACCCACTCCAGTATTCTTGCCTGGAGAATCCCATGGACAGAGGAGCCTGGTGGGCTACAGTCCATGGGGTCACAAAGAGTTGGACACGACTGAGTGACTAATACAATAACAGTTGATTTGCAAGGTCTGTTAGTTTGAGGTGCATAGCAAAGTGAATCAGTTACACATATATCCACTCTTTTTTAGATTCTTTTCCCATATTGGTCATTTCAGAGTACTGAGTAGAATTCAATGTGGTTTTTGATTTGCACTTCTCTAATAATTAACACTGTTGGTCATCCGCATGTCTTCTTTGAAGAAATGTTTATTAAATAGCACCTTTTTACACATACCAGCTTCCCCTACTAGTCTATGAGTTCCATGAGGGCAGAGCTGCTAGTCTAATCATCTTTGAATCCCAGCACATAGCAGATGTACACTTAAAAATAGGCAGGTGCTCTTACCGTTAACATGTCAACAATTCATAAGCACTCACATACCTCAATATTAGTTTTAATGTCAATGAAAATATTTCCCTCTTCCAGTTACAGGGTTTCTATATCATTATCACTTTGAAAGGAGATGAGTATGGATTGCTAAGTAAGGACTAATTCACTAAATACTGCCAAACTGGAAATGCTAAAACTTAAATGGTGCTTTGGGAGCACATGGTCATTAAAATCTAAAACTTGCACACTCTACAGCTAGTACAAAAATTTTAAATAGCTTATTTCCCAAAGTAACTAAACACATACACATATACATATAAATTCATACCTGATTTCTTTGCTTTTCGACTTCATCCTCAGACATGCAGTTGGACAGACTCTCAGACCATTCCAGGCGCTCCTCCGGTGTCTTCATTGCAAGACTATCAAACATTTCAAAGTAAAGCCATGCCAGATCCTTAGCCAACTGCAGCTTCCCACATGCAATGTGCCTCCATGTAGACCAAGACAGGCGTGGGTAACCTCCATCTAGGGTCCGTGTTCGCACATAGGTGGATATCTTCCTGAGATAGTGAAGACTGAACTTGGACGGAGGGGGAATCTGCAAGGCACCCACTATAAAGGGTTCTGCTTTCACCCAGAGGAGAACTCCGGACTGATCCATATTATCTCTAAGGACATCTGCATGAAAAGGCTTCTTTGCATACCTAGGAAACAGAGTTTCTTTACAAACTAATTTGAAAAAAAAACTCATTTACACTTTTTCTTGTAAGGTGACCTCTCCCTTAACTGTTTTTAAATGTACTGCTGCTGCTGCTGCTAAGTCACTTCAGTCGTGTCTGACTCTGTGCGATCCCATAGACGGCAGCCCACCAGGCTCCCCAATCCCTGGGGTTCTCCCTGCAAGAACACTGGAGTGAGTTGCCATTTCCTTCTCCAATGCATGAAAGTGAAAAGTTAAAGTGAAGTCGCTCAGTCGTGTCCGACTCTTAGTGATTCCATGGACTGCAGCCCACCAGGTTCCTCTGTCCATGGGATTTTCCAGGCAAGAGTGCTGGAGTGGGGTGCCACTGCCTTCTCCGTTTAAATGTCCTAGGTCAGTTTAAAAAGTGAATCCAGTTCATCAAACAAAAGCAGAATAGATTTTTTGGTCAGATCTCATCATAATCTATTTGAGCAAGAAAAAAATGTGATAAAACCATCTGACTTGTTCCAAGTGGTTGTTCTACGAAGGGTATAAATGCGTGAGGTATGAGATAGATGTCTGCTCAGGATAAAGAAAAGAAGAAATAGAAAAAAAGAGCCATCCTATCACCAGAAATCTTGCTCTCTACCCTGAGGGCAAACACTAATCAAAACAAGGGGAATAACATTTCAAAGTCCAATCACTTACATATAGAGGATGAGATTGATTAAAGATTTGGATGTTAGTTGCCCATGAGTGCAACATCAAACACTAGCATGAGGTGGCAGACAAGAACGCTCATGTAAACATAAACCGAAAAAAACTGACCAAGGAAATTAAAGCACCTTTATTCTCCATAACAGTTAATCTGCTCTGACATATTCTATTGTCCTTAGTTCAGTTCAGTTCAGTCGCTCAGTCGTGTCCGACTCTTTGCGACCCCATGAATCGCAGCACGCCAGGCCTCCCTGTCCATCACCATCTCCCGGAGTTCACTCAGACTCATGTACATAGAGTCTGTGATGCCATCCAGCCATCTCATCNAGTTCAGTTCAGTTCAGTTCAGTCGCTCAGTCGTGTCCGACTCTTTGCGACCCCATGAATCGCAGCACGCCAGGCCTCCCTGTCCATCACCATCTCCCGGAGTTCACTCAGACTCATGTCCATAGAGTCCGTGATGCCATCCAGCCATCTCATCCTTGGTCGTCCCCTTCTCCTCCTGCCCCCAATCCCTCCCAGCATCAGAGTCTTTTCCAATGAGTCAGCTCTTCGCATGAGGTGGCCAAAGTACTGGAGTTTCAGCTTTAGCATCATTCCCTCCAAAGAAATCTCAGGGTTGATCTCCTTCAGAATGGACTGGTTGGATCTCCTTGCAGTCCAAGGGACTCTCAAGAGTCTTCTCCAACACCACAGTTCAAAAGCATCAATTCTTCGGTGCTCAGCCTTCTTCACAGTCCAACTCACATCCATACATGACTACTGGAAAAACCATAGCCTTGACTAGACAGACCTTAGTCGGCAAAGTAATGTCTCTGCTTTTGAATATACTATCTAGGTTGGTCATAACTTTTCTTCCAAGGAGTAAGCGTCTTTTTATCAATTACATTCTATTTATAGTAAATGTCATGATATTTAGGTACTTGCAGAAGAGCTCTAGACTTCCCAGTGGCGCAGTGGTAAAGAATCTGCCTGCCAATGCAGGAAACATGGGTTTGATCCCTGGGTCAGAAGATCCCCTGGAGAAAGAAATGGCAAACCACTCCAGTATTCTTGCCATCCTATGGACAGATGAGCTTGGAGGGCTACAGTTCATGGGGTCGCAAAGAGGCAGAATCGACCGAATGACTGAGCAAGCGTATGCATATGCAGAGGAGCTCTAAGTTCCAGGGAAGCAATGACTTCGTCCTCTTCATCTGAAACTTGTAGTTCAATTGTATATATTTGAAGATTATTTCCCTCTTGATAACGAGGGCAGTAATGCCCTATTCATAAGTTCATAGAAGTCACTTGAATGTTGGTAGATTCTTTAATGCTATTAGTGATGAAGTAGTAGTTACCTAGTTCCTGTTGGCCATGCAGTAACTCATTCTTTTAACTCATTTGGGAAAGAAAACAATACTAACTCCAAGATATTCACATCTGATATCTAGGATGGCGTATGGGCTTCCTGTCACTTGCCTGCTCTACCTGATAGCTAGTGGTTGCCCAGAGACCCAGGCTGAGAAGATTGGGGACTACATCAAGGCTCCACCATTATAAGTGCCCAAAATGGGTAGCAATTTTGTCTAGCATGGTGAAAAGCAGAGGGTCTTATGTCAGATACATGAAGAACTGTCTTAAATGATGTAGATTTACTGCTTACAAATTCACTGAAGAACACAACATCTTTATTTCACAATTTTTGTGTATTTTGTAAGTTTGGCTGGATGGCATCACGGACTCGATGGACGTGAGTCTGAGTGAACTCCGAGAGATGGTAATGAACAGGGAGGCCTGGCGTGCTGCGATTCATGGGGTCGCAAAGAGTTGGACACGACTGAGTGACTGAACTGTACCACTCAAAGAAATATTTTCCATAAGTTTTCAACTTGCTGCTTGAATATGGTAAAGAATGAGAGAGAATGCTAGGGTTGATAACATAGAAAGTATAGAAGTGGAAAATAGAAATAAACCAAATATTTAAGCATTGGAAAAGTGAATGATATAGTATTGTAACAAAGATTACTTGTTTCCCCTGATATTTAATAATGTTTCAACTGTCAACAAAAACTAAACTATCTGTTCTGAAATTTACTTTTATTAACTGGCAGTTAGGTGAATATGCTTTATCCAGAGGGATGATGTGGGGTGAGAGGTGGGAGGGGGGTTCATGTTTGGGAGTTCGTGTACACCCATGGCAGATTCATGTCAATGTATGCCAAAACCAATAGAGTACTGTAAAGTAAAGTAAAATGGAAGTTCTAAATAAATAAATAAATAAAAGTCTTTAGAAGCATGAAATAATGTAAATCTCTACAATTTAAAAAATTTAAGTAATTATGTTATACACAAATATGCCTGAGTTCATTATCAGTTTTATTTGCCTTTAAGTTCTTCCAGATAAAAGAGGAGCAAGATATTATAATGGCAGTATAAATAGACTATAACAAAAGTATCTATATAAAACAACTAATCTCAAAAATATACAAGCAACTTATACAGCTCAATTCCAGAAAAATAAACGACCCAATCAAAAAATGGGCCAAAGAACTAAATAGACATTTCTCCAAAGAAGACATACGGATGGCTAACAAACACATGAAAAGATGCTCAACGTCACTCATTATCAGAGAAATGCAAATCAAGACCACAATGAGATACCACTTCACACCAGTCAGAATGGCTGCGATCCAAAAGTCTGCAAGCAATAAATGCTGGAGAGGGTGTGGAGAAAAGGGAACCCTTTTACACTGTTGGTGGGAATGCAAACTAGTACAGCCACTATGGAGAACAGTGTGGAGATTCCTTAAGAAATTGCAAATAGAACTGCCTTATGACCCAGCAATCCCA
>SJYX01008664.1:395289-443536 GCA_006410675.1 Oreotragus oreotragus | reverse complement strand
AAAAGCAAAGGAGAAAAGAAAAGATATAAGCATCTGAATGCAGAGTTCCAAAGAATAGCAAGAAGAGATAAGAAAGCCTTCTTCAGCAATCAATGCAAAGAGATAGAGGAAAACAACAGAATGGGAAAGACTAGAGATCTCTTCAAGAGAATTGGAGATACCAAGGGAACATTTCATGCAAAGATGGGCTCGATAAAGGATAGAAATGGTATGGACCTAACAGAAGCAGAAGATATTAAGAAGAGGTGGCAAGAATACACAGAAGAACTGTACAGAAAAGATCTTCACGACCCAGATAATCATGAGGATGTGATCACTAATCTAGAGCCAGACATCTTGGAATGTGAAGTCAAGTGGGCCTTAGAAAGCATCACTAAGAACAAAGCTAGTGGAGGTGATGGAATTCCAGTTGAGCTGTTTCAAATCCTGGAAGATGATGCTGTGAAAGTGCTGCACTCAATATGCCAGCTAATTTGGAAAACTCAGCAGTGGCCACAGGACTGGAAAAGGTCAGTTTTCATTCCAATTCCAAAGAAAGGCAATGCCAAAGAATGCTCAAACTACCGCACAATTGCACTCATCTCACATGCTAGTAAAGTAATGCTCAAAATTCTCCAAGCCAGGCTTCAGCAATATGTGAACTGTGAACTCCCTGATGTTCAAGCTGGTTTTAGAACAGGCAGAGGAACCAGAGGTCAAATTGCCAACATCCGCTGGATCATGGAAAAAGCAAGAGAGTTCCAGAAAAACATCTATTTCTGCTTTATTGACTATGCCAAAGTCTTTGACTGTGTGGATCACAATAAACTGTGGAGAATTCTTAAAGAGATGGGAATACCAGACCACCTAACCTGCCTTAGTTCAGGAGCAATATTTTTAGATTTTGTTGGTTCATTGGTTGTTTTAACAACAAGACACCATTTTAATGGATTATTTATTAAATATCTAAAAATGGAAGGGAAGGAAAGCATCCACAGGCCTACCACCAAAAGGAAACTGGTTAATATTTTACTGTACTTCCTTCCTTTTTCCACACAGGTTTTTGAATGTTCATAGTTGTGATAATACTGTATATTCTGCATTGTATAATACAATTCTGTATTATTTTAAAAGCTGAAAAAATATACTCCAGTTTATTCAACTGTTCTATTTTCAGACACCTTGTAAATTTAAATTTTTTCACAAAAACAAGACAGACAAAATAGTGATCATTGTTGAAGCTGGAGGATGAGCATGTGGGGGTTCACTTACCTATTCTACTTTTATACATGTGAAATTTTTCTACGATTAAAAAGTTTAATGTTTTTACTTTTATAAATAATGCTATAATTAGCACCTTTCTGCATATATTCTGGCTTGTGATTAATTCCCAGAGAAAATTTTCAAATGTGCATTTGTGAAATGAAGTAATTGACATTTCTCAAGTTCCTGCCATATATGTCCACTGCTTTCCAAAATGATTATATAAAAATTTCCATCAGTTGACCAAGCAATGGTTTTCATCGAGCACGCCTCAGCATTAACCTCACTTTAAAAACCTCCATTTTATGACTGGATGAAAAAAAGTTTTACTGCTATTTGTGTTTGGCACTTGATTCTAAGAAAGCTGCGCTTCTTTGGGGAATTCTCTGTTCAAAAATAACGGACATAAATTACGTGCATATTATGTGCCAGGTAGCATTCTAAGTATTTCATGCTCTTAATCATCTTTCATCCTTAAAATCACCTAAGGTGAGGTGAAGTCGCTCAGTCGTGTCCGACTCTTTGCGACCCCGTGGACTGTAGCCTACCAGGCTCCTCCGTCCATGGGATTCTCCAGGCAAGAATACTGGAGTGGGTTGCCATTTCCTTCTCCAGGGCATCTTCCCAACCCAGGGATCGAACCCAGGTCTCCCTCATTGGAGGCAGACGCTTTAACCTCTGATCCACCAGGGTAGTCTAAATATTATCCCCATTTTCAGACGAGAAAACTGGGGTTTAGAAAAGTTAAGTGAGTTACTTACCTAGAGTCACATACTTGAGTTGGCAGAGAACCCTGGATTAGAATTCAAGTCATCCTGACTTCAGAACTGAGCTACTTACAAATATATATATTAATACTTTAGGAACCCAGTTTTAGGAGAATCTTGTAAGTGGGAGTGAATCCAGAAGAGAATTACCAGAATGAGTGGTCTTAAACGGAGGGCCACGTAAGGGCCAGGTGAAGAATCATTGAAGCACCCCAGAAAGGGTGTAAGAGGGTGGATGACAGCTATCTTCGAACTCTCTGAGTAAAATCAGACGATGCAGGTTCTGTGAAGAAGATCTTGGTCCGCTCCAGTATAATCCACCTGTTTCTATAGCGAGCAATCAAAAGCTCACTGGAGACGAACCCTCTATCCTAACCACGAAATTCGGGACGGTTAAATTCATAAACATAAACGGAAGCTTCTTTCCGCTTCAAAAGCTTCTCTGGGATGCCCTGGGATCCTGTTTTTTTAGGAGGGGAGACCAGCGTGAGGCCCAAGGCCGTCCTCCCGAGGCTTCGCCGCCACCTCATCCGCGGTCCGGGGTAGGACGCGGTCCAGGTTGGGAGGCGGGATGTGCAGCCAGAGAGCGCCCCGATCAGACTTCAGGAACAGAGAAGCCCCAGGTAACAGGGTCTGTAGAGGACCCAAGACGTGGCGAGCGCAAAGGCTGCCTTCCTAGCCGGAGCCCGAAGCGAGATGGTCCCTCTCCTCCCTCCCTGGCGTGGGCCCGCGAGCGGTTACCTGCGAAGGCAACGGGCCGTTCCACCGGACCTCTCTGGGTGCGGCTGTGCCTTGCGCGCCAGCCCAGCCCAGCGCTCGTCGCCCACCCTCTGCGCAAGCGTGAGGGCTCGCACCACCGAGACCGGGCGCACGACATTGCTAGAGCGGCCCAGTACTTCTTTCGCGATCTGCGAAACACTTGGCTGGCGCCAAGAGTCCTTGATGCTGGAACCTGGTACCAGACCTGGCTGCTTTCTGGAGTCGCGCTTTTTTACTCAGGGTAGTAGGAAGTTTTCTATTGCTCCACAGAGCTGTGGTCAGCAACTAGCTGCTGGTAAGGTCAGCACGCTTTCATCAGTAATAATAATGAAAGTGACAGTTTACTTTTATAGAATACTATGAACTGGGCACTGATTAAAGCACCTTAACTTATCTGTCTTCCTAAGAGCACTCTAAGTACACTTGTTTTACAGATGAAGAAACTAGGGCTTAGAGAGGTGAAAGTAACACAGCGACCGAGCAAAGATACAAACCCAGGCTATCTGAAGCGAGAGCTACCAGGGTGAGCTCATGTTAACCATGTTACTGCCTTTAAGAAGTGTTTTTGGATTTCACCTAGTATAAGAACATCACTCCTTTCTCTAAACTTTCATTTTATGATTTTTGGTCATTTCTTGCTTTCTTAGTTCGTTTATGGCCTCTAGGTGTGGGAGATACAAAGGTAAATAAGACCATAAAATGCAATTTAGCTCCTCTTGCATGTGGCCTCTCTCCCTTAGTAGGCATCTTCCTGAAAGCAGTAACCTGGTCTCCCTCTTAGCTCTGCACTGTGTCTGGCACAGTGTTAGCCACTTGAATTACAGTAGTGAACAAAACATAAAGCCCTTGCTTTCTTGGAGTGTATATTTTGATAGGGAGAATGGGTGAATACCAAATCTGAGCTGAGGCCTGAAGAATAAGAAGCCAGCACACGAAGATCACAGTCGAAGCGACTTTTATGCGGTGGCAGACTCTAAGCTGCTGCCTTAAACAGCTGTTAAGAGAACAGTCCAGATTCATGCTCTCATGAAACTGGCATTCCAGATGTGTGAGTGCTAGGGTAGGGATGAAAATAATAAAACAGGGCGGTTTAAGAACCCAGATTCAATAGCTGCTAATTTTGGTTGCTCGCTCAAGGAAGTCTTCTATAAAGTGGTGAATTTAAGCTGTTATCTGAGTTTAAAAAGGAGTCTAGGATCTGAGGGAAGAGTGTTCCAGGCAGAAGAAAACTAGAATAAAGGCCCTAACCAGGAATGAGCTTGATGTATTCAAAAAAGATAAAGGAAACTGTTTTGCTGGAAAACGTGGTAAGGAGTATACTAGGTGAAGGTACAGATCATGTAAGTTTTTTGTTCTTTTTTTCCTAGCTTTATTGAAAAATAATGTTTCTTACTGGCCACATGTGGTTACAGAGCACTTGAAACTTGGCTAGTGGCACCCTGGAATGATGCTGAGAGTCAGGGCGCATTCATTTATACATGCCTCCCCATGTCCTGCTTCCTAATTCTGACTTCTGCCTGCCACCTGCTGTGATGACTTGATCACCATAGCTGCATTGCCAATCATGGTTCAAATATTTATCTGTGAGGTTTGCTTTTTCTATTTAAGTTCCCATAAATTTTTATTTCATTATATTTATTCTGCAGATAATCATTGGCATGTTTGAACAGTATCATTCTCCTACTTCCCCAGCTCTTTATATTCTAGACTGAGAGATTTTATTTTTGATTATCATCTTAATCTGTCTTTATACACATTCCTTATTTTTTGAGATGTAACAGTACAAAGTTTTAGGATTGCAAAGGAAGAGACTCTCGCCTTTGGGATGTTACTAGATTTTAGAACTAAGGTATTTTCTAGGATTAACATTATTCTGAAAATTTGGGTGACTGCTTCCATTTCTTTCGTCTCATCCTCAGTCACCCTTTCTCTTCCTGAGGATGAGATAGGTGGATGGTATCATCAATTCAATGGACACGAGTTTGAGCAGACTGCTGGAGATAGTGAAGGACAGGAAAGCTTGGCCTACTGCTTTCCATGGGGTCACAAAGAGTCAGATACAAACATGACTGAGCAACTGAACAAATCTATTTCTTTATATTATCAGTGTTTTAACATTGACTCAGCTAGGCCAGTATTCCTCTTTAAACGTTTTAGGCACTAGTTACCCACTTAGAGAATAATTAGGCAGATTGTTTATTTAAAGTTATATATTTGTCTTTCACTGCCTATTAATATTTTTAATGTTATGATACCCAAGTGATATACATATATATAATTGATATATTTTAAATCTCTTTAGACATTTCTTATGGGGCTTCCCTGGTGACTCAGTGGTAAAGAATCCGCCTGCCAATGCAGGAGCCATGGTTTGATCCCTGGGTCAGGAAGATCCCCTGGAGAAGGAAATAACAACCCACTCCAGTATTCTTGCCTGGAGAATCCCATGGACAGAGGAACCTGGCAGGCTACAGTCCATGGGGTGACAAAGGGTTGGACACGACTTAGTGGCTAAACAAGGAAACATTATTATATTATCTAATAGCTAGTATAANAATAACAACCCACTCCAGTATTCTTGCCTGGAGAATCCCATGGACAGAGGAACCTGGCAGGCTACAGTCCATGGGGTGACAAAGGGTTGGACACGACTTAGTGGCTAAACAAGGAAACATTATTATATTATCTAATAGCTAGTATAAAGGCTGGGGATCTTACTGTTAAGTGCAATGGAAAGTCATTTAAGGCTTTTAAGCAGAGAAATTATATGATCTGACATGTGTGTAAAAAATCATGGCAGGGAAAAGGGTCGGGGTGAGAAAGAGATCCTAAGATATTAGGAGTGGAGGCAGGGAGACCAGTTAGGAAGCCCTTGCCTGGTGGGAGATGATGTGACTTGGCCAAGAGGTGGTGGAGATATATAATAGTGGACAGATTCAAGAAATGGTTTAAAGGTAAAGATTCGGATAGGGGACACAGGAGAGAAATCAAGGAAGATACCTGAAGCTCTGCAGTGAACAACTAAGTGGTGATTTACTGAAATGAGCAAAGGGGTGGGTGGAAGGGGTCAGAGGGTCGTTTCTGTTTGTTTTGTTTGGTTGGTTGGTTTTTGTTGTTGTTGTTGTTGTTTTTTTTGGTTCTTTTAAGTGTAANGGGAGTGTGGGCCAGGCTAGTGGGATGGAGAGGAGGACAGTGGGTGACCCGGGTCATACGGGCTTAGACTCAGAAGCCCTAGAGCTAGATTTGCCCAGAGAAGCGAGGGTTGGATGTAGTGCCAAACGCAACGTGGGATGGGGGCTGCCGAGTTGGAGCAGGGGACGATACAGTGTTAAGTCTACAACGAGCCGTTGGGCTGGCATTAAAGTGGGTGGGTTGTGATACCAGGCAAAGTGAGGAAGTGAGGAGAATAGGTAGGGTAGCCATGCTGGGACTGAAAGAAATTGGATTGAGGGAGCAAGGCAGACCCTTTGAAGAGCCCTTGTACCTTTCAGCTTCGTGAGATACTGAGCCTAAGCTGTCATGTCTATTGTCTCTCCAGGGAGCATTCTTAGGGAGCTGAGTAGTAGTACAAGCAGAGGGGAGAAACATTTTACCAATAGCCAGTAGACTGGAATTCTAGCCCCACCCAACTTATGAATTATGTGACTTTGGAAGAAAACCAAAATTCCCATCTTTGACATGAGGATGATAATGTGCCACCTGTTTGAAGGAAGCAGGACCTCCTGGACTCTAGAGATTCTCCAGCCTTTAAGATCCACTATCCTGTAGTGCCGGTGCGCACTGAATTTGATATGCTAGGCTCATATTTAGAATGTGGAAAATAGTAAATCCTTAGCTTCATGACAAATTTGTAGGTTACTCTGAAAGGAGAAAGCACTACCTAGAAGAACTTGACGCTTTAAGTGCTTAGTATTCTGTTAAAAGTTGTTTTTTTTTTCCCTGTGTGCATATATGCTTAAACTTTGTTGGTTTTTTTTTCCCCCTTGTGAAACATCTTATATTTCTAAAATAAAAATCTTCTTCTCCTAGGTAAAACATTATTGTATTTTTAACATGTTTTTGTTAGCACTTTTTGCACTTAAAGCAATGGGTGCCTTAAGTTGTTTGAACAAGATGTCAGTATGCTGCTGCTGCTCCTGCTGCTGCTAAGTTGCTTCAGTCGTGTCCAACTCTGTGCGATGCCATAGACGGCAGGCTCTCCCGTCCCTGGGATTCTCCAGGCAAGAACACTGGAGTGGGTTGCCATTTCCTCCTCCAATGNAGTATGCTGCTGCTGCTCCTGCTGCTGCTAAGTTGCTTCAGTCGTGTCCAACTCTGTGCGATGCCATAGACGGCAGGCTCTCCCGTCCCTGGGATTCTCCAGGCAAGAACACTGGAGTGGGTTGCCATTTCCTCCTCCAATGCATGGAGTCACAAAGAGTTGGACACGACTGAGTGACTAAACTGACTGAATGACTGCAAAGTTGATATTTTCTCTTTTTCGGCGCAAAACCCCACAACTCCTGCATTCAGATGAATGTTATTCTCTTTTCAGGCTTCTCTTGTTTGGGCTTTGACTTCTGTGTTAACCTCTGAAGTTAATTTCACTCACTTCATCTTTAACATTCCAAGAGTGCTGCTGTTAGTCAGAACGTTTATGTGATACAATCTTTTTGGATAAAGAAAGTCATCCTTTGAGATTATTTGATCTTTGGAAGCAGTCAAATCATTTGAAGTCAGTAATAGAGGGCAACAAAGAGACTCAATTTGATTATAGCGTTCTTGCTTGAAAATAATGTGTGACCATAAAATAAGAAAATGACTTTCTTGACTAAAACTAATTATCCTAAGAGAAGAATGCCACAGATACTTTGAATAATCCTAGCATTGTTCAAAAAGTACATAGCCTCATTATGATTGCTTCAGTGTATGAATCTCATTACAAATTGTGGTGTGGTTTTTTTTTTAAGTCATTCTTTTTGTGTGTCACATATGTTCCTTCATTTTCCTACCTCTTTGCTCAGACACAAACCTAAATGTAAAGGAAAAAATTTCACTTTAAAAAATGTAATGTATAACCCTTTAATGAAGTATCTTTCCCCTCTCCTGCATCCCCAGGCGAGACTTCTATAAGATCTTGGGGGTGCCTCGCAGTGCTTCTATAAAGGATATTAAAAAGGCCTACAGGAAACTAGCCCTGCAGCTTCATCCTGACCGGAATCCTGATGATCCACGGGCACAGGAGAAATTCCAGGATCTGGGTGCTGCTTATGAGGTGAGTCAGGAAGAAGGTAAAGTATAAATAAAACCTGCAGATACAGAAAAGACCATGTAATGCAGAGTAACACTCCCGTTTTTCAGGTCACTTTTTAAAAGAAATAGACAATAGATAAAAGTAGTGCTCAATGCTATATTGTACATCTATTTTAGAAGGTACTACTTCCTGCCCTTTTCATATCAGCATTTGTTTTATTAAGGAGAGTAGTGTTAAAAAAGATGAATGAAAGCAAATAGAATTGGTAGATTAATTAGTAGATTGGAAGTTGGAGCCAGAAGCAGAAACAAAATCTAAATGATGATTGCAAATCCACCTGCCTATATGGACCAGGCAGATAATATGCATGGCAGGTATAAGACAAAACAGGAGAGTGGATATTCTACCTCCATTTTAGCAATCAACAGGGAATGAAGAGGACTGTGACAAACTGAAGACTTCTTGACTCATTTCAAGGGAGCAGCTGTTTTCAACCCCAACCAGTTTTTGCCATATATAGATGTAAGCACTGTGTTGCCAGATCATTTAATTTTTCTAGAGGAGTGGAATTCCTGATTGTTTTGGTAAATTTTCCTGGTTATAACATGTTGGGAACTAATTCAATTTAAAATTTTCTTTTATGTGCAGATCAAAGAAAACATAGCTGTAGTTTGAATTTGCAACCTCTAGTCTAGAGGTTAAAACATTTTGATGTGTATCATTTCATTTAATCTTAATTAGGACAACGTGAAATATAGTAGAGCTGGGCATATTCTTATTCCCATTTTCTTTCTTTTTCATTTTTAACAACACAGAGGAATATTTACTGAATCCTTAATCACCTTTTTTACTGTTTGAAAAACGATTTCATACAGAACCATTTTACACAACACCATGGTGAAAAAATTTTTACAAATAAGCAGCTGATAATCTTTCATGTGTATTAAGAGTTAGCTGCTTTGCATGTGTTGCAATTCACCTTTCCCCTAGAAATAGAATAAGAGATCTGTGGTAATATTTTTTTTTTCGGCTTTGTTGAGATATATTGATAAATGAAATTGTAAAATATGTAAAGTGTACGTTGTGGTGATTTGATATGTGTATACATTATGAAAGGATTTTGCTCAGTCCATCACATCATGTATTTCTTTTTATAGTGAGGACATTTACGTTCTGCTTTCTTCACAGCTTGCAGCTATACAATACAGTGTTATCAGTTCTAGTCACCGTTTATTCCCATTTTCTAAAAGGACACAGAAAAAAATAATTTGACTCCAGTAGTCAGGGAGCTACAGCTTCTGAATTCAGATTAAATCCCTGTATAGTGAGAAGATTGGAAACAAGTCTGGAAAATATTTTAGTGGTAAAAAACCACAAAGAGGGAATTCCGAGGCCTCCTGTGTTAAAGAAGTGAATGAAGTAAAAGTGATTTATGTGCACATGAAACTTAAAACTAATGGGGTTTCCCTTTCCTCTCTCAACACCTATAGGACCAAAATTCCTAACCTTAGGCTCACAAATAAACTTGAGAGGGTTGATGGACCCTCTTAAATTACTGTATGTAACATTTTGTTTCTTGTTAATATGGATTCCATGTTTTGCACTTTATTTACCATGAATACTCCCATTGCTTTATAGAAACCCAATAATCAAAAATATTTTCTGGGAGAACTGTTGCTAAGAATTTTCCATGCTCTTCATAGATTCTGCATGTTGTTTCATCATGACGTAGGCAGGCTGTACATGCATAATTCAGTAAGATTGCAGTTTAACTCAGAACCTTTCTAGTCCCCAGTTCAAATTTTCTTTCTTCTTTGCGTCATTCACTTGATTGCCTGTCTTTGGTCCTTGGATAAATCAGTGTCCACAAATCAAAATCTCACTAAAGTTGAAGGGTCTATTGTGAATACGTCTGTCTTTTCTACTGAGCTGAGATTACTACAGGCATTTTAATTAGTTGAGACTGGTTGATTGGCCAGTCAACTAAGAAATTCCTTTCTTTCTCTTAAAAATAAAAGTTTCCAAGACTGGAATAAAGCTGCATTCTTTAGATAGAAGAGAAGTGAGGAGTAAATGAATGATAATAGATAACTTCAAGGGTAGTTTTGGATGAGTTATTACAGAAGCCTCCTGTGTCCAAAAAGAAGCTGACTTAAAAATAGTCTGGTTGGGGAGGATTTGAAATGGAATTTCTTATGGATCCAATGTGGAATTCATTTCTTTGCCAAGACAAGAACAGAGAAGTGGACTTGAAAGTGAAAATATTGAAAATCCCGATCACATAATAATGAGCTTTTTTGTTTGTTTGTTTTTTAAGTTAACTCTGCCCATTTCTATTTCCCCAAAGTAGCTTTTTGTTTTTTAAAGGATATTTATCAAACCCACTATTTTTCACCTGCTCTGTCGTAGTGGCTTTAGTTGAGTACTCTGGTCACTTCTAGTCTAACTCATTTCTCTTTGGTTTTAAGAATGCTCACTTTCTTATACACTGACTTTCTTATTGTCCTTCTGAATGCATCTTAAATGTTAATAGATTTTTCTGCTGTGGCTCCTTACACATCATTCAGGCCCTGAGCCAAAAATGTGTCCTATTTATATATTACTAAGAAATTCCTTTCTTTCTCTTAAAAATAAAAGTTTCCAAGACTGGAATAAAGCTGCATTCTTTAGATAGAAGAGAAGTGAGGAGTAAATGAATGATAATAGATAACTTCAAGGGTAGTTTTGGATGAGTTATTACAGAAGCCTCCTGTGTCCAAAAAGAAGCTGACTTAAAAATAGTCTGGTTGGGGAGGATTTGAAATGGAATTTCTTATGGATCCAATGTGGAATTCATTTCTTTGCCAAGACAAGAACAGAGAAGTGGACTTGAAAGTGAAAATATTGAAAATCCCGATCACATAATAATGAGCTTTTTTGTTTGTTTGTTTTTTAAGTTAACTCTGCCCATTTCTATTTCCCCAAAGTAGCTTTTTGTTTTTTAAAGGATATTTATCAAACCCTCTATTTTTCACCTGCTCTGTCGTAGTGGCTTTAGTTGAGTACTCTGGTCACTTCTAGTCTAACTCATTTCTCTTTGGTTTTAAGAATGCTCACTTTCTTATACACTGACTTTCTTATTGTCCTTCTGAATGCATCTTAAATGTTAATAGATTTTTCTGCTGTGGCTCCTTACACATCATTCAGGCCCTGAGCCAAAAATGTGTCCTATTTATATATGCCAATCAGATCTTCCCCTTTTTTTGCTGAGTCAACAAGCCCCATATACTTCCAACCTTTTTTTTTTTTTCCTGAGCCAACACAAGTATAAGTTTAGAATAACTTTTTCCATCAGTTTGCTGTCTAAAAAGAAATGTAAGAATACCAAAGAGCATAAAGTTGTTTAATTTTCACAGTTGTGTTGTTGTTTAGTTGCTAAATTCTGTCAGTCTCTTTGCGATGCCATGGGACTATAGCCCGCCAGGCTCCTCTGTCCGAATTCTCCAGACAGGAATTCTGGAGAGGGTTGCTATTTCCTTCTCCAGGGATTCTTCCCAACCCAGGGATCAAACCTGCATCTCCTGCTTAGCAGGCGGATTCTTTACCCCTGAGCCACCTGGGAAGCCCCTTCAAAGTGCATATATTTCACAATGCTGTCAGTAAATGGGAAGCTTTTTTTGGAAAGCAAATTTTGAATAACACTGAAGCTTATTTTGTTTTACATTCTTTATTCTAGATATGAAATGGTCCCAGTGAGAAAGCATATACTTACGACGGAGCATCTAGTTTTCTAAAACCATTAAAACTTTAGAAAGTCTTTTTTCAAGTTGTGAAATTGAGCTTGAGCATCCTTTGTAGAGCAGTGTCCCTTTTCACTCTTTGCAATTCAGACTCAGGACATTATGAGCTGTATGTGCCAGACAGCATTCTTCCACAAATGGATTTCTGCATATATCGAAAGAATGCAAGGGGAATATGAAAATATTGCAGTGTAGACCTTTCTGGAGACCTCCTGTCATTTAATTCTTTCGACTTGCCAATCTCTTAATTTGTGTGGGGTAGTGTCAGGTAGAGCTTATGGTATAGATACGTGAGGCTGAGCAAAGTTGAAGGCTGTCATTTACTGCTTCTGTGACTAATGACAATCTTGTCAGTCATGTCCCAGGTTTATAGTTTAGAGAGATACGATAGCATAGTGGTTAGCAGCCTAAGTATGGGAGTCAAACTACATGGGAAGTAAACCTGAGGAATTCATCTCACTCTTTCCTGTTACTGCCCTCACATTCATAGCCATGTCGCTAATCTTGTTAGTGCTAATCTGCATGATGTTTATGCAGCTCAGTGAGCTCTGATCAATTTAAATTAAAAACATGAGTTGAGCATTGTGAAATGTTACAAAATGAATGCAGATCAAAGAGTTTATTAACTCTTAAACATGCCTTAATACCATACATAATGAAAACCACAATCCACTAAAATTTTACATACAGTATCAGAGTTTAAAAATTTTAAAACATAAATGTGAGTGCACCTTACCAAACCATTTCTCATAATCATTTCCTCCACTGGCTTTTGCCCCCAGGTTCTGTCGGATAGTGAGAAACGGAAACAGTATGATACATATGGTGAAGAGGGCTTGAAAGATGGCCATCAGAGCTCCCATGGAGACATTTTTTCACAGTAAGTAATTTATCCATCTGCAAAGTATTAATGTCTGAGAGTGGATCACTTAGTGATTATTAAAGAATTATCCTTGCTCCCTTGCTCAGAATCTTTTGATGAAGAGTACAGCTCAACTGATCCTTGACCAGAAGGTCATTCATCATCCTTTGTATGGGAATATACTTCTCTACTTTCACAAAGCTCCAGCAAAGATGGGTAGTACTTATAGGGATGTCCTCCTAGCCAACCATATCAGTTGAATCAATCCCCACTCTGTTGGGGGTGATATATGTTAGAAACCAGTTCATTTTATCTCCTCGCTGTCTTCAGATCTGCAAACCACTTACTGAGCAAGGTGATTCTTGTAAGAGAGAGAAAATTCCTACTCCTATACCCAGAGCTGCCTCTTCATCCTGGCAGCAAGAAAGGGATGATTGTGATCATCAGCATTGGTGGAAGGAGTCAGGGCAGAGACTGTCCGTCTCTTGCTGCTCCTGGCTTTCTGAGAATGCAGAGTGGCTGGATGATAAACACCTTACCTTCCCACTCTTTGAGGCCCACTTTATTGAACATTTGAATTTTCGTGTGCTCTGATGATACATATAAATAGGTGGTCTTGATCGGGGATTTTGAGTCAAATTATAAATAGAAAGATATTTGAATTATACGTTTCTGTGTGGAGGATTCTTCAGATTCTTAAAGAGTTCTGTGAACTCAAAAAAAGTAAGAATCACAGTTGCTATGTTTAGTGTTTGGGGGTGACGGTAGGTTTTCAGGACCTGTGAAGATGTATGAGTAATACGGTTAGGAAATCCTGCTCTTCCCCTGGATTGATTTGGCTGCTTTAGCCTACCAGGGAAGTGTTCTGTTCAAACCTCTTGGCAGTTAGAAGTGATACCCAGAGATGCCAGAAAGAGAAAAGGCTCTGCCCGTGCCCCTCCTGCACCAAAATCCTCCCCCTCTGCTTTTATTCAAGATTCAGGGAGTCTGTTCACCGAGACTGGGGGATTTTTTGTCTTTTTTTTCCTGGAGAGAGGGTTTGAGGGATTGTATATTTGTCAACACTATGCTAACATCTGAGACTTCTTAACCAAAATTTAAGATTATAATTAGGACTCCTATGGAGCTAAAGATCACTATTTATAGTAATCTTAAAGTGATGCTTCTATTATTTAACACAAGTTAATTTTGATCATATGAGACCAGAACTTCCTTTTCTGTCAGATCCAGAGTTTTACTGAGGCTGATGCTTTTTTAGTTTAATTATGTGTCCAAGATTTTTGTACAATGAATGCAGTAGCTTCTTTCACCAAAGTTAGTATCTAAAAAGCATATAAAGGTGAACACTACAAGAGTCCAAAATTACCCTTGGCAATACATGGGCTTATATATACTATACCCTTTCTCAATGTCTCCATTATATTCTGATATTTGTCAGTATTAAAGAGATTATTTTTTCATTGATTAATAATTCATTGGCATACTTTATACACTGTATTGTATATCTAGACAATATTAAAAAGTAGTTTTTTTGTGTTGGGGCAATATATATGTGCTCTATATCTATACTATAAATACTATATAAGTTATATATGATGTTATTACTTCGGTGTATTAAAAATATCTCTCAGTTTTGCTCATTGGTAGATCACAATATTTTATCAGTGTGAAGAAAACTGATGAAAGGTGAATTCTGATTTCTTTTCCTTATGATTTTACACTTACCAACAGCTTCTTTGGAGATTTTGGTTTCATGTTTGGAGGAACCCCTCGTCAGCAAGACAGAAATATTCCAAGAGGAAGTGATATTATTGTAGATCTAGAAGTCACTTTGGAAGAAGTGTATGCAGGAAATTTTGTAGAAGTAAGTCCAAATTATGCAAGTGTTCATATTAACTCTAGAATGCGTTCTTATGACTAAAACTAAGAGGTTTCTGGGTACCTTCTCTGTCTTTTAGGAAGGGGGGCAGTGCATAGAGTTGAATTAATCATAATCCTTAGTTCATGATACACTGTAATTGTTTCATGAACTCATCTCTCAGCCCAAGAACTTAATAAAACAATAAACCAGGACTTATATCTACCTATATGCTACTTCCCTATTCCATCCCCCCACCTCCCTTCCAAGTTGACTACATCATATCCTGAGTTTCGTCTCTATTGCCACTCTTTATTTGTTCTATTATATGTGTATGTATACCTTAATATTTTGTTCACTCACATTGTTTCTGACTTTTTGAAAACAACATCAGACTGTACATTATCTTCTGAGACTGGCCTCTTTTTACTTACTCTTAATATTGTCAGGATTCACCCATGTTGTTGCTTACAGCTATAATTCTATTGAACAGAATTTCACTGTGACCACATTGGATCAATAAGCATGTAGGTTGTTTCCAGTTTTTTTCCAATTGCAAACAGTGCTATTAGGAAGCCTTATACCTATATTCAGGTACAGAGATTAATTTCCCATGTTCCCTTGCAGGCCTGTTGTCTGTAGTCATTGGCTATACATAATGTACACATCACTTTCTTGTAGTTAGCATGTTCCTAAACAAATTTCTTGTTAATCTAATTATTGTAAAGAATGTATGTGACCTTGCTATTTAAATGCCCCCATGGTTGATTCTTTTTAAGAAAAATAATTACTCTAAAAGAGCATAGTGGTTAGAAGTACAGACTTTGGAGCTAGACTTGCCTAATTTAGAGTCCTGGCTCTGCCATACATTGGTTGTGTGACCTTGGTCATATTACTGAGCCTTTCTGTGCTTTCATTCCATTCTCTGCAAAATGGAGATGATAGCAGCATCTGTGTCATAGAGAGTTCGTAAATACATGTGATTAGGGCCTTGCTTGGCACATAGTAAGTGCCATAACTGTTAGCTCTAATTACTTTTATTGTTTATTCTGTTGAACTGGGGTTCATATGTTAGTAGGCTTTGAGGGACTTTTCTCCAAGCATTCGCCTCATTCAGCTGCATAGGCATGCATTTCTTCATATATTTTATTATATATGAAGGATATAATATATATATCCTTTGATTTGAAGGGATCAGAATGTTTGGTTGCAGTCAGCTACAAGGAGATTTTCATTGTGTCTCTTCTTACAGGCTGAGTATCTAGATTGAGGCAGCATTGGAAAACTCTGCCAGATTGAGTTGCCTGAAACAAGGAAGTGTCTTCATGAGGTTAATCATGGCTAATCTTGGAGTGGGAGCCACATGCCAGCTTTTAAGGCTGTGGTTGTTCTTCAGGGCTCCTGCTTTACACAGCTCAAATTTCTCGAGAAATAGTAATTCTGTGGATTATGTTAACTCAGTAGTATTTCTTTGTGGCTTAGAAAAAGTGATCCTTTGCACACTATCTTCTGGTTCTCTTCTTTCTTACCCTTCTCTCTCTCCTCCAGCTTTAGAATTTGAGTTCGTTAAGGATCCATTTACTACAGTCCTCTGTGGGAGCTGACTTGTAACTCCTCCAGGACTTCTCTCAGCTGTGGGTCTCCCTGAAGGATGGCTTGGGAGAGAAGGGAAGGTTTCAGCCCAGATCCGGTGAGGAAACTGAATTCTAGGGGATGCAAAAGAGAAGCTTATGTCGTGTGTGCACTTCCTAGGTGGTTAGAAACAAACCCGTGGCGAGGCAGGCCCCTGGCAAACGGAAGTGCAACTGCAGGCAGGAGATGCGGACCACCCAGCTGGGCCCCGGGCGCTTCCAGATGACCCAGGAGTTGGTCTGCGACGAGTGCCCGAATGTCAAGTGAGTAGAAGCACCTTGTTTGCTCCGCCAAGGGACACTTTAATCATCTCATTGGTCTAATAAAATGCCAATGGTCCAGACCGAGATTTTTTTCCCTTCCCTCTCTTCCTCATGTCCTGCCAGAGGACAGAGCAAAGAAATTTACATTTTTGGTTCTTCTTAAAGTATCTCTTCTGAATATCTTCTTTTATGTCTATAAACGAATCAGCTTTATTTCTGAATATTCTTAAAGCTGTTGATATTCCATTTTTTTCTACTTGGAATATTTAGAGCAATCTTATATGTCCAGCTAAATTTCAGATTAGAGACATACTGTTTGATGATTATATTATGAACACAACTATTTATTGAACCTTCAATTGTATATATTAAATCTAGCTCATTTATTTTTGGGATCAGGGGAAAAAATCAAATAGGATAAATTCACCTGTTAGATTTTCTGATAAACATGACACTGTCCTTTCAGGTGGACACTTAGGTAAGTGTAAGTGGTTTTCTCTGTTATTGATCCTCATGTTAAAGCAGCCAGCCAGCTGTAGGCCCTTTTGGGATCAGTGGTTGCGTGATTACGTGATATATAGAAGCTTTGCCGTGGCATTTGGCAGGTGGAAGATGTAAACAGATATCACGTGGCTTTGTCATCTAGAGATATAGCCTAGTCTTCCAAGAAAAAGTAGATTGAGTAGATAAAACTTGAATTATCTGTGTCTGGGATCTGGTTAATATTTTCATTTGTTTTTCCTTTTAAATTCTCTTTGTCTCAGACTAGTGAATGAAGAACGAACACTGGAGGTAGAAATTGAACCTGGGGTGAGAGACGGCATGGAGTACCCCTTCATTGGAGAAGGTGAAGATTGACATTGGTGTTTTACTATCATAACTTTCTGCTCTCTGAGTGCTTAGGAGTACCTCCCACCTCACCCCAAACTTCATGGCCGCACAGTCAATGCATGCATCATTTCCAACACACTTCCATTGTTTTTTAGGATACAGGAAGCTTTTTGTGACCATCTTTAAACTCTAGCATTACTGTTTATCCTTTTTGAATACGATGGCCAAAAGTTACTGTCCAGTAGCCTGTTAGGCTTCCCAGGTGGTGCTAGTGATAAAGAGCCTGCTTGCCAATGCAGGAGGCATAAGAGACGTGGGTTTGATCCCTAGATCAGGAAGATCCCCTGGAGGAAGGCATAGCAACCCACTTTAGTATTCTTGCCTGGAGAATCCCATGGACAGAGGATCCTGGAGGGCTATGGTCTATGGGGTCACAAAGAATCAGACACGACTGAGCGACTTAGCATGCACACACAGCCTAAATTATATCAAAGTTTAAGATGTTCATAACTTAACGGATTAATTTGAACTACCCAATAAAAGAAGAGACGTAACTCTAATTGGCATTAATAAGATGCTCTCAGAACTCATTTTGGGGTTAAATTTAAAACTCTAGAAGAAAAAATAGCTTTAAAATATAAGGTTCTGAAATCAGTGAATCATTCTTTGTTTAGGAAATAGGTCAACTTATTTACTGCTGTGCCTGAGGCATAGGTGAGCCTCACTAATAATCTGAAATTTGATATAACCAGGTAGAGAGACTGTGCTCACAGATAGGCTTTACAGTCAAACCCCAAGTTAGGGGCTTTAAAAACTTTTTCAGCTACCAAACAGATTTGCAGTGTTCTGCTTTCAGTGTGTGGTAATCTCTTCTGAGTAGGTGAGCCTCACGTGGATGGAGAGCCAGGAGACCTGCGGTTCCGAATCAAAGTTGTCAAGTAAGTCGTCTCAGTTTGGAAGCCTTCTTTCGGTTGGAGCCTCTTATTGAGCCTAAATATTTATTTACTCAGGACTTAAGGTTCTAAACGATGTTGGGTGATAAGACAAGTAAGGAGCTGTGAAAGAGAAGCAGACAAGGAGATCAGAGACACTGAGGAAATGCACCCCATGCAGTAATGGAAGACTTTTCCACAGACAGGACCGACTGTGATGTCATCTGCAGCTGCTGGGCAGCTTCCCTGGTTGCCTCTCTTCAACACGCAGTGCCCCTTACATAAGAATTTTGCCTGAAACTCAGGCTTTCTTGTTTACCACTTTGGAGAGCAGTGATGCCTCTGCTTCTAAGGATTCACTGAAACAGGATTCCTACCCAGATATGGAGAAATGGGCCCCCAGTGCCAAAGACTTTTCTCTCTCATAGCACTCCTTAATCTCAGTGATCTTCCCCCAGTCTTCTTCATCTGCCTTGTCTTTCTGATCACTTCCCGGGAAACTGGGATATGTTCTGTTCCCTGAATGAACCTAGTCCCTTCTCAAGTCCATATCTTTGCCAGAATTCCCTCTTGTCCTGTCCCCAGCCTCCCATGCACCCTCCTTATCTACAGCTTCAGAGCTGACTGGGCCTTATAAACCCAGCTCTGGGATCCCCACCAATCTCTGACGCCCTTCTCCCCCAATTCCATGGCCAGAAGCTGTCCTTCTCTTTTTTCCATAAACTGATTACTTGTATTTTAATTATATGCTTTTGCTGATCATAAGCTCCTAAAGATGAGGGTTTAATAAATCCTACTAACTTTACAGTCTATTAATACTATACACAAAGGAGTGTCTTAAGAGATGCTTATTGTTTGAAAGAGTGGCATCCATCCTTTTCCATGACTTTTCTAAAAACTTTTTGAACTCTTCCCAAAAAAGACTTTGGAAGTTACTGATCTTTACCTTGTTCTCTTCCAGGCACTCGATATTTGAAAGGCGAGGAGATGACTTATACACAAATGTGACAATCTCCCTCGTAGAGTCTCTGGTGGGCTTTGATATGGATATTACTCACTTGGATGGTCACAAGGTAAGCAAACTAGTTCTTTTAAAAGTCCTGTCCTTTTAAAGCCTTCCTGTGGCTGATGTTGAGGTTACTTCAGTCCTTTGGAGCCACGGAAACATGTTCTGCTTGCCCCTTCATCCTGGTGCTCTGCTGAGCTGTGACATGAGCTCTGGGTACCGTGCTCACTGGAAGCTGTGTTGTGTTCCGAGAGTACAGTCCATCTCTAGCATCCCCTTTTGCTTTCCAGGTACATATCTCCCGGGATAAGATCACCAGACCTGGAGCCAAGCTATGGAAGAAAGGGGAAGGGCTCCCCAACTTTGACAACAACAACATCAAGGGCTCTTTGATAATCACTTTCGATGTGGATTTTCCAAAAGAACAGTTGTCAGAGGAAGCAAGAGAAGGTGAGGGTGTAATGTTTATTGTTCAGGGAAAGATGAGTTCTGCTTTAGAAGGATCAGAGGCTTGGAGGGTGAAGGCTGCAATGGTTGCTTGAGAAGAGGGCCCAGTTGGTGGGTTGTAAGTAAAAAGGAAAAGGTAAAGGAAAAAGGAAAGAGGTCAAAAGTGGAAAGAGGACAGAGAAGAAGGGATGGAAGACAGCTGAAGAGCTTTTTGTCCATTCCAGTTGCCTCTTCTCATGGAATTTTGTGGGATGTGTGTGTTTTATGTCTGCCTGAGACACAAAGACAAGGGATCACCTTGGACGTGCGTGTATGGGTATCCACACACTATGAAGTTGGACATGGGTAGTTACTTGTTTAATTCAGATCCATGCTTGTCCTAGGGCCTTTTGTGGAGCCTTCCTGTGAAACATGCTCTTTAAGCTACGTTTTTGTTAATGGAGTCATTTGTTCATTCTTTCTCCAGGTATCAAACAGCTACTGAAACAAGGATCAGTGCAGAAGGTTTACAATGGACTGCAAGGATATTAAGAATGAATAAAATTGGACTTTGTTTTAAAATAAGTGAATCAGCGATATTTATTATCTGCAGGGTTTTTTTTGTGTGTGTGTATTTTTGTTTTCATTTTCAATATGCAAGTTTGATTTAATTTTTTTTCTTCTAATGATCGTCATGAAATGAGTAAGCGGGCTTAAGAATTTGTCCATTTGTGTTGAGAAAAGAATGACCAGCAAAAGGTTTAACAATACCTCTCCCTTTGGGATTTATGTCTGGTGCTGCCGCCTGAGTTTCAAGAATTAAAGCTGCAAGAGGACTCCAGAAGCAAAAAGACACTATACAAAGGGTTGGAGTTAATTGTTAGCTGTTTCATTTGAAATGCCAACTGGAGAAGTCTGTTTTTAAATACATTCTTTTGTTAATTTTTTTCTTGACTCCTGTTTCTTGTTGGTTTAGCTCCCCTGTTGTCTCTCCCATCTCCATCTTCTTTCCTTGTCATTTTTCCTTAATTGGCCTCATTTTCCTCCCTGGGACCTGTGTGCTAGTTGGATTTTCCTCCCATGTAGCAAGATAAACGCACAAACCTGTGAGAGAGTGGTGAAGATCAAGTCCCCATACCCAGTTAAACACAAATGGCACTTTCTAGAGAGGAGCCTGAAGAAACTAGAGATGGGAGTGGATAAACAAGGACCTAATTATCCTTGAGAAAGTATATTCCTTCTCATTTTAATTAGGGAATAGTAAAATCTGACGTGAGAACTTGACTTTAGAAAGCGCTTTTCATGTGTCCGATCTCAGTCGACATGTTTAACAAGTCTTTGGCTTGCGTTGGGAACTAGGATTGTTGTCCCTAGAAAATGAAATTTAAAGAACTAGAGTAACGTTTACATTTTCTTTTGTCAGTGGCACCTAATTCAGGTGGTCTGTGACTTCAATATATGGGAATTTGGAACCTCTTTCCTTTTTTCTTCATTACATAGTCAGATCACGCTCTACTTTAGCTAGTGAATGTTTCAATGTTGTTGAACAACTGTTGCAGAGGGTTTATGGAGCGGCCGTCTAGCCATCGGTATGGTTCCAGCAACATTCCCGTCTATGTCTATATAACAGCCAAAGCTGCTGTTGCCTTTTCATTTATTTTTCCCTGTTTTATAAAAATTAAGGCAAGAGAGAAAGAAATTTCATCCATTTAGAACAGTTAACAAGCACATCATTTAACCTTGATCAGACACTATTTGGATTTGAGAGATCCAACTGTGCATTTACTTGTAAAGAGAAAGAAAATTGAGGAATATTTAAAATGCTAAAAATCTTAGTAAATGCACCAGATAGATACATATGTATGTTTCATGGACTTTTTGTACACTTAATATTCATATATACTAAGATACTGTAGTTAATTTCTGAGGAATAATTATCAACATTTATCTTCCATATCTTAGCCCAGGAGAGCTCTCCATCATGATTTGCACCTATTGATTTTTTCCAAGATTTTTGCAAGAATCAGTCACATACTAAGCTAGTCACATACTACGCTGTTCTTAGCTAGGAAGACACCAGATACAATTCTTTTGCTGCAAAAAAGAATGTTCATGGGGCTTTGTCACTATTTAAGTGCTTTCTCTGAAACACATTGTAATATGGAAAGACTTGTATCAGAGCTCCATAGGGTTTCTTGTAATAAAGCATAGTATTAGGATGATGTGGTGGAGATGACAGGAAAATTGTAAAACCAGGCTTTAAAGTCCAAGCTTTTTGCACTAGGGTACAGCTGCCTTCCCAGAAGTTAATGCTGCCCCGAAGTGGAGCAGAAATCCCCAAGGCAGCAAGCTTCCTACAGAATGGGCTTGGGAGATCATAGTGGTCAATATGTAAGCTCCCCTCAAGCCAAAAATTTCTGTGTACCAAAAAAAAAAAAGTTTCTGTGAGTTACAAAGTTTTCATGCAAAGAACTGAAAACTTGTCCTCTTATTCACTGAGTAGAAAATATTTATTGAGTCCTTACTATGGGCCAGTTTCTGTTCAAGTGTTTTATATGGATGACGTTGTTTATATGGAAGAGAGACTGTTATCCTCAATCTACAGATGAGGAAATTGAATGACATCTCGCAGCTTACAAGCAGTGGGTCCAACATTTGAAGCCAAGCAGTCTGCTCCAGAGAATGTATCTTCAACTACCATGAACTCATGATTTCTACTCAAATTAAACAGGTGGTGTGGAGGAATATTCTAGGTAGTGATTGTGGGAGGATAAATAATAGTGTCTTCAGCCCTGCAGGGCAAAATGTCCCTGCAGTGAGATATATAATGAAGCAGAAAGGGTGGTTGGCCTGGGATCAGACTCAGTTCTGTGACTGGGTAAGCCAGTTGGAAATGATGATGGGGGATATATTTTAAGGCGAGTTTTTGCACATTTCTAACATATTTTGGCTATACATTTATGTAAGTTTAGTTTCTTCTCTTCAGCTACATTCACTATTGGTTACATTGCCAGATTCCTGAATGGGAGTTAGTGCTCAGAAATCACTGTTGTTGGAAAAGAGAACAGGATATGGAAACTTAAAACAATTGTAAAAGTTGTGTTGGTTGGTCTTAAAAATAGAAGGAAGATTTTACTCTAGTCTTTGAAAAAAAGTCACACTGCAATTAGCTCCAGTAAAAACATCTATCCTGAACAAAGACTCCAGGAGATAAGCAGAGAGGGAAAAAGTTTGAGGAGTGTTTATTTTTTTAAATTCTAGACTCTCTGTCACTGGCATGGTACCAGAACTCATGATGAAAAGGGTTGACTAGAGGTCACAGATAGTGGGTGCTGGCGCAGCTTCCACCATGATTTATTTCAAAGAGCCCAGACCCTTTCTCTTTCCACTAAATGATGTTAATACTTACGAGTGCAACAACTGTAAGTATGGTATCTCTGCTGATGCAGCCAGCCTGAGAATGCCATGATCAGAGTGCAGTGCCATCACAGAGCTAAGTGTCAATGAGAACGCTCTAGAGCCACTCAGTCCAATATGGGACATACATCCTATATGTCCACTTCTGAGCACCTGAAATGTGGCTGGTGCAAACTGAGAGATGCTATACATGTAAAGTACACAGTAGATTTTGAAGACTTGGTACAAAAAAAGAATGTAAAGTAATGCAATAATTTTATATATTGGTTACATGTTGAAATGATAGTATTCTGGTATATTTGGTAAAATATATTATTAAAGTGATAAATAAAATACATTATAAAATTCACCTTTCCTTAGTTTTGTTTTTTTACTTTTCAAATGCGGATTCTAGAAAATTTTAAATTAACGTGTGTAGCTCACTTTGCTGATAGCGAGGCTGCCAGGTTACTTCTCAATATGGGGCAAATTGACTTAATATTTTGGGATGAAGGGCCTCATGTTTACTGTTATTCAATTACATCTCATTCAATTCAGTCCAGTGGTCCAGATGGTTACGATGTTTTGGGATTCCAACTCAGTCATCCAATAGTCTGTGCTTCTCCACTTGATGTTATCTGTCCTCTGTATTGGCTGAGACATCGAGATTTTTTACCCAAATAGTGAAGAAAAGAATTGAAGTCCAGCTCTTGAATTTTGCCATTGAAAGCCTTGCTCCCGGTTGTCATCAAAACATCAGCATATAGTCATATCAGCCTCCATGAAAATAGCTGTTTTGCATGTAGCCATATTTCTTATCATGTCCACAAGGATATGCTGAGAGGCCTTGTTGAAATCCATTTATACAACAGCTTATTAGGAAATGAGGTGGGTCTGACTTGACCCATATTTGGGTCAAGCCCATATTTGTGCCCTAGGGGTCAATACTTTCTAACTTACATGCTTACAAATGATGCCTAAGTTGACTATCATGTTTTAGCTTTTGGGAAAACCGTGCATCTTCAGTCTTTCAGCCTCTCAACTCCTCCACAATCTCTCAGCATCACAGCCATGATTAACAACCTTCTCCATATTCCTTTAAGCACTTAGATTTTGTCTAGTCCAGAAGACATGATTTCCTTTCAAGTGGTAAAAGTGTTTCTTGTCATCAGCTCTTCCCTCTTGGGCTTCCATTTCCTCCTACTGATGTTCATTCTGCCCTTTACATTTCCAACATTCTTCCTGACAGAGTACAGATGCAAAATTGGAGGGTTTCTATACCATAGTGATTAAAATGTATATGATCTAGAATCAAACTGCTTAGAATCAAACTCCAGTGCCACCACTTACAAGCTATACCTCAGTTTTTCCATCTGCAAAATGGTAATAATAATAGCACCTATTTCACAGGGTCATTGGACAATTCCAACTGGAATCCCTGGCTTGGGGCAGATAGGCGAAAAGGAGCAAGTTAGTATTTCTATGTTGCTGAACTAAGGTTTGTTAAGGTTTATGATTTTTTTTAAAATTTCCTCCCCTCTGCAATGCATGGGGTGTGCCTCAAGGTGGCACTAAAATAGCGCTATGCTAGTGTTAAAATTCAGCCCTGAGACTCCAGACTTTTTAAAAAGCTATTTTCTGGCTATTATCACTTAAAAAAAAAAATGAGTTATTCGTTAAAATGACAAGAATGAGAACTTTCAATGCAAATTCAAATAAATAATGCACCTTGATTGTCTCTGCCCTCCTCTCTTAGCCTCACTTAATCCTAATGTAGATCCCACAGGGGCTGGATTTTGATTTAGAGATCAATTCTGCCAAAAACAAAAATAAATAAAAGATGGATCCTGAGAACACAGTTGTGGAAAACATCGTGAGGAGCCAGACTAGATGATTAAAAACAAGTCAGGTAATTAAAGCCTCTGTCTCTTCTGCTGCTGCTGCTGCTGCTGCTGCTAAGTCGCTTCAGCCGTGTCCGACTCTGTGCGACCCCATAGACGGCAGCCCACCAGGCTCCTCCGTCCATGGGATTTTCCAGGCAAGAGTGCTGGAGTGGGGTCACTAACCTAGGACAACAGAAAATTGATAGACAAGGTTTTCAGCAAGGCATTTTATGATCCACATCTTTATATCTTCGGGGGCAGAATTAGAGACATATAGTTGGATTCATAACTCACTAACTATGGCTGAACATGCTGTTGATTAATGAATCAGTGTCAACCTGGAAGGGAGCTGGTCTCTGCTGGCACAAAACAGAGCTATGTTCTCTCAGTCTTGATCTATTCAGTACTTTTATTAGTGGTAAGCATTCAAGAAGAGTTTATTTATTTAATTTTTATTTTTACTTTATTTTACTTTACAGTACTGTATTGGATTTGGCATACATTGACATGAATCCGTCATGGGTGTACACGAACTCCCAAACATGAACCCCCCTCCCCACCTCTCACCCCACATCATCCCTCCGGATCATCCCCATACACTAGCCCCAAACATCCTGCATCCTGCATCTAACATAGACTGGCGATTCGTTTCTTACATGATAGTATACATATTTCAATGCTATTCTCCCAAATCATCCCACCCTCTTCCTCTCCCTCTCCCTCTCCCTCTCCCTCAGAGTCCAAAAGTCCACTCTACACATCTGTGTCTCTTTTGCTGTCTTGCATACAGGGTCCTCATTACCATCTTTCTAAATTCCATATATATGCAAGAAGAGTTTAAAATGCCAAGTGCCTAGTATGTGTGTAACAGTTTCATAGCCCTTGTGTGCTTGTAGGTCCAAAAGTCCTAGAACAGAAGCAGGACACGTTAAAGCTGACCAGACAAGATTTGACTCCTGCACGATGCTCTGGATGGGGGAAGCACAGCACAACACAATTACAAGGGGACTTGCACTAAATTTTGAGGGCAAGTAACTGTAACAACAGCTTCCCTGGTGGCTCAGTGATAAAGAACCTGTGTGCAATGCCGGAGATGTGGGTTTGATCCCTGTCGGGAAGATCCCTTGAAGGAGGGCAGGGCAACCCACTCCGGTATTCTTGCCTGGAGAATACCCATGGACAGAGGATCCTGGTGGGCTACAGTCCATGGAGTTGCAAAGAGTTGAACACAACTGAAACTATTGAGCATGCAAAACTGTAACCAACTAAAGAATCAGTTGATTCTAAGTTTTATACCATCAGGACCACTATATGAAGCTGTAAGTCTCCAAATAGTATGAGTTAGATGTCTCCATGTTTTGAGGTTTGACAAAGGAATTTTGACACTGATGGGAGCAAGAAACTTCCCCTAATTCTGCTCACCAACTGCAACAAGAAGGAAACCAGGTGAGCAGCCTGATGATGCTGTTAATGGTGATACCCTAGTTACTATTGCCAGGTATCAAATTACCCCAAACTGAGCAGCTTAAAACAGCAACATTTATTTTTATTGCAAGCCTGCAGTATGGGATAGACTTGATGAAGACAGCTCCTTTGTGCATGTGGTGTCTACTGGGACAGTTCAAAAACCTGGGGACTGGAGTTCTCTGAAAGCTCTATTCACATTTCTAATAGTTGACCCTGGGAGGATTCAAGCAGCTAGTGGCTGGAACAGTGAGGCTTCTTGGGAATTTTTATCCCCATGTAACCTTGGCTGCGTGGCAACTTTAGCATAGCTGACCTTCCTCTATGTTAGTTCAGGGCTTCCAAAATACATGTTTCAAAAGACAGAAGAAAGGAAAAGCTTTATTTCTTTGTATGACCTAGCCTCCTAAGTCACGCAGCATCTTTTCTCCATATTCTTTCTATTCATGGCATCCACAAAGGCTCACCCGTATTCCAGGGGAGAGAAATTAGACTCAACCTTTTGATGAAAGACTCTTCAGGTTCTGAAAGAGTACATAGATCTGCATATATTGCTGTGCCCCCTCCTTTTTTTTTTTTTTTTCAGAAAATACAATTTGCCCTGGGAGATCACATGAGATAAACATAAGGGCAGTAACCATGAGCCAGGGATGTTAGAGCAGCAATGGAGAAGCCTCATGGCGCTCCTGCAGCATGAAAGAGGGCAGCGAAACTCAGGAAGAATGAAGGGACTATCTGCACATCCATGAGCCCCTCCCTGTCCCTGCCACCCAGGAAGGGAAGGATTCTGGGAGCAGGAGTCTTGGAAATGGGACCTGAGCCAAAGGTAGCACCATTCTAGTCCATGGGGTTATCCCCTTCTCTGCTGGGTGGGGGGTGGTGCTGAAAAATGTGGGTTACACATCAGTGACCTTCCATGAGAACATGAAGGATGCTGATTAGAGCCATGGACACTCAAACCTGAGACCACTGTCAAGAGGACAGGTCTGGTTCCTTTCATTACCATAGCTGAAACCTCTCAGAACCTGGTTCTGGGAAACGAGGACTACTAGCTGTTTCCCTGGAGGAGGGCATGGCAACCTACTCCAGCGTTCTTGCCTGGAGAATCCCCATGAACAGAGAGGAGCCTGGCGGGCTACAGTCCATGGGGTCACAGAGAGTCGGACACAGCTGAGCGACTAAGCATAGCACAGTTGTGTTTTAAACCAAACAGCACAAGGAAAGTCCTTAAAGTCAACTGCCTCTTCTGGTAGCCCTCAGGACTTACCACAGTGTGATCACTGAATTCATCCCCACCAACTGCCCCCAGCTGCCGAGGATAGGTGTGTGTAAGGTGCTCAAACATGCTTCTCAGCACAATCTAGTGCAGGGGGTTCCCACACTGACCCCTGACCCCATATAATTCATGTTCAATGCAGAAAACTTGGAAAACACATGCAAAATGTCACATTTGAACCTAACACTACTCCAAGATGTGTGTGCATGCCGAGAATTTGATCAAAAAGGAGATGCAAACTCAAACTGTTATGAAGTACCACACTATGAGTTGTCTTTACATTTCTTTGATGGTCTTTGTTTTACATTTCTTTGAAGTTTCAAGCCTAGACCTAGTCAGCATGGCTCACTTTCTAGAGAAACTGGCTGAACTGAGATGAATCCCTGGCTACGTGTAAGCCATGGGAGTGTGGTCCCTGGAATTTTGGTGACAGCATATAAATCCAGAATGACCACAGAATCTCGGACTGGCTAAACTCTGGGCAATTCTTGGATTCATTCACTGTACAGCTATGTTTATCTTTTACTTAACTCTTGCTGTAGAAACTGAGAGCCCCATCAGTGATACAGATGTAGGTTCAGGAAGATATAGGTTCAGGAAGGAGATGCACCCTGACTGATACGCTTGCTCCACAATTCCCCAGAACACTGTCTATGAAACTGCAATGTTCTCAGTTTGCTTGAGTGTGATCCTGCTTCGCTCCAGGTCTGCGGTTCTGAATCCAAGTGCTGACTCTGCAGTCAGACTGTCTGAATTCAAAGCCCCAATATTCCCATTATCAGCAATGTGACCTCGGAGAAGTATCTGAACCTCTCTGAGCCTCAGTCTCCTCACCTATATCATATTCTGAAGATACACAACATGATGTACTTAAAAGTACTTAGCAAAGTACCTGGTATGCAGCAAATACTCTTTAAATATTAGTTATCACTGTGGACTGGATGTCTGTGGCCCTTAATTCTCCTCCAACCACCAAATTCATAGATTTCAGCCCTAATGCCTAGTGATGGTATTCAGAAGTAGAGTTTTCAGAAGGTAACAAGGTCATGAGGATGGAACCCTTATAAATGGGATTAGTGCCTTATAGAGATGTGAGAGAAGATCTCTCTTTCCACCATGTGAGGATACAAGAAGAAGACAGCCATCTGCAAACCAGGAAGCGTGCCCTCACCAGACACTGGATCTGCCAACACCTTGATCTTGGATTTCTCAACCTCTGGAACTGTGAGAAATAAACGTCTGCTGTTTAAGCCACCCAATTTGTGGTAATTTATTATAGCAGCCTGAGTGAAGACAGTTATTATTTAGTATTATGAAATAAATGCAATTAAACTGTTTTTGAAGAAACTTGCACTTCTGGTAAAGCATCACGTTTCTGAAACCTTAACAGGTTACCTTCCCCCAGTGTCAACCAGTGTAAAACATTCATTGACCTGCTCATGTGTGGATTTCTGACCCTGTAGTACTCCCCACTCTGAAAAAAAAAAACAGAAATGTCCCTGCTGAAGGATTTCTACAAAGAGCGGATGGAAACTGACCCTACATTCTCAGTGGGCTCCAGGGCCAGAAAGACAGGAACTGCTAGGAGAGGGTGTACTAGAGAAACTGCAGATAGAGTTAGGAGACCAGAAGGGGGCACTCTCAGGAGACCAGAAGGGGACACTCTCACGCTCTGGGAGGACAGCAGAACCCCAGAGTAAGCAAGACTTCTCTTTCCTAGCAAGGACTCAGTCAATGGGAAACCATGGACTTCTTGTTTACTACAACCCTTCCAACTTCCTTTCACTCTTTATGAAAGCGTTCTCCTTCCCTTGCTCTTTGGGACTAGCCTATAGCCCACCATGGTTGCAGACACTGAAATGTAATTCTCTGTTGGTCAGAATAAACCCATCTTTGCTGGAGAAATACCTAGCAGTCTATTTGTTTCGGTCAATATGCACCCCACCCCAGTACTCTTGCCTGGAAAATCCCATGGACAGAGGAGCCTGGTGGGCTGCAGTCCATGGGGTCGCTAAGAGTTGGACACGACTTCACTTTCACTTTCACTTTTCACTTTTCATGCATTGGAGAAGGAAATGGCAACCCACTCCAGTATTCTTGCCTGGAGAATCCCAGGGATGGGGGCTGCCATCTATAGGGCCGCACAGAGTCGGACACGACTGAAGCGACTTAGCAGCAGCAGCAAACAGGGACCAGGAAAGACTTTCAGTGGTTCCAGGACTGCTAAACAAATAGGTATGGTATCCACAGTTGAGCCCAGAGTGGCTTACTGCTTTTCTCATGAACCTTGAGTCGGAAGGTGCATCTTTCTCCTGGATCTGACCTCACACTCCCTTGTGTTTAAAGCTCTCCTTTATTTAGGATCTATTTAAAGTTTTCATCTTTCTGGTTAAAGCTGTATTCTCTATGTGAGTTACTGTTTGGAACTTCGGTCTGATCTTAAAATCAGACCGTTTGAAGTTCTCATGCCCTGAGATGACAGCACAGACCAACTGGAAGAAGAAAGACTCCTCTTCCTTCCTAGCAAGGACTCAGCGATGAAAAGCCATGGACTATTTGTTTACCACAGCCCTCCCAAATTCCTTTTCCTCTCTATATAAGTGTTCTCCTTCCCTTGCCATGCTGGGACTTGTATGTACCTCGCCTTGGTTTCAGGCTCCAAACTCCAATTCGTTGCTGACCCAGCAATCCATCTTTGCTGGAGAAATATCTGGTAGTTCACTTGTTTCAGGTCAACAGTACTAAAGTTTAAAAGGGGGGAAAGCAAACCAACCACAGAGTCTTATAAGAAATAAACACAGGTGTCTCCAGAATTGACCTGTGGTGTACCATCTGGCAGGGTGTTAATATAGCAGGAAGCCTTACATTTCTTGGGCCTATGCTGCTGGGATTCTCAAAGTCAAGACTCACGGTACTTGGTGTGACCTGCACCAGCGCTAGGGTGACCAACTCATCCTTGTTAGTTTCTGGTTTTAGAATTAGAAGTTTCAAATTCCAGAATGAAACTTGGGGTCCATGGGTTGTGTGCCTGAGCCTGCAGGCACAGATTGCAAAAAACCTCCAGAGGGAAAGCCAAGGCCCATAAGAAACATTTTTCAGATGGTTTTATTTCCACGAGAAGGTGCTGTCCACTCTGGAGGGGTTTGTTCTCCAGTCCCTCGGTCATGTCCAACTCTTTGCAACCCCAGGGACCCCTTAGCCAAGCCAGGACAGTTGGTTACTCTACGGTCCGACATTGAAGGGGCAGCTTGCATGGAAGATGCGTGTTGTTTGTAATTGCCATGGGCAAGAGCAATGGCTGAAGGGACTGGACGGGCAGAGCCAGGCTGAGTCCTGAGAATGTTCCATGACAGAGGAATCTGTGAGAAATGTGCGTGGAAACCTAGAAGAGCAGGGCCAAGACATGACTGTTGATGGGTGAGTGTGTGCAGTGACAGGCCAGACCCTGGTGAGTCCTTCCTAGATTGGTTCTTGGATTGGCATGCATCGAAAACTGCACGCCACTTTGGACATTTATGCAGGGGAACAGAGAGGCAGTGATTTTCTTTATACATGCACCCTCATCCTTTATATTGCAGCTGTAGAAACTGTTACATGTACTGACGATATGGTTAAAATGTAAACTTGATTGTCTTTCACACATTTCCATTTATTTTAATGAATAACTTTATTCACTCATACTTCCTAAGAGTACAAGCTACTTAGGTGGTTCTGGGCTTAAATTCCCCAAAAATATCTTTAAAATCATTTTTCTGACTATATGTTGGCAAAATTCTCTTACTTTTTATTTGTTTTGTTGTCTCTTTTACTGGGTAAGCCAGTTGGAAATGATGATGGGGGATATATTTTAAGGCGAGTTTTTGCACATTTCTAACATATTTTGGCTATACATTTATGTAAGTTTAGTTTCTTCTCTTCAGCTACATTCACTATTGGTTACATTGCCAGATTCCTGAATGGGAGTTAGTGCTCAGAAATCACTGTTGTTGGAAAAGAGAACAGGATATGGAAACTTAAAACAATTGTAAAAGTTGTGTTGGTTGGTCTTAAAAATAGAAGGAAGATTTTACTCTAGTCTTTGAAAAAAAGTCACACTGCAATTAGCTCCAGTAAAAACATCTATCCTGAACAAAGACTCCAGGAGATAAGCAGAGAGGGAAAAAGTTTGAGGAGTGTTTATTTTTTTAAATTCTAGACTCTCTGTCACTGGCATGGTACCAGAACTCATGATGAAAAGGGTTGACTAGAGGTCACAGATAGTGGGTGCTGGCGCAGCTTCCACCATGATTTATTTCAAAGAGCCCAGACCCTTTCTCTTTCCACTAAATGAAGTTAATACTTACGAGTGCAACAACTGTAAGTATGGTATCTCTGCTGATGCAGCCAGCCTGAGAATGCCATGATCAGAGTGCAGTGCCATCACAGAGCTAAGTGTCAATGAGAACGCTCTAGAGCCACTCAGTCCAATATGGGACATACATCCTATATGTCCACTTCTGAGCACCTGAAATGTGGCTGGTGCAAACTGAGAGATGCTATACATGTAAAGTACACAGTAGATTTTGAAGACTTGGTACAAAAAAAGAATGTAAAGTAATGCAATAATTTTATATATTGGTTACATGTTGAAATGATAGTATTCTGGTATATTTGGTAAAATATATTATTAAAGTGATAAATAAAATACATTATAAAATTCACCTTTCCTTAGTTTTGTTTTTTTACTTTTCAAATGCGGATTCTAGAAAATTTTAAATTAACGTGTGTAGCTCACTTTGCTGATAGCGAGGCTGCCAGGTTACTTCTCAATATGGGGCAAATTGACTTAATATTTTGGGATGAAGGGCCTCATGTTTACTGTTATTCAATTACATCTCATTCAATTCAGTCCAGTGGTCCAGATGGTTACGATGTTTTGGGATTCCAACTCAGTCATCCAATAGTCTGTGCTTCTCCACTTGATGTTATCTGTCCTCTGTATTGGCTGAGACATCGAGATTTTTTACCCAAATAGTGAAGAAAAGAATTGAAGTCCAGCTCTTGAATTTTGCCATTGAAAGCCTTGCTCCCGGTTGTCATCAAAACATCAGCATATAGTCATATCAGCCTCCATGAAAATAGCTGTTTTGCATGTAGCCATATTTCTTATCATGTCCACAAGGATATGCTGAGAGGCCTTGTTGAAATCCATTTATACAACAGCTTATTAGGAAATGAGGTGGGTCTGACTTGACCCATATTTGGGTCAAGCCCATATTTGTGCCCTAGGGGTCAATACTTTCTAACTTACATGCTTACAAATGATGCCTAAGTTGACTATCATGTTTTAGCTTTTGGGAAAACCGTGCATCTTCAGTCTTTCAGCCTCTCAACTCCTCCACAATCTCTCAGCATCACAGCCATGATTAACAACCTTCTCCATATTCCTTTAAGCACTTAGATTTTGTCTAGTCCAGAAGACATGATTTCCTTTCAAGTGGTAAAAGTGTTTCTTGTCATCAGCTCTTCCCTCTTGGGCTTCCATTTCCTCCTACTGATGTTCATTCTGCCCTTTACATTTCCAACATTCTTCCTGACAGAGTACAGATGCAAAATTGGAGGGTTTCTATACCATAGTGATTAAAATGTATATGATCTAGAATCAAACTGCTTAGAATCAAACTCCAGTGCCACCACTTACAAGCTATACCTCAGTTTTTCCATCTGCAAAATGGTAATAATAATAGCACCTATTTCACAGGGTCATTGGACAATTCCAACTGGAATCCCTGGCTTGGGGCAGATAGGCGAAAAGGAGCAAGTTAGTATTTCTATGTTGCTGAACTAAGGTTTGTTAAGGTTTATGATTTTTTTTAAAATTTCCTCCCCTCTGCAATGCATGGGGTGTGCCTCAAGGTGGCACTAAAATAGCGCTATGCTAGTGTTAAAATTCAGCCCTGAGACTCCAGACTTTTTAAAAAGCTATTTTCTGGCTATTATCACTTAAAAAAAAAAATGAGTTATTCGTTAAAATGACAAGAATGAGAACTTTCAATGCAAATTCAAATAAATAATGCACCTTGATTGTCTCTGCCCTCCTCTCTTAGCCTCACTTAATCCTAATGTAGATCCCACAGGGGCTGGATTTTGATTTAGAGATCAATTCTGCCAAAAACAAAAATAAATAAAAGATGGATCCTGAGAACACAGTTGTGGAAAACATCGTGAGGAGCCAGACTAGATGATTAAAAACAAGTCAGGTAATTAAAGCCTCTGTCTCTTCTGCTGCTGCTGCTGCTGCTGCTGCTAAGTCGCTTCAGCCGTGTCCGACTCTGTGCGACCCCATAGACGGCAGCCCACCAGGCTCCTCCGTCCATGGGATTTTCCAGGCAAGAGTGCTGGAGTGGGGTCACTAACCTAGGACAACAGAAAATTGATAGACAAGGTTTTCAGCAAGGCATTTTATGATCCACATCTTTATATCTTCGGGGGCAGAATTAGAGACATATAGTTGGATTCATAACTCACTAACTATGGCTGAACATGCTGTTGATTAATGAATCAGTGTCAACCTGGAAGGGAGCTGGTCTCTGCTGGCACAAAACAGAGCTATGTTCTCTCAGTCTTGATCTATTCAGTACTTTTATTAGTGGTGAGCATTCAAGAAGAGTTTATTTATTTAATTTTTATTTTTACTTTATTTTACTTTACAGTACTGTATTGGATTTGGCATACATTGACATGAATCCGTCATGGGTGTACACGAACTCCCAAACATGAACCCCCCTCCCCACCTCTCACCCCACATCATCCCTCCGGATCATCCCCATACACTAGCCCCAAACATCCTGCATCCTGCATCTAACATAGACTGGCGATTCGTTTCTTACATGATAGTATACATATTTCAATGCTATTCTCCCAAATCATCCCACCCTCTTCCTCTCCCTCTCCCTCTCCCTCTCCCTCAGAGTCCAAAAGTCCACTCTACACATCTGTGTCTCTTTTGCTGTCTTGCATACAGGGTCCTCATTACCATCTTTCTAAATTCCATATATATGCAAGAAGAGTTTAAAATGCCAAGTGCCTAGTATGTGTGTAACAGTTTCATAGCCCTTGTGTGCTTGTAGGTCCAAAAGTCCTAGAACAGAAGCAGGACACGTTAAAGCTGACCAGACAAGATTTGACTCCTGCACGATGCTCTGGATGGGGGAAGCACAGCACAACACAATTACAAGGGGACTTGCACTAAATTTTGAGGGCAAGTAACTGTAACAACAGCTTCCCTGGTGGCTCAGTGATAAAGAACCTGTGTGCAATGCCGGAGATGTGGGTTTGATCCCTGTCGGGAAGATCCCTTGAAGGAGGGCAGGGCAACCCACTCCGGTATTCTTGCCTGGAGAATACCCATGGACAGAGGATCCTGGTGGGCTACAGTCCATGGAGTTGCAAAGAGTTGAACACAACTGAAACTATTGAGCATGCAAAACTGTAACCAACTAAAGAATCAGTTGATTCTAAGTTTTATACCATCAGGACCACTATATGAAGCTGTAAGTCTCCAAATAGTATGAGTTAGATGTCTCCATGTTTTGAGGTTTGACAAAGGAATTTTGACACTGATGGGAGCAAGAAACTTCCCCTAATTCTGCTCACCAACTGCAACAAGAAGGAAACCAGGTGAGCAGCCTGATGATGCTGTTAATGGTGATACCCTAGTTACTATTGCCAGGTATCAAATTACCCCAAACTGAGCAGCTTAAAACAGCAACATTTATTTTTATTGCAAGCCTGCAGTATGGGATAGACTTGATGAAGACAGCTCCTTTGTGCATGTGGTGTCTACTGGGACAGTTCAAAAACCTGGGGACTGGAGTTCTCTGAAAGCTCTATTCACATTTCTAATAGTTGACCCTGGGAGGATTCAAGCAGCTAGTGGCTGGAACAGTGAGGCTTCTTGGGAATTTTTATCCCCATGTAACCTTGGCTGCGTGGCAACTTTAGCATAGCTGACCTTCCTCTATGTTAGTTCAGGGCTTCCAAAATACATGTTTCAAAAGACAGAAGAAAGGAAAAGCTTTATTTCTTTGTATGACCTAGCCTCCTAAGTCACGCAGCATCTTTTCTCCATATTCTTTCTATTCATGGCATCCACAAAGGCTCACCCGTATTCCAGGGGAGAGAAATTAGACTCAACCTTTTGATGAAAGACTCTTCAGGTTCTGAAAGAGTACATAGATCTGCATATATTGCTGTGCCCCCTCCTTTTTTTTTTTTTTTTCAGAAAATACAATTTGCCCTGGGAGATCACATGAGATAAACATAAGGGCAGTAACCATGAGCCAGGGATGTTAGAGCAGCAATGGAGAAGCCTCATGGCGCTCCTGCAGCATGAAAGAGGGCAGCGAAACTCAGGAAGAATGAAGGGACTATCTGCACATCCATGAGCCCCTCCCTGTCCCTGCCACCCAGGAAGGGAAGGATTCTGGGAGCAGGAGTCTTGGAAATGGGACCTGAGCCAAAGGTAGCACCATTCTAGTCCATGGGGTTATCCCCTTCTCTGCTGGGTGGGGGGTGGTGCTGAAAAATGTGGGTTACACATCAGTGACCTTCCATGAGAACATGAAGGATGCTGATTAGAGCCATGGACACTCAAACCTGAGACCACTGTCAAGAGGACAGGTCTGGTTCCTTTCATTACCATAGCTGAAACCTCTCAGAACCTGGTTCTGGGAAACGAGGACTACTAGCTGTTTCCCTGGAGGAGGGCATGGCAACCTACTCCAGCGTTCTTGCCTGGAGAATCCCCATGAACAGAGAGGAGCCTGGCGGGCTACAGTCCATGGGGTCACAGAGAGTCGGACACAGCTGAGCGACTAAGCATAGCACAGTTGTGTTTTAAACCAAACAGCACAAGGAAAGTCCTTAAAGTCAACTGCCTCTTCTGGTAGCCCTCAGGACTTACCACAGTGTGATCACTGAATTCATCCCCACCAACTGCCCCCAGCTGCCGAGGATAGGTGTGTGTAAGGTGCTCAAACATGCTTCTCAGCACAATCTAGTGCAGGGGGTTCCCACACTGACCCCTGACCCCATATAATTCATGTTCAATGCAGAAAACTTGGAAAACACATGCAAAATGTCACATTTGAACCTAACACTACTCCAAGATGTGTGTGCATGCCGAGAATTTGATCAAAAAGGAGATGCAAACTCAAACTGTTATGAAGTACCACACTATGAGTTGTCTTTACATTTCTTTGATGGTCTTTGTTTTACATTTCTTTGAAGTTTCAAGCCTAGACCTAGTCAGCATGGCTCACTTTCTAGAGAAACTGGCTGAACTGAGATGAATCCCTGGCTACGTGTAAGCCATGGGAGTGTGGTCCCTGGAATTTTGGTGACAGCATATAAATCCAGAATGACCACAGAATCTCGGACTGGCTAAACTCTGGGCAATTCTTGGATTCATTCACTGTACAGCTATGTTTATCTTTTACTTAACTCTTGCTGTAGAAACTGAGAGCCCCATCAGTGATACAGATGTAGGTTCAGGAAGATATAGGTTCAGGAAGGAGATGCACCCTGACTGATACGCTTGCTCCACAATTCCCCAGAACACTGTCTATGAAACTGCAATGTTCTCAATTTGCTTGAGTGTGATCCTGCTTCGCTCCAGGTCTGCGGTTCTGAATCCAAGTGCTGACTCTGCAGTCAGACTGTCTGAATTCAAAGCCCCGATCTTCCCATTATCAGCAATGTGACCTCGGAGAAGTATCTGAACCTCTCTGAGCCTCAGTCTCCTCACCTATATCATATTCTGAAGATACACAACATGATGTACTTAAAAGTACTTAGCAAAGTACCTGGTATGCAGCAAATACTCTTTAAATATTAGTTATCACTGTGGACTGGATGTCTGTGGCCCTTAATTCTCCTCCAACCACCAAATTCATAGATTTCAGCCCTAATGCCTAGTGATGGTATTCAGAAGTAGAGTTTTCAGAAGGTAACAAGGTCATGAGGATGGAACCCTTATAAATGGGATTAGTGCCTTATAGAGATGTGAGAGAAGATCTCTCTTTCCACCATGTGAGGATACAAGAAGAAGACAGCCATCTGCAAACCAGGAAGCGTGCCCTCACCAGACACTGGATCTGCCAACACCTTGATCTTGGATTTCTCAACCTCTGGAACTGTGAGAAATAAACGTCTGCTGTTTAAGCCACCCAATTTGTGGTAATTTATTATAGCAGCCTGAGTGAAGACAGTTATTATTTAGTATTATGAAATAAATGCAATTAAACTGTTTTTGAAGAAACTTGCACTTCTGGTAAAGCATCACGTTTCTGAAACCTTAACAGGTTACCTTCCCCCAGTGTCAACCAGTGTAAAACATTCATTGACCTGCTCATGTGTGGATTTCTGACCCTGTAGTACTCCCCACTCTGAAAAAAAAAAACAGAAATGTCCCTGCTGAAGGATTTCTACAAAGAGCGGATGGAAACTGACCCTACATTCTCAGTGGGCTCCAGGGCCAGAAAGACAGGAACTGCTAGGAGAGGGTGTACTAGAGAAACTGCAGATAGAGTTAGGAGACCAGAAGGGGGCACTCTCAGGAGACCAGAAGGGGACACTCTCACGCTCTGGGAGGACAGCAGAACCCCAGAGTAAGCAAGACTTCTCTTTCCTAGCAAGGACTCAGTCAATGGGAAACCATGGACTTCTTGTTTACTACAACCCTTCCAACTTCCTTTCACTCTTTATGAAAGCGTTCTCCTTCCCTTGCTCTTTGGGACTAGCCTATAGCCCACCATGGTTGCAGACACTGAAATGTAATTCTCTGTTGGTCAGAATAAACCCATCTTTGCTGGAGAAATACCTAGCAGTCTATTTGTTTCGGTCAATATGCACCCCACCCCAGTACTCTTGCCTGGAAAATCCCATGGACAGAGGAGCCTGGTGGGCTGCAGTCCATGGGGTCGCTAAGAGTTGGACACGACTTCACTTTCACTTTCACTTTTCACTTTTCATGCATTGGAGAAGGAAATGGCAACCCACTCCAGTATTCTTGCCTGGAGAATCCCAGGGATGGGGGCTGCCATCTATAGGGCCGCACAGAGTCGGACACGACTGAAGCGACTTAGCAGCAGCAGCAAACAGGGACCAGGAAAGACTTTCAGTGGTTCCAGGACTGCTAAACAAATAGGTATGGTATCCACAGTTGAGCCCAGAGTGGCTTACTGCTTTTCTCATGAACCTTGAGTCGGAAGGTGCATCTTTCTCCTGGATCTGACCTCACACTCCCTTGTGTTTAAAGCTCTCCTTTATTTAGGATCTATTTAAAGTTTTCATCTTTCTGGTTAAAGCTGTATTCTCTATGTGAGTTACTGTTTGGAACTTTGGTCTGATCTTAAAATCAGACCGTCTGAAGTTCTCATGCCCTGAGATGACAGCACAGACCAACTGGAAGAAGAAAGACTCCTCTTCCTTCCTAGCAAGGACTCAGCGATGAAAAGCCATGGACTATTTGTTTACCACAGCCCTCCCAAATTCCTTTTCCTCTCTATATAAGTGTTCTCCTTCCCTTGCCATGCTGGGACTTGTATGTACCTCGCCTTGGTTTCAGGCTCCAAACTCCAATTCGTTGCTGACCCAGCAATCCATCTTTGCTGGAGAAATATCTGGTAGTTCACTTGTTTCAGGTCAACAGTACTAAAGGTTAAAAGGGGGGAAAGCAAACCAACCACAGAGTCTTATAAGAAATAAACACAGGTGTCTCCAGAATTGACCTGTGGTGTACCATCTGGCAGGGTGTTAATATAGCAGGAAGCCTTACATTTCTTGGGCCTATGCTGCTGGGATTCTCAAAGTCAAGACTCACGGTACTTGGTGTGACCTGCACCAGCGCTAGGGTGACCAACTCATCCTTGTTAGTTTCTGGTTTTAGAATTAGAAGTTTCAAATTCCAGAATGAAACTTGGGGTCCATGGGTTGTGTGCCTGAGCCTGCAGGCACAGATTGCAAAAAACCTCCAGAGGGAAAGCCAAGGCCCATAAGAAACATTTTTCAGATGGTTTTATTTCCACGAGAAGGTGCTGTCCACTCTGGAGGGGTTTGTTCTCCAGTCCCTCGGTCATGTCCAACTCTTTGCAACCCCAGGGACCCCTTAGCCAAGCCAGGACAGTTGGTTACTCTACGGTCCGACATTGAAGGGGCAGCTTGCATGGAAGATGCGTGTTGTTTGTAATTGCCATGGGCAAGAGCAATGGCTGAAGGGACTGGACGGGCAGAGCCAGGCTGAGTCCTGAGAATGTTCCATGACAGAGGAATCTGTGAGAAATGTGCGTGGAAACCTAGAAGAGCAGGGCCAAGACATGACTGTTGATGGGTGAGTGTGTGCAGTGACAGGCCAGACCCTGGTGAGTCCTTCCTAGATTGGTTCTTGGATTGGCATGCATCGAAAACTGCACGCCACTTTGGACATTTATGCAGGGGAACAGAGAGGCAGTGATTTTCTTTATACATGCACCCTCATCCTTTATATTGCAGCTGTAGAAACTGTTACATGTACTGACGATATGGTCAAAATGTAAACTTGATTGTCTTTCACACATTTCCATTTATTTTAATGAATAACTTTATTCACTCATACTTCCTAAGAGTACAAGCTACTTAGGTGGTTCTGGGCTTAAATTCCCCAAAAATATCTTTAAAATCATTTTTCTGACTATATGTTGGCAAAATTCTCTTACTTTTTATTTGTTTTGTTGTCTCTTTATTTCTTTTTGTCATGTGATTATTTGTTTTGTGCCAAGCATTTTCTTAAAACCCATATTAAGGGTTTTCATTTTATATAATATTAATAAAACACATTAGTTTCTGTGAACAATGGTATTATTCCATTTCAGAATTCCAGCCTTCCCTGACTACAGACAATAGGCAATGGCCAGCTGGCTGACCTCAGAGTCCCTGTCACAGCCTGAGCCTGCAGGCACAGATTGCAAAACCCCTCCAGAAGGAAAGCCCAGGACCACAAGAAACATTTTTGAGATGGTTTCTTTATTCCACAAGAGGTTGCTGTCCACCATGGAGGAGGGTGTTAATTTAGTTCCTCAGTCCAGTCCAACTCTTTCTGACCCCATGGACTGCAGCATGCCAGGCTTCCCTATCTTTCACCATCTCCTGGAGTCTGCTCAAACTCATATCCATTGAGTTGATGATGCCATCCAACCATCTCATCCTCCATTGCCCCTTCTCCTCCTGCCTTCTATCTTTCCCAGAATCAGGGTCTTTTCCAGTGAGTCAGTTCTTCGCATGAGGTGGCCCAAGTACTGGAGATTCAGTTTCAGCATCAGTCCTTCCAATGAATATTCGGGGTTGATTTCCTTTAGGATGGACAGGTTTGATCCCCATACTGTCCAAGAGACTCTCAAGAGTCTTCTTCTGCACCACAGTTCAAAAGCATCAATTTTTCGATGCTCGGCTTTCTTTATGGTCAACTCTCACTTCCATACATGACTACTGGTAAAACCATAGCTTTGACTATGGAGGGGATAGGCTGATATAATATACATCCTACTGACTAAGGAGTCAGCTATGGAAACTGTGAAGTAAATGGCAACCACTCTAGTATTCTTGCCTAGAGAATCCCACGGACAGAGGAGCCTGGCAGGATACAGTCTATGGGGTCGCAAAGAGTCAGACACGACTGAGCAGCTGAGCACATACACTCACATGGAAACTTTGACCGTTGCCAGGTTTCCAGCTTTTTCTAGTCATTTTAGCTCCTCCTACCGATTGGCCATGAATGCCAGCCCCTCTCCCTATGACTCAGGCAGGGGCTTTACGTCCTCCCTTCAGCCAGGGAAAAGTTCAGTGTCTGTGGGGCAGAGAGGGAGTGGGCAGAGTTATGCCAAGGAAGAAGGGAGAACCTGACTGTGGAAGACTTTTCAGGCTTGCCCGTGTGTGTGCTAAGCCGCTTCAGTTGTGTCCGACTCTTAGTGACGCTATGGGCCATAGCCTGCCAGGCTCCTCTGTCCATGGGATTATCCTGGCAAGAATACTGGAGTGGGTTGCCATGCCCTCCTCCAGGAGATCTTCCCCACCCAGGGATGGAACCCACATCTCTTATGCCTCCTGCACTGACAGGTGAGTTCTTTATCACTGGCGCCACCTGGGAAGCTCCTTGCAGGCTTAATTTGGTATAAAAAACAATTAGAAACAATTGCAGGCTTTTTCAAAGGGAAACAAGAAGAAAACAATATATTCTGTTGATTCATTACACATTTATCAAGCAGCCTCAATGTACAAGAACTTTGGAGACCCTGGGGAACCAACAATGCCCAAAGGCCAGCTTATGCATGGGGGAGCCAGCCAGTTTGAGTGGGGAGGCAGCTTGTTCAGTGATCTCCTCTCTAAGAGTCATGGCTGTTCTCCTGACCTTGGTAGGAAAATTGGCCTCAGCGTGTTTGTAACATCATCAGAGTGGCAGAGCAGAGGTGGAACTGAAGCCCGTAGGCACTGGGGGTTAGATTCCTATTCAGCAGTGGGGCTCAGGGTAAGCTAGCTGGGGTTGGAGGGAGCACAGCTGACATATCATAAAGTGGCACTCCTGTAACATTTCATGTCAGACTGGATGAAACATCAATCATTCACATCAAAGGCAAGGCAGTGCTGATGGAAACTAGGGCATAAACCTCACCCCCATCCACTCCACTAAAGGCCCTCCTGCCCCCTGCCTCAGGCTCTCTGGTCAATACTTTTCCATGGACTTATCTTTAAGCTCATGGACAAAGGACACAGGAATAACAAACGGAATTTGACTTCTATTACATCAGAAAGTAAATCAACCTTGAACTGTTAGTTTTGGAATTTTCACAAAGAGATAATGCTGCCATCCCCTCTCCCTCCATAATCTGGTCTCTGTTGGTTTTAAACTTCCCTGGGTAACCATTTACTATTCCTTCTTAAACACAACGATTCGGAATTTCTTTAGGTTAAATGCTTATCGCTAGAGATACATTGTATAACAGCTGTTTACAATGAGTGGACTTTGTTTTCTAACAGCAGTCAAACGCCGTGGGGACTTTGAGAGCACCACCGTATTCTGCAGGGCACACTGCCTGCCCCTGGACTCTGCTGCCCGCCCCAGGCTCCACTGGCCCTTGTCCTGGGCACCACTCCTGCTGCTGGACCCTGGTTTCTCCCACCCCAGCGGAGGCCCTGGAGCACCCAGGGCCATACTGAGTTCCATACACTCCGTGGGAGTAGGGCTCTTCGCTCTTCTGCGTATAGGCTGTCCACAGGCAACAAAACATAAATGCTGGAATTTTCCTGAGGTCCTCTGGGGACAGCCCTCTTCAGTTCTTTCTCATAATAGAATGCAGATAATGAGTTCAAAGCAGTGCCAGGCCAGGAGACAAATCTGAGTGACACTGTTGTGTTGTTCGCTTTGACTGTGGAGGAGGCCTCCGTACCAGGCCGGCCTGTCGGCCCTGACTCTATCCAAGGAAGTGGGTGCTGCCCCAGAAGATGCCCCACCCCTCCAGCAGATGGTGTCTTGGTGGTCTGTTCCACCAATCCCCAGACACACAGCAACATAGCCTAGAAGGGGGCTGAGGCTCTGGGACCACAAAAAACCAACTAGCTATCTCTATAACTCTGTCTCACTTTATTTAGAAATGGGAGCTCCAACTTTCAGAAGCCATGGCATGCTTATATTGGAAAAGGAAAATCAAGGCATGTTGACTGAGTGACAAAGTTCAATGTTTATGCAAATCAAATGGAAATATCACAAAATGTATGTTGTTGGAGTGCCATTCATGATTCACTTTGTTCATTGAACTAAACTTTATTTCTTTTAAACAATTTATTTATTTATTTTAAAAATTTCTTGGCCATGCCGTGGGGCATGTGAGATCTTGGGTCCTGTGGGACCTTAGTTCCCAAACCAGGGATTGAACCCATGCCCGTGCACTGGACGTGCAGAGCCTTAATCACTGGACTGCTAGGGAAGTCTGAAATAAAACTCTAAAGATAAAATTTTAAGGTAGTAAGGTTGAGGATAGAGATTGCGAGATGTTTAGAAAAATATCTTGCATGTTCTCTCTCCTCTGAATGGCCAGAGTATGACCATAGCTAAATTTATAAGTACCAATGCTGGCAATGCTTTCTAGATCACTCCAGGAGTCCATCTGGGGAAACCCACCACTATGGAGTGAAATGAGGGCCATGGCAGTGTGGGGTAGTGGATAGAGGATAGGATGTGGACTCTTGTCAGAATTCCACCTTTACACCACGTGCCTGCTATGCAAACCCCCACACAAAACTTGAGTTCCAAAAACCAAGAGAGAGCAAGTTAGATGATGGGGATTCCTGACTGAATTTTTTCCTGGTCTGCATTTGATCTATTACTTGACCTATTGAAGTATTTTTCATTTTTATTTCAATAACCACACTTTTCAATGAAAATTTTCTACTTGATTCTTTATCTACCTCTTCTGCCTGCTGCCTTGCTTTGTGGTTTCTATGAATAACATGGCTAAATTTAATGCATGAGTTTGACAGGTATCTAGCAGAATGGATCTGGAGGAAAGGTCTAAGAGAAGTCTTGGGGAAAAGGCTGCCCTGAGAAAGTCCAGCTGAGCACAGTGCTGCCCCAGGAGAGCCCATGTGAGCAGCTCAGGAGTGGGGACTCTGAATTCACAGGGTTTCTTACCATTGCCTAAACACAGCCCATCCTCCTACACCTCTTGACTTTGTCAGTGTGTTTCTTCCAACCAGACAGCCATACTCTGATTTCTACCTATCCAAACCCTGCCCATTTTCAGGGTCACATTCAAAATACACCCCCATCTGTGATGTCTTCTTTCCTTTCTGCTGCCCACCCTCAGTGGGGAATGATTCTCCCCTCCTCCCATGAATGCCTGTAAGCTTGGTTCCTTTTATGATTAACAGAGCTGGCTATATGACTTCATGGCTCAATGCAAAATGAAAACACAGGGCTCCTTGTTCAAAAGCTATCAGGAATTTCAGTTCGGTGACAGCAGAGTGTAACACCAAGTGCAGAGCACTGCTAAATGCTTGCACTGTTTGGAAGAACCTGGACCACTGTCTGGAGCAGTCAGCAGCCAGGTGACTACACTGGCACCCTCCGGGGGAAACTGAGAGGCCCGTTGGGCAGACACAATTGTTTAAATGCTCCTTCGAATCCCCTCCCAGGGAATCTCCTGAGTTGCCCACCTGCCTGAGCACTCCAGCACCTGCCTGCCTGGCTCCCCACCTCACAGGCACCTAGCTGAGGGCTCGCCTTCCCCAGCCCCACCAGCCACTGATCTATGCCTACCATCCCTTACCCCTGAGTCCTGCCTTACTGATGGCACTAGCAGAAGGAAAGGGAAGAGCCTATACACAGCTTTCCACAATCCCACCATCCCCCTTCCCCTGCTGCTCCTTCCTATTGCTAAAAGTTACACACACGTGGCCCTTTCTTTGCCAGCTTGTTGGTGCAAAAAATGCAGTCACATTCTTACACATGTTCTAGGTCTTCTCTCTACGTGGCAGTGTAGACACTTACTTGATGCTAGGAACAGTAAGTGTGCTATCTCGTGTAATGTTCTCTGCAACCTCTGACGAACGCACTGTTACCGGTATGCCTTTTCACAAATGAGTAAACCATCTCAGATGGGTTAAGGAACTTGTCAAAAGTGATAAAGTTGAGGATCCCTCATTCTTAGCCATTGGCCTATGTTGCATCTGAATAGGATGTTGTCTTTGTTAGTCACTGTTAACTGAAGGCAAAGACTGTATCTTAGTCACATTGTATTCCCCTTGCCCTGTGATCTCTTTTTTTGCTTTCTATACTAGAGTGCTGTTGGGGTTATTCAGAGCTCCCATTTATTGATAGCTCAAAGTGTGCCATGCCCTAGGCTGAGTATTTGCAAATGTTATCTCATTAAATTCTCAGAACATTTTTACTAGCCAGGTTTTACTGCCCTAGTGAATGGATGAAGAGGGCTTCCCCACTGGCTCAGTAGTAAAGAATCTGCCTGAAATACAGGAGACCGCCTGCAATGCAGGGAGCGTGACTTCAATCCTTGGGTCAGAAAGATCCCCTGAAGTAGGGAATGGCTACCCACTTCAGTATTCTTGCCTGGAAAATTCCATGGACAGAGAAGTGTGGTGGGCTATAGTCCACGCGATTGCAAGAATCAGACACAGCAATTAAACCACTACCACTACCTAACAGATGAAGAAACTATGGCTTACCATGATTAAATCTCTAGTTAGATCAAACAGCTAGTAAAGGGCAGCTGCTGCTGCTAAGTCACTTCAGTCGTGTCCGACTCTTTGCGACCCCATAGACAGCAGCCCACCAGGCTCCCTCGTCCCTGGGATTCTCCAGGCAAGAACACTGAAGTGGGTTGCCATTTCCTTCTCCAACACATGGAAAGTGAAAGTGAAGTCGCTCAGTCGTGTCCGACCCTCAGCGACCCCATGGACTGCAGCCTACCAGGCTCCTCCGTCCCTGGGATTTTCCAGGCAAGAGTACTGGAGTGGGGTGTCACTGCCTTCTCTGGTAAAAGGTGGCACCTAACTCTAAATGCAGGGCTCCTGATCAAGCTAAGCTGTTCCCGAGCCCTTCCCCCCAACCCATCTGCCCCCTCCATCTTACTCACCCTGCCTTCCTGCTAGCGTTCACCCTCCCACTGCCTTAGGATGTCTGTAAATGCCTGAAGCCCAACACTGCATCAAGAAATCGATTTAGTTAATGTAGTTCCTGAAGGGAGAATCTGCATCTGTTGTTGAGACTGCAAGTTAGGCTGGTGATGACTCAGCGTGAAGAAAACTAGTAACTTCCTGGTTACTAGAGGGATTCAATAACAGATGGGCTGCCACAGTGGTGGAGTGAAGTCTGTATCCGGATGTCCTCAGGAAGACTCCAGACATTGGAAGGAGGCTCTGAGTTGAGTAGGAGACTGGCCAAGAGCCCCTCAGTGATCATGTATGGGGCTTAGTCTTACAGGGTTGGGCAGGAGGCAGGTGCTGAGCACATAAAATTGAAAATGACATAGACCCTGCTGTCCTCTGAGAACCTCCCAACTCAGGCTTGTGTTCCTCTGGATTTAATGCAGGCTGAGGGTAGGACCCACAGCCTATACCCCTCTAGTGTGTGCACAAGAACTAGCAGAGCGCTGTGGAGCTAGACTCAACAGTGAGCGCTGGAGACAGGAAGGTCGCCTTCCATCTGTGCATCCTTAGCACTGGGCACAATGTAAGTGTCCAAGAAACAGTTTGGAGTTAATGTGTGTCCAGAGAATAACTCAATACAAGTCAATAAATGGATCCCATCAAACTTCCAATACTGGCTCACTGTCAAAAAGGACCCATTCCAACCCCAGTCATCTACATGCTGGATAAAGAAGGGCCCAGATTTACTAAGGTGCAATGAGTTGGCTGATTTCAGTGGCCTCAGTATAACCATACAACCCAAGGCCACAGCTCCTCTGAAACCTCTATGTGCAATGGCTGCAGATGGCACCCCAAGGTGCTCATTAGAAGACAGTGGTTTCAACTCTCATCTTCCTTCTGGTCTGAAGAGAGCCACTCACTTATTTGGAAGATATCAAATGTTGATGACAAACCAGCTAGGAAAGATGGATGTAATTCTCTGCCTTGACTAGCATTCCCCTGGAAAACATTTAACCAGAAATAATGTAATCATTTACCTTTTATTTACCTCCTAAACTGGAGTTAAGAGATAGTTTCAAAAACAACTGAAGTCAAGAGGTGAAAGTCTCTTCTGCAAAATTGATTTTTAGCTATTTTCCACTGACTGAAATGAGGTGGATAAACTAATTTTTTTCCTTCTTTTAATTGTTAACCACACAATACATTTTTCTGTATCTTCTGAATTTCTTCAAATATGGCATACAGCCATGTTTCCTATTGCTAAGAATAATGATTTATTCACTTTTAGGCACTGTTTAGGAGCCAACCTCCTCAGTTTTTTGGGGCCCTATATTCTTTTGGTTTGAGGTTAATAGAGAAAAGCAACTGGAGTAAAGCCAGGGTCCACTACTGTGTGATATGGGCAGGTTTCAGAACATCTCCGAACCTCTGTTACTCTATAAAGGATGGAAGATGAGAACAGTACAACTCTCAGGCAGTTATGGAAAATAAAAAAGCACAAAGCCTTTACAGAATAAGGAATCAATATCATTTGCTCTGATGATGATGTTGTTTTCTGAAGGGAAGCTGTTACAGCTTCAGAAAGTCCAAATCTCCCCATTCTTTCTTTAACCCTAAATGATTCTCTTTCATGAGACAGAATGTTGGAGCGGGTATCAAGGCCATACTAAGCAGTGTATGATATTAAGTCTTCTTCCAAACAGAAGAGAATAGAAGTTTCCCCATAGCTTCTTATATGATCATGAAAGCCGAGGACAAGTGTCACTGAGTTCTTGAGGCTGATTTCACACAGAATATCAATAGCTAAATAGAAAGAAAAACACTATACTTGAAACACTTGATGAAATACAACATTTTTTCTATTCTGGGTTTAGATTCTGCCTCTTCCTCAGGGCCAGGACTGGGATCCACCGAAGTACAGGATGAAGGCACATAATTTAAGGAGGTGTGACCCTCAAAGCAAGCA
>SJYX01008664.1:377454-393503 GCA_006410675.1 Oreotragus oreotragus | reverse complement strand
AAAAAAAGAAAAGAGGCCTGGTGGGTCCTTGGAGAAGGGCAATTTGCTTTCTATTGATCAAGGGTTTTACACTGGAGATATAAATCCCAACCTGTCTCCCTAGGACATACAACACAATCATCTCATATAACTTACAGCTCTTGGCTGATCAGATGTTGCTGGACCAAGGGAGTCCAGGTAAGCTCCTTTAGTGCAGACTGTTTTCTCATCACTCTGCATGCAGGCACCTGACATCACAGATAGCAGTTGTTCAGTAAATACCCATAAGGATGAAGAAATACCTGGCTTATCAGAAATCACTGCTGGGCTTCTTAGGACCTAGGCCCTTTAAGTACCAGAGAAGGCAGAACCAAGAATCAGGCCCAACAGTTTAAACACCAACCACTGCCACTTCCTCCCTGTGAAAACCAATGGTTCCGCTGGCTTTTGCTGACGTGCACTTGTTCACGTCCTGTTTTGCGAGAGGCTGGGTTTCTAGCTCTCACCTGAGCCTTCATTGCCTGACTTGATATTTCACCCCCTTCTAGCTCTATCTTTCCTCCTAGATTCCTGTCTGCTGGCAGAGCCCAAACAGAACCAACCCCCAGCAACTCTGACTCTGCACTTGCCACCATCCTTATCTGACTCCCAGCTAACAACTCTCAAGGCTGAATTCTGCTTTGGAGAAATTTGAACGCATCGCCGCCCTAGTGGACAGCCCTACTCACAAACGCAGAGCAGCTGGTGCCAACCCTAGCTGCCATCTTGGAATTCCGCCATCAGCCGCGTAAGCTCCACACACCAAGCACTGCTTAGCACCCTGCTGCCATCTCCTGGTGGTTGTTGGTCCTCTTCTGCTCCTTGGATCTTTGGGACTGCTCTTCCCAACCAGCTCTAACAAGTTCCTGATATCCTCATTGTGCTACTAGACGTTGTTTTATTGCAGACCTGGGCCTCAAAGAAAAATGCAAAGAGAAGTCATGAAAGTAATGAGACGCATGACCAGAAAATGGAGTAAATGCTTATCTCCTCTTGATATGCTAGAGCTAAGTAGGTGAAACTTACCCAAGATCACTCAAGGATATATGCATTTGGTGTGTGAAAATCTTTCAGAGTTTGAAAATGATGTCGTCAGGCACGGTGAAACACTTAGAGCCTCCCTTGGGCATCCTTTGTCACAGTTTTCTTGGAAAATATATCAAAAGAACCTCTAGTGTCTCCTTCATTTTCAGTAAGTAAATGGTAATCTTTCGTTTTCCAACTGAAAAAAAAAATTGAGACCGTTTTATTCAGCTAGACACCAAAGCTATTTTAGTTTATAAGAATTAGACATATAGAATAGTTGAGGTAAAACCAAATATATTCATAAAATACATTTAAAAAGAGTTCTGATTATTTTCCCATATCTAAGTTCCCCCAAAAGTCAGCATGGAAGCAGTGGCAGAGGAAAAGAGACAACAGTTGACCTGGAATAATATACCAGTTAAATGGTAGGGGTAGAAATTAATGTAGAAATTTCTGACAGGCAATTTGGGCACAGAAATTAAGATGTTTTAAAATCAGTGATTCACTAATAAATCTCTGTCTTGCATAAAAATAACTAGAAAGTCAAAGATTCCTGAATTAAAAGTTCATTATTACTTTGTATATGAGAGTGCTCGATTAAAAACAAACTAAATACACGACAATAAGAGAATGGTAAAATCGATTATGATACAACAGAATCATAGGCATTCATTATTAGCAGATTTAAAGTATTTAATAACCTGAAGAAATATTCAAGTTATAACATTAAATGAAAAAAGAACACTAAGCTGTATATAAGTATGATTATATTACACTGAATTATATTAAAACAAGATGCAAATGCACCAAAACATTAACAATGTGGATCTCTGGGTGATGAGACTGTGGGTGAATTTTGTTTCAGTGTTTATCTGTGTTAGGATGACAGCTGAGATATTAATTGCTCTTTACTACATGCAAGGAGATCCAACCAGTCCATTCTGAAGGAGATCAACCCCAGGATTTCCTTGGAAAGAATGATGCTAAAGCTGAAACTCCAGTACTTTGGCCACTTCATGCGAAGAGTTGACTTATTGGAAAAGACTCTGATGCTGGGAGGGATTGGGGGCAGGAGGAGAAGGGGACGACAGAGGATGAGATGGCTGGATGGCATCACTGACTCGATAGACATGAGTCTGAGTGAACTCCAGGAGTTGGTGATGGACAGGGAGGCCTGGCATGCTGCGATTCATGGGGTCGCAGAGTCGGACACGACTGAGCAACTGAAATGACTGAATTGACTACATGCTTTGTTTTTCTAGCATCAGCAAAACAGGGCAATACCTGGGGCTTTAGAAATTGTCACCCATGAAAGATCCAAGAACAAATATGGCAAAAGAAATGTGCCAAGTATAAGACAGAAATGATCAGACAGGATGATCAGAGAGAACCTTTTCTTTCTCCTTCTACCCTCAGGTTGGGATGGCAATAGAAACACCCCCAGAACAGTGTGGGAGTCCTGGAGAAGAGCCTCCAGAAGAGCCTGGAACCTCACTGCAGGGATAGGGAGGGGAGGGGACACACAGGTAGCACAGTGAGATAGCACATGGCAGGAAGAAGCCCCCTGAGTAGCAGGGCTGCCCTAGGGCAGCGGGGAGTGGGGGCCGGTGGGCTATGACAGCAAAATCTAAACAGACAAGTTTGAGTCAGCCTCAGGAAGCCCCCACAGCCTGGGAGGGCAAGCAGACAAATTCTCCTAAGCTTAAAGAGGTGGGTAGCTCTGGGACTTCTGTGGTTGTCCAGTGGACTCTATGCTTCCATTGCATGGGGTGTGGATTCTATCCCTGATCTGGGAAGTTCCGCATGTTGCGAGGTGTGGACAAAAAAATAAAAAGAGGGGGGTAGCTCCAGCTAAGAAAAGGCCTGTGAGCTAGAAAGGGTGCCACAGCTTTGATAATATGACCCTTGATCATAGGATGTGGGAGGACTGTCTTTCTACGAATTAGATGGAGGAAAGCAGGCCATTAGCTCAAGAGTGCATTTGTCTGAAGACCACACGAGACAGGCTACCTGGCAGAAGATGCCAAGGCAAAAGTAGATACTTCTTGACCTTGACAAAATCAGTACTTGCATAAATCTCCCCCTCTGCACTTCAGGCTTTCTTCTAACCTCACTAGGAGAAGAAGCGTAATGGCAAACCTAAATTGGACCGGGTTTCAATCTAAGTACCTGGAAAGCTGGGTTGCCTGGAAGTGAGTAGATTCCATTTTCATGAAAGAAAGCTCAGAGTCAGAAATCCAATTGTGTTATGGAAGATAAAACTATATTGGACACTTGAGCTTATGACATATGAAACATGTACTCACTGCATATATTTTTTGTGATTTTCAAATTTTTAGTAATGACCATATTTTTCATTTTAAAAGAAAAGCACAGCATCTGCAAAAAGTTTCTCATGAGTCAAGGCCCTGGAGGCAATGGGGCACAAGGCTGATGGAAAGTCCCCCCAGTTCTGAGGCTTATCCTGATGGATGACCAGAGAACCTGGGGTCCTGACCACACCTTCTGAGCCTCTGGAATTAAGGGTCTGTTTGTGAACAGCTGGGAGCAAATGGGAAAACCGTGCTTACACTGCCTACTACCTTCTCTACCCATCACAGGCTCCCCCCCGCTTATCTCCCTCCTTACAGGAAGTCAATATTATTAAGCTTCTCTACAGAATACATACCCCCACTTTTAAACCAAGTTTTGTCCTCTGAAGCAATAGCAAACAACAGAGCAAGTCCGCCCCCATGCAATGATAACCTCTAAATATTTGGAAAACGTGTTGGTTTCCACGTTTCGGGCTTCTTTGCTCCAGGCTAAACCAAACTAAACCTCGGATGATATTTTCCAAGGCTCTCGCTATGCTGACCACCTCTCCTTGGAGGTCACACCTGAGAGGCCCACATCATGGGCCACAACTGAGAGGCAGTGTCTGAGCCAATATTGTGACCTCGTGCTCTGGCCACCAAGATCCACTCTAGTTCTGCTAATGCTCCAAAGGGTCCTAAGGAGGCATCTGATTTCTCAATGTCCTCATAGAGTCTCAGCCTGCAGTGCAGGATTCAAAGCCAGAGGTCTGCCAAGTGAGTGGCTATTGGACCAGGGCTCCTCTCTGCTGCACTCGTCTACTGGCTGAGGGCACAGGCCACGGGAGCACAGGGTCACTGGTGACACTTGGTCACTGGTGCCAACCACACTCAGCCACCCAGGAAACCCAGGTCAGGGTGCATCTTTGCAGTGTGTTGGCAGTCTGGTCTGGAGAGAAGGGGAGGTGGCAGTGGGGAAGCTCTGCAGGCCAGAGCCCTCCAGGCTCTGCTTCAGGGAGGAAGGGCTCTCTCCCCACTCCCCACTCCAGGCAGAAATCTCTCCCTTCCTTTCTTCTTTTCTCTAAGGATCTTATCCAAGCTCTTATCCAAGATCCCGTGCTCTCCCTCTTCACTCCAAATCATTGATACCTTTGCTACATCTGTGGGCCTTGTTCTCCCTCCAGAAGAAGGTAATTGTCCCTGACATGTGAAGATTTTAGTAAACTGCTGAGCATCCCTACTTTCCCTAACATGGACCCCATGTTGCCCTCAGCTCCCAATGGAGGGCACGCTCTCTGCTGCCAGAATCACAGTGCTCCAGGGCCGACTATGCCAGCCCCTTGGCACCTTGGTGCTCACCTCGTCCTCTCAGCTGCCTCCCCTCTTTGCTGCTATTATCATGTTTCAGGCCAACTCTGGAGCATCTCCCCAGCTCACCCCCCAACCTGCCTACGCCGGCCCCCAAGCAGCATTGACTTTGGCAGGTTTCTTGGGGGCCAGCGATGTCATAACCTGTTTGCTTTTCCAGGACTGATGTTTGCAGGGGGCTTTTTTTTGGAACCAGAACAGAAATCATCCCATATCCTTACGCAATCCTCCCGCAGGCTCCAACATATAAATAAAGCCTTTCAACACTCCACCAGGCAGAGCACCTGGGTTGGTCCAGAAGCCTCCAGCTGCCTGTCTGCTGACACACCGGGGCCTCTCTGAAGCCACCATGAAATGCTTCGTTCTGCTCTTTTGCCTGGCTCAACTCTGGGGCTGCCACTCGATCCCGCTTGACCCGATTGCAGGTTATAAGGAACCAGCCTGTGATGACCCAGACACAGAGCAAGCAGCCTTGGCGGCGGTAGACTACATCAACAAGCACCTTCCTCGGGGCTACAAACACACTTTGAACCAGATTGACAGTGTGAAGGTGTGGCCGAGGGTAAGTGAACCTGCCCTGCCAGGTGGGACAGGCTGTCTGGGAGGCTCAGCGGGGTGTCTCTGAGAGCCTGCCTCCCAGAACAAAGGAAATTGCATAGCGAAAATGCCCTGATTCCTCCAAGGAGGGAGAGGGCAGGCTGAAAGAAGAGAGGAGACATTGTGTACTGTGGTCAGGGTCTTCAGGAGGGTGCTGGATGGGAGCAGAAAGTGTGAGGAGAGGACGAGGCTTCAAGTGGTATTTTGAAGGTCACAAGTAGAAAGTGTGACCTTCTAGAAAAACTAGCACCGGAGAAAGGATTCTGGCTGCCAAACTACCACTGACTGGAAAACATTTCTTTTTCTTTGTTTCTGTTTCTCTGCATAAAGACTGAGTGTGAATGAAGCGCACATTTTTAAAGTGCCTACTATGTGCCAGGCCCTTTCATATAGTTCATCTCTGTAATCCTGTCCCCGCTGCGTCCCCAGCTCTGTGGGGGTACTGTCCTTGTCTTACATAAGAGATAACCAAGGCTCTGACATATTTAGGGCATTTTTTTTTTTTACCCAAGGTTATAAAGTAGTAAGCATCAGGCAAGGATTCTACTTCACTACTGTATTCCTTCCTCTACACAAGCTGCTTTCCCAAGAAAGGTACTCATATCCCAGTGAGAAATCTTGGCATGAAAGGATTCATCTGCTCACATGCTGGAGGAGAAAGCAATGCAATCTGAAGCTGGTGACAATGATCAAACAGGGATATGTGCCTTGGAGGTCAGCTGAGTGATTTGGAGAGGTGGGGAAAAGCCATCCGTCTATTGCCTATTTTGAAATTAGATTGTATAGCTGATGAAAGATAATTCTTTCAGCCTACGCTAATTACAAGTCTTCCAGGACAAGAACCAGTGCCAGGCATTAGGACATGCTAAGTTGAATCATATGAAATAGCCAGCTTTGTATATTAAAAGCAGTCAGATATTGGCATCTTAATGATTCAACCTAACACAAAGATGAGAAAGACATAATAAGTGCCACAGAAGATTCACAATCTAGGAAGGACAATAAGGCAAACCTCAGGACGTCTGGACTGACTCACAGACCTCTGATCTTACAATGGGACAAAATAATTGAAATCAGGATTGTCCTGGATGGAGTTTAGGAGTTCTGCAATAGTGAAGTACAATGGTGGTTCAGAGGAAGCAATGATCAGTTCAGGGGAAATAACACACAACCTACATATTTGAAGGAAAGAAAGAACAATGTTGCAATTTTCACTTACAGCAGGGTTTGAGAATGGCAGGAGTGCCGCTCCTATTCACTAGCTCTGAGTGTTTTCCGGAAGTTAATTTGGGCACATCTGCACAATATAAAACAGGAAAGGAGATTCTGAGGTTTCAGGTACTAGCGAATCAGGCACAACAGAAATGAGAGGCAAGCAGAGTTGGGCTGAAAAAAAAAAATAAGCATATGCGTACCTTCTGGATTTTCTGGTCTTTGAAGAAAGGATGCAGAAAAAGGTGAAGTGGCAGGGAAGACTCCAAGGAATCATCCAAGCTCTCCTGTCACTGCCTTTCCTCTGTGCAAGTGGACAGACACACTGCTTCCTCCAGCAGAGGAAGGATCACGCTTACCGCTTACTACCAGCAGGGGACAGTAGGGAACCCCAACTTTGCATCCAGGCATCTACAAGACAAAAAGCCACAGACGACAGCTTTTCCTTTAGAAAGGAAAAGAAAATGGGGAAGGAAGGAAAGTAGGTGTTGAGAAGGAAGGAAGGAATGAAGAAGTAGAGGGAGGGATGGAGAAGATAAAGGAGAGACAGTAAATTATTATCCTACACCACCTTATTTGCTGCTTGACTGAGAAAAATCCCAAACTGACTTCTTCAAAGTACCGCTTGAAGGGTAAGTACCGACACTTATTTTTGCTTTCCAAATACATCTGAGAGTGATGACTGTGGTTCCATCAACCTGTCCAAGCCCATGTCCACTTCTTTCTTACACTTCCAACAATGGGTGTGTTGGCACCCAGTGGGGGCTCACCTGTGGACCCGCTTAGCAGGCTCAGACTCACCTCTTCATCCTCTGTCTCCACAGCGGCCCACGGGAGAGGTGTATGACATTGAGATAGATACCTTGGAAACCACCTGCCACGTACTGGACCCCAAGCCCCTGGCGAACTGCAGCGTGAGGCAGCAGACGGAGCACGTGAGTGGCCCTCTCAGGGCAACTGCGGGGGTGGGGCGGGGTGGTGCCCCAACTAAAACTGCCAGTCAATGGTGCCCTCCCTCAGTCAGTCAGTTCAGTCGCTCAGTCGTGTCTGACTCTTTGCGACCCCATGAATCGCAGCACGCCAGGCCTCCCTATCCATCGAGTCCGTGATGCCATCCAGCCATCTCATCCTCGGTCGTCCCCTTCTCCTCCTGCCCCCAATCCCTCCCAGCATCAGAGTCTTTTCCAATGAGTCAACTCTTCGCATGAGGTGGCCAAAGTACTGGAGTTTCAGCTTTAGCATCATTCCTTCCAAAGAAATCCCAGGGTTGATCTCCTTCAGAATGGACTGGTTGGATCTCCTTGTAGTCCAAGGGACTCTCAAGAGTCTTCTCCAACACCACAGTTCAAAAGCATCAATTCTTCGGCGCTCAGCTTTCTTCACAGTAGGTGCTGCAAGAGAGCATCAGAGGGCAGACACACTGAAACCATACTCACAGAAAACTAGTCAATCTAATCACACTAGGACCACGGCCTTGTCTAACTCAATGAAACCAAGCCATGCCTGCAGGGCAACCCAAGGCGGGTGGGTCATGGTGGACAGGTCTGACAGAACGTGGTCCACTGGAGAAGGGAATGGCAAGCCACTTCAGTATTCTTGCCTTGAGAACCCCATGAACAGTATGAAAAGGCGCCCTCCCTAGCGCCGATTTTTTACAGCTCCCCTTTTTGTTGCACCCCGCCCCCCACGCCTCCCCTGCAACCTCTGTAAAACCAGACAGGGTCCTGTTTCAATATCACCAAGTGAAGGAGATTTTGTGAGGCTCACCTTTGACATCCACGCCTGAGGGACCACGCCCTCTCCCCCCCTCCTCCCATCTTCCACCTTGAGAAGTGAAGGTCAGCCCTTTGGGGCCCTCACTGTGGGGTTATTTCTCCAGGCGGTGGAAGGAGACTGCGATATCCACGTGCTGAAGCAAGATGGCCAGTTTTCCGTGCTGTTTACAAAATGTGATTCCAGTCCAGGTAGAGTTGACTATTCTTATTAAGGTTACCCGGTAGTGAGAGTGAGGAAGGGACCTGAATTGGTTTCAACGGAAGCAGATCTAGCCACTTTATTGGTGATGAAAGGGGAAGCCAAATTTCCTGAGTTTGGGGATTTTAAAACTTTGTTTTAAGGAATTGTCAGCTCGGAGGTTGAAAATCGCCCCTTGGTGAGAGGAGCTCCTGCAAAAAATGCCAGCACGCCAGGGGCCACCCAAGGGTTTAAGTAAGATGCAGAGAATCAGCCTGTAACTGTTTGGAGCCTGTCTTAGCCCTCTTAAATAAGCAGAGCGGGGACAAATGCCGCTGAGAATTCCAGGCCCGAACCGGGTTACTTCTGTGCGCAGATTCCGCCGAGGACGTGCGCAAGTTGTGCCCAGACTGCCCCCTGCTGGCCCCGCTCAACGACAGCCGGGTGGTGCACGCAGCAGAGGTCGCGCTGGCTACCTTCAATGCCCAGAATAACGGCTCCTACTTTCAGCTGGTGGAAATTTCTCGGGCTCAATTTGTGGTAAGACTGAGACCCTGCTGACAGGTTGGGCAGGTTGGTGGCACTTTGCGGTGTGAACGTGGTGAAGCAAGTGTGAGGGAGGGAGCAGGGGCAGCCACAGGAAGTCAAGGAGGGTGGTGGGAGAAAAGGGAAAGAAGGGGTCCTGAGTGTCCTGGACCCAGAGCACCCTCACCGCACCCTCCACCTAAGCCACTTCAACATAAAATAGAGTCTGCGTGTCTGTTCAGGCGGTGTTCCTCGGGTTTAGTTAACACCAGGGTGGGAGTTCCCATTTTATCCAGAAGCACACACTGTAAATTCATGGGTCTCCACATCACCATCACCTATCACCACCGAACATCTGCTCTTGTAAGTGTCAACTCTTGTAATTGATACTTACAAAGGCATGGACATACTTATATATAATGGCAGAATCTTAAAATGCCGTGGAATCATTGAAAAACAACAACTAATTGTTCTGTGGTTAGGTTAGCACATTTGAACACAATATAATTCTAATATTTAAAAAAAAACTTGTATTCTGGATGCCAGCCATGGCATACTTGGAAATACACTGTAGGTAGTAATTCTATTAGCCAGAATATGTGATTCTAGAGCCTCCACCCCAGACTATAACGAATAAGAGATATTTTATTAAGTGTCCTTATGCTCCAGGAACAATGAGATAGGAAAGCATAAGTATCTTCTGCACTTCCAGTTATCTTTTTCATTTGATCCTGTTATCTAAAATATGTGGGAGAGAAATTACTTTCCCACCCCATCTTGGAATAACCTGAACCTTGGGTCTCAAAGTGCAACCCCAATACGGAAATTGTCAGGAGGCAAGGTTCCTACCCAGATCAGTGTCAGGTCAGCCCTCTGGGTTCCTGCTTTCTACCTGAAAACTTGCCTCTGCTCTGGAAGGATGGGCAGTGGATACCTGCACCTACTTCAGGGAACACCCAAACCCCAGCTTCTGTGTGCAAGCCCTTAAAACCCAATGCCCCCATGTGAGCCCTGTGTAAGCCAGGGGCATGTTTCCTGGCCACACAGTGCGATCTACATGAATGGTGCTCCCTGGACTACATAGTACCGTGGCCCTCACTACTTCCCGCTGGGCTCTCCTTCCCTGCCTTTCTCATGCTGTCATGTTGCTTCATGAAATTTTTCATATATCTTCATCAGCCTCTTCCAGTTTCTGTCTCTGTGGAGTTTGCAGTGGCTGCTACTGACTGTATTGCTAAAGATGTCGTAGATCCAACCAAATGCAACCTACTGGCAGAAAAGGTGAGTGGGCCAGGCAAAGCTGGTCATGGAACAGAACATTCTTAGAGCAAGTTTATATCTTGGGGCTGTGGAAAGAGATAATGCAAAATACCCATGCCCTATGAGGCTGGGTCATGCCAGGTCATCCCTTGGGGTGTCATCTCCTCTGCTTAAGAGCTATCACCAAATCCTCTCATCTGCTGGAGGCCCCTGGAGTTAGAGAGGCTATTTCCTAAGTAATATGAGTCATATCAGGCTGCTGGCAGTATAAAATGTAGATTTTCTAGGTATACCTCAGATATGCAACCTAAGTCCTTAAGCCAGTGATGTCTACTTCTAGGAATGTAGCCTAAAGAGATCAACAGTTTGACAAATTATATCTATAAACATGATTTATGACATATTCAAAATGACCCCAAACACCTGAATGTCCAACAGGAGGGAATTGTTGAATAAAATATGACATGTTAGTAAATAGAAAATTATAGTCACAGAAATTATGCTTTCAAAGAATAATGAATGATAAAAGAGAACGCTATCATTCTAGCATGTGAAAACCACAGTCTCCAAAATGGTATAGTCACAATCATGTCAACCGTCAAATGATATCTAATAGTATTTAAAAATAAAGAAATACATAGATGTTAACAGAAGTTCTTCTGGGTCACCACAATTTCTGAGATTATGGGTGAGCTCTCTCACTCCCAAAACATTTCTGTATTTTCTACATTCTATAAAAAATATAAGCAGAAAGCCTAAACTTTAGGGGGAAAGTTTTTTTTAAAAAACAAAACAAAAAGACAGGAATTAAGAATTTAAGCGTTTCACCCTGGATTGAGTGTAAGTGGAACTGGGTGAGAAGTCCACTTTTTGAACCTGTTGAGATAACTCCTCTCTTTCTGTGGGCAGCAATATGGCTTCTGTAAAGCCTCAGTTATCCAGAAAGCTGCTGGTGGGGAAGACGTCGCGGTGACTTGCACGTTGTTCCAAACGCAGGTAAGGGCCCCACATCGGCCTGCTTTTCAGAGTCCAATGACCCCTTTGGATTTCTGCCATGCAGTAGTAATTAGGGCATGAGCTGCCTGTTCTTCTGAGCCCCACAACATAGATAGTGCCAGGAATGTGAAATCATCAGTCAATGAAAGGTTTCAGTCATGCCCTCCCCTTCCAGGAACTGGTACTTATAGGGCAGAACCACCCCCAGGTGCTGTTGGCAAGGTCATGTTTCTAGTTGCCGGCCCGGGGAGTGAGGGGGTGTGCGGGAGTGGTTTTCTGAGTTGCAGAGACTAGGTGGGTAGATCTGCCTGCTAGCTCCCTGTAACTGCAGGTGTAGATGAAAAAGAGGGTGAAGCTGCTGGTGAAAGGTAGCCGTAAGGTGGGGTTCTTTTGCTCATGAAACGTGAGTGTAAGTCTACCAACCCCAAAACAGCTGGTGAGAAAGGGAATGGCGCAAGCCAGTTACCCCTCCCCTGGAACCCTGATGACCATCCTTTGTACCTAGGTAGTTCTTCTTTGCCAGATTCCTTACAAATAAAAATTATTACTGTGAGAGTATTGGGTGGGGATTTCCCCTGGAAGGAGGAGAAAGGCAGCTGACCCAAAGAAACGCTCCTCTCTCCTCCAGCCTGTGATTCCGCAGCCCCAGCCCGAAGGCACAGAAGCTGGGGCCCCAAGCGCTGTTCCGGACGCAGCTGCGCCTGCGCCTTCTGCAGCCGGCCCGCCTGTGGCCTCCGTGGTGGCGGGGCCAAGCGTGGTAGCAGTTCCCCTGCCGCTGCACCGGGCACACTACGACTTGCGCCACACTTTCTCCGGTGTGGCCTCAGTGGAGTCGGCCTCGGGAGAAGCGTTCCACGTGGGGAAAACACCCTTAGTGGGGCAGCCTAGCGTTCCTGGAGGTCCAGTCCGCCTTTGCCCGGGGAGAATCAGATACTTCAAGATCTAGAAGACGGTCGGAGATGAGACGGTTTGGCACAGAGAATACAGCTATCATTTTGTCCAAGTATGGGTATGGGTAGGGGCTTTGTCTGCTCTGGAAGCAAGTGCTGCCTGTGGTCTAGATCAATGTCAGGTCTTGCGTCCCAACTTCTCATCCTTCCAAGGACAGGAGCAGAGGAGGTGCTAGTGATGTTTGATGGAACATAAAGTCAGCAGCTTGATTGTCACGGCTTTGATGTAAGCTGCCACCACTGTGTTCTCTCCCTTCTCTTGACCTCACAAAAATAATTGGAACTGTGACTCTGAAAGGTGCTCTTACCAAGTTTATATCTACTTGTCATTAAAAATGCTCTAATAAAGAAGGTTCTAAGCTGAAATGTCACCATGATTGTTGCCTACTTCATCCAATCTCATGTGTGTGGTCTTTCCAGCAACCATACCACAAGTGTCCCTAATCAAAATCAAAGTGAAAATAGGAATAAAATAGAACAAAACCTCCTATATACATAGGAAAAAGTGAGACCAGGATCTGCTCACAACCTATGTGATCTGATAATTTCCTTATAAGAAAATAACTCATTTCATAATGGTCAGAAAATATTAATAAATAGGACCAAGTGCTGAAACTTTGTACAAACCAACCATTGGTTTTCACCAATTCCCAGGTAAGGAAAGATTAGTAATTAACACAGGAGCCTCACTTTAATTATACCTGTTGATTGTACTATATGTGTATATAGTAAGAAAGAAACAAAGTGAAGTTGCTCAGTCGTGTCCAACTCTTTGCGACCCCATGAACTGTAGCCTACTAGGCTCCTCTGTCCATGGGATTCCCCAGGCAAGAATACTGGAGTGGGTTGCCATTTCCTTCTCCAGGGGATCTTCCCGACCCAGGGATTGAACCCAGGTCTCCCACATTGCAGGGAGACGCTTTACCCTCTGAGCCACCAGGGAAGTATATATATAGTTCAGTTCAGTTCAGTTGCTCAGTCGTGTCTGACTCTGTGACCCCATGAATCACAGCTCGTCAGGCCTCCCTTCCATCACCAACTACCGGGGTTATATACTAAAATGGATTCTAGCCAATTCATTTTAAGACCTCAAGTTTAAGCTCTGGTTTATAGTATGAATAGAAGAGGGGTACCTCCAGTGTAAATCCAGTGGACATTTGTAGATACTATCCAAGTGCTCAGAGAGCATAAAGAAATAAATAGTTCCCATTATAGAGTGGTGCCTAGACAATTTCAATGTTTATCCACCATTAGGTTGTTCTGAGTAACCTAAGTGATGGGCCCTTTCTTATGAAATTTTAAAGGATTGGGACTAATAACCAAGTGGTTATAATAATTAAAAACCAAGTGGTTTCACTTGACCCCAAAACACTGAATCACACATTGACACTCACCTTATCACTCTTGCCTAGAGGTTTTGCCAACATTCCAGTAACCAGAAAGAATGGCCAGGAAGGTAGGAAAACCATTAGGTGTCTCAGAAGCCAGGGGAGATGAGGCGGGCATGACCAGCTGAGCTAAATGCTGTAGAAAGAGCAATAAACGTGAGGACCAAGAAAAGGCCATGGGTTAGTTGACTGACCTGGAGGTGATGGTGACCACTGGCAGATACAGTTTCAAGAAGGGTGAGAATGAAAGCCTGGGCCTGCTGGAAGATGATGAGAAAATGGAGAGGAGTGTGTAACATCTTTCAAGCAGTTGGATGGTGAAGGGTGGGAGAGAGGGGCTGTAATCTTCAAGGACTGATTTTGCACAGACACAGTGGAGAGCAGCAGCTTGCAGCAAGACCTTCGTTCCCTGANAAAGCCTGGGCCTGCTGGAAGATGATGAGAAAATGGAGAGGAGTGTGTAACATCTTTCAAGCAGTTGGATGGTGAAGGGTGGGAGAGAGGGGCTGTAATCTTCAAGGACTGATTTTGCACAGACACAGTGGAGAGCAGCAGCTTGCAGCGAGACCTTCGTTCCCTGACCAGGGATGAAAACTTGGTTTCAGCAGTGAGAGCACAAAGTGTTAAGCACTAGACCAGGAGGGACTGGGGCTAAGACTCCAGGCCCCAGTTCTTGTCTGCCTAGGAAAAAAAAATTGCCAAGGAGACAGAAAGTAGAAAGGAAAGTAAGACATGTACTAGAGAAGCAGAACACACACGGAGAGACTCACAGGTGAGTTCAGAGAGTCGCACCTTGGGAAGTTTAAATCATTTACAAGGGGGCAGTCTTCCTGGTCTTTGTTTTCCTCTGGCCAGTTGTCTTGCTCTGACCCTACAGCTGATTTATCTCAGGGTCCTCCCCTATGTGCACGTGCATCCTTTAGCCAAGATGGAATTCAGCACGAGGGTCCCTGGGAAGTCAGCAAAACATACAATCTGCCATCCTCTCCCTTTTTGACCCCCGAGGAGCCTTTCTGTGCATGCTCAGTTGAGGTCTTTCTGATTCCAAGGATGGGAAATTTGTGAGCTCCTGATCTTTTACCCAAGCAGGGCTTAGTCCCTCTCTGCCCCTGCCATTGCTGGACTATTATCTTAAAGTGTCCACAGGAGACAAAGTCTGGCTGTTTACCCTGTTCCTCTTATTTCTGGACATCCTGGAATTCGAAGTCAAGTGGGCCTTAGGAAGCATCACTATGAACAAAGCTAGTGGAGGTGATGTGATGGAATTCCAGTTGAGCTATTTCAAATCTTGAAAGATGATTCTGTGAAAGTGCTGCACTCAATATGCCAACAAATCTGGAAAACTCAGCAGTGGCCACAGGATTGTAAAAGGTCAGTTTTCATTCCAATTCCAAAGAATGTTCAAACTACCACACAATTGCACTCATCTCACATGCTAGTAAAGTAATGCTCAAAATTCTCCAAGCCAGGCTTCAACAGTACATGAACCGTGAACTTCCAGATGTTCAAGTTGTTTTAGAAAAGTCAGTGGAACCAGAGATCGAATTGTCAGCCTCTGCTGGATCATCAGAAAAGCAAGCGAGTTCCAGAAAAAACATCTATTTCTGCTTTATTGACTTTGCCAAAGCCTTTGACTGTGTGGATCACCACAAACTGTGGAAAATTCTTAAAGAGATGGGGATACCAGACCACCTGACCTGCCTCTTGAGAAATCTGTATGCAGGTCAGGAAGCAAACAGTTAGAACTGGACATGGAACAACAGACTGGTTCCAAATAGGAAAAGGAGTACGTCAAGGCTGTATATTGTCACCCCGCTTATTTAACTTCTATGCAGAGTACATCATGAGAAACGCTGGACTGGAAAAAGCACAAGCTGGAATCAAGATTGCCAGGAGAAATATCAATAACCTAAGCTATGCAGCTGACACCACCCTTATGGCAGAAAGTGAAGAAGAACTAAAGAGCATCTTGATGAAAGTGAAAGTGGAGAGTGAAAAAATTGGCTTAAAGCTCAACATTCAGAAAACTAAGATCATGGCATCCGGTCCCATCACTTCATGGGAAATAGATGGGGAAACAGTGGAAACAGTGACAGGCTTTATTTGGGGGGGCTTCAAAATCACTGCAGATGGTGATTGCAGCCATGAAATTAAAAGACGCTTACTCCTTGGAAGAAAAGTTATGACCAACCTAGATAGCATATTTAAAAGCAGGGACATCACTTTGCCAACAAAGATCCATCTAGTCAAAGCTATGGTTTTTCCAGTAGTCATGTATGGATGTGAGAGTTGGACTATAAAGAAAGCTGAGCACCAAAGAATTGATGCTTTTGAACTGTGGGGTTTAAGAAGACTCTTGAGAGTCCCTTGTACTGCAAGGAGATCCAACCAGTCCATCCTAAAGGAAATCAGTCCTGAATATTCATTGAAAGGACTGATGCTGAAGCTGAAACTCCAATACTTTG
>SJYX01008664.1:355460-371971 GCA_006410675.1 Oreotragus oreotragus | reverse complement strand
CCCATCACTTCATGGGAAATAGATGGGGAAACAGTGGAAACAGTATCAGACTTTATTTTTTGGGGCTCCAAAATCACTGCAGATGGTGATTGCAGCCATGAAATTAAAAGACGCTTACTCCTTGGAAGAAAAGTTATGACCAACCTAGATAGTATATTCAAAAGCAGAGACATTACTTTGCTGACTAAGGTCCATTTAGTCAAGGCTATGGTTTTTCCTGTGGTCATGTATGGATGTGAGAGTTGGCCTGTGAAGAAGGCTGAGCACCAAAGAATTGATGCTTTTGAGCTGTGGTGTTGGAGAAGACTCTTGAGAGTCCCTTGGACTGCAAGGAGATCCAACCAGTCCATTCTGAAGGAGATCAGCCCTGGGATTTCTTTGGAAGGAGTGATGCTAAAGCTGAAACTCCAGTACTTTGGCCACCTCATGCGAAGAGTTGACTCATTGGAAAAGACTGTGATGCTGGGAGGGATTGGGGGCAGGAGGAGAAGGGGATGACCGAGGATGAGATGGCTGGATGGCATCACGGACTCGATGGATGTGAATCTGAGTGAACTCCGGGAGACGGTGATGGACAGGGAGGCCTGGCGTGCTGCGATTCATGGGGTTGCAAAGAGTCGGACACGACTGAGCGACTGAACTGAACTGAACTGAAACAAGGTTTACAAAGTACTTGCTGAAAAGCTGTCTGTACATCCCCTGCTTGACCAGTTCCTGCTTCACGTACACCTTACTCACCTGACTCTCCCTAAATCATCCTCTTGAGTCATAGAGTCTAATTAGAAAATACCTATATACTCCCCTCCTCATCCCACCTAAGGTACTGTTCTAATCTTTAGCTCAGAGTGGCTTCTCCTTGATAGTTCAACAAAGGGAAAACCTCTGCTGCAGGTAGGTATTTAGCCCCCTAGGAGCTAAGGGGGTTTTAGAGGGCTCAGCTACCCTGCTGGTTTCCCTGGTAACCAACGAGCCAAGCTGAAGTCAGTTTCCCCATAACTGATAGCCTCCTATTCCCCCCACCCAGAGTGAAGCCTGCTGGCACATTCTGCCCACCATCCACTGCACACTGTGGGGTGTCATTCCAGGACCTTGCTTCAGATGTGTAGTAAGTTCCCCCATCCATTACACCATTGATGTCTCTGTCGTGAACTCGGCTCTTTCTTCGGTCTCACAACTGGGCAAGCACAGGACTTGCAGACCTCTAGGGTGCAGCCCAACAACTGTGGCCAGCCAAAATCTAGCCTTCTCTGCCCACTGAAGCCGAATGAAAAATACACAGAGACAGAGCTTGGAGGAAATAGAAAGGTGGCTTTTATTCTCAACTGGTAGAGAGAGGATCCCAGTAGGCTCATGCCTCAAGAATTGTTCTCCCTCTCCATGAGAAGGCTAGGGGCTTACCTAAGGCAAGGCTCGCAGTCAGGGGTCCATGAGGAGGTTGAGTTCTTCCTCTTGCATTGTTTCAAAGACAGTCATAAACTGCCATCAGTAACCAGGAATTGAGTCTGGTGGTTTGGTGGCTCTGTGGCCTTCTTTTCTGATATGTATCTACAAGAAGAAGGGTGTTAAAAGGGTGAACACTGGACAGGGGATGTATTTAGCATAGAGTCAAAGCAGAAAATGTGAATTTTAGCTCCTGCAGAGTTAGGGGGCAGAAGCAAACTTAGTTACAGACATGCAAGAGTTAGAGCAGTTAAAGTAAAAAAAAGGCAGGGAGGGGGGCGGCGGGCGGGGAGCTTCCCAGGTAGCACAAGTGGTAAAGAATCCACCTGCAATGCAGAAGACCCCAGTTTGATCCCTGGGTTGGGAAGTTCCCCTGGAAAACAGATAGTTACCCACTCCAGTATTCTTGGGGTTCCCTGGTGGTTCAGATGGTAAAGAATCTGCCTGCAATGCGGGAGACCTGGGTTCGATCCTTGGGTTGAGAAGATCCCCTGGAGGAGGGCATGGCAACCCACTCCAGTATTCTGGCCTAAAGAATCCTCATGGACAGAGGAGCCCGGTGGGCTACAGTCCATAGGGTCACAAAGGGTCAGACATGACTGAGCGACTAATCACAGCACAGCACACATATTCCTTTCTGGCAGTCAGGGACTCCTACTCGCTCTCAGCTGGTGTTTTGCAAGATCTTCTGTGTCTGATGGTGTATTCTTGATGCATCCATGGAGAGAGCTGTACTCCACGTCCACCTGCTTCTCTACCATTTCATCTCTCTCCTTGCGCAGTTTTTAATTGGGTTGCTCATTTCCTTATGGCTGAGTTTTAAGAGTTCATTATTTTGGATTAAAATCCTTCATCAGGCATGTCTTTTGCAAACAATTTCTCCCAGGATATGATTTGCCTTCTCATTTTCTTAAAGGGTTCTACTTTTATTTTTATCTGCAAAGAAAGAAATGAAGCTTTGATAATACTGAGCATATCAATGATTGATATAGACATATATAATAATTAGTCATACATATCCATATTCAAACATTTTATTATTAGTGGGGTACATGATTCTAAAAATTTAGAAACTTCTAATGCAAGGAATAAAGTCTAGATTCCTTAAATCAGCATTTAAGTCTTTACAAAACTGCTACTCCCCTTCTCTATCTAACGTCATACCTTGATTGTCTGGTCCATTTTAATCTATCTCTTTTTTCCGGTCTACACAGGACATGGCCTTGTCCTTAGAAAGCCTCAAATAAAGTCTTTGTTGAGATTAGACATGGCCCAGTGACACTACTTCAGGGCTCTTGTCCCCACAGTCACACCCTCATGGAGCAGTTGTCCTCATCCTGAACAGTACATCTGGCTACACCCTTGCTTGGTCCTTTAGCCGCCTTTTCCTCCACCTCTCACACACCCTTGGGTAAGTTAAACTGGTTTTTCAGCTTCACTGAGGGCTTCAGTCCCTCGGTCTTGCTGGACTCCTCCTGGTTTCACTTTCTTGCCTGTGAGCCCCAATCTCGCAGTCAGCAATTTCAGTGATACCCACACAGCACCCTCTGCAAGTCTTGACCTTCTTTGCCTTTCCAGGGCCCAGCTCCAGCTGGACATTCCCATTCCTGTTTGCAGCCTGCTGGGTCTGGCTGAAGGGCTTCCCATCACTTTGTTCTTGGTGCGCTGACAAGCATTGCTCTCCATCCTCAAGTGGGACCACAGGACTCCCAACCTCACGCTCCTCATTTTCCCTCTATTTCCCACTCTGCCCAGTGGGATTCCCAGGTGGTACAGTGGTAAAGAATTCTCCTGTCAATGCAGGAGACTCAAGAGATGTGGGTTGGACCCCTGGGTTGGGAAGATCCTCTAGAGTAGAAAATGGCAACCTATTCCAGTATTCTTGTCTGGAAAATTCCATGGACAGAGGAGCCTGGTGGGCTACATACAGTCCATGGGGTTGCAAAGAGTCAGACACAGCTTAGCAACTGAGCACAGCCAGTGGTTGATCCACAAGAGTGCAAGAGTTGCCTCTTCAAGCCCTTGATAACACTCCTGTATTTCAACCCTCAACAGACTGAAATTCCCAGTTTCCAAATAAAAGAAAGGTCCCAGGCCAAAATCCCCTCCACCTCCCTCCAGTTTATCTCCAAAGTCATCCATTCTTACCTCCTTCTCTCTTGCTCAGGGTAGGGGTCTTTCTCTCCTCTCAGCTATCCTCCTAGCCTATTCTACCCCATCATGTTCCCTAATTACACGGCCCTCCCCAGCATCCTTTCTACCCTAACATCAGACTCGCCCTCCCCACTGAGTGTAAACATTCTCAGATAATCCCTGCCCTAAAATACCACTCTCCCCTTAACCCTGCATCCCTTTCAAGCCAATTTCTATCCCTTCCCTCCCCTTAACTACCAAATCTCCTTTCAAAAAATTATTGCCTAAATTTTAAAAAAATGTTACATTCTCACTAAAGAAAATTTGGAAAATACTGAGAAGCTGAAAGAATAAAAACAAGTGCCTCCTATAGTCCTATATCTCAGATACAAACACTATTAATATTTTTTCTGTATCGTATTCAACCTCCTCCACTTCACAGAGATGTTTCGTAAAACAGAGTTGAGTTACTCTGAAGTTTCAATGGTTTATGAGGGAAACCCATATCATACATGCTGCTGCTGCTGCTGCTAAGTCGCTTCAGTCGTGTCCAACTCTGTGTGAACCCATAGATGGAAGCCCACGAGGCTCCCCTGTCCCTGGGATTCTCCAGGCAAGAACACTGGAGCGGGTTGCCATTTCCTTCTCCAATGCATGAAAGAGAAAAGTGAGAGGGAAGTCACTTCGTCGTGTCTGACTCTTAGCGACCCCATGGACTGCAGCCCACCAGGCTCCGCTGTCCATGGGATTCTTCAGGCAAGAGGACTGGAGTGGGGTGCCATTGCCTTCTCCGATATCATACATGAGGGAAGCTCATATCAGGAAGCTTCCCTGGTAGCTCAGTTGGTAAAGAGTCCACCTGCAATGCCGGAGACCCCTGCTCGATTCCTGGGTTGGGAAGATCCGCTGGAGAAGGGATAGTCTACCCACCCCAGTATTCTTGGGCTTTCCTTGTGGCTCAGCTGGTAAAGAATTTGCCTGTAATGGGGGAGATCTAGGTTCGATTCCTCGGTTGGAAAGATCCCCTGGAGAAGGGAAAGGCTACCCACTCCGGTATTCTGGCCTGGAGAATTTCATGGACTACAGTTCATGGGGTCGCAAAGAGCTGGACATGACTGAGCGACTTTCACTTCCCTTTGGCAATCTTACCCAATGTATAACTTCAATTTATTTATCTATTTAGTCCATACAGTTTCTTCCTTCTGCCCTTCTGCTGTATTTTTTAACAATTTCCCACCCCAGTGGCCCTATGCCTCCCCCAGTAGATCAGTACAGAAATGTACCTGAATCTCTTCCATTCATTTTAAAGGTCCTTCCTAAGTGCTGTATTCCTCTCTGTCATATGTTGCTTTCTTTTATCGATAGCCAAGCTTTTAAGAACAATGGTGTCAACTTCCTGAACTCTCTCTCTTTTTTTAAAGTTTTTGTTGTTATTTTTTAACATTGTTTGCAGCTACAATTATAGAGGTGGGAATAAGGTTAGCAAAGAACTATATCAATGGGTTTAAAACAATTTTTAAAATAATGGAATGGGCTCATTGACAGCCCCAAACATGTTCAGAAATGCAGATAGAAAATGCTAGTATGCTTATTTAATACTAGGATTTCATATCAGGACTTGGTACATCTTGTCATCTGGTGAAGTGTTGTCTGTTTCCCTCTCATTTCATAGTTAAAAATTTTGCATCTTTTAACCTGGACTTAACAGAAGTGCCTCCAGGTTTTTACTGCAATTTGGCTTCTCCACCCCACCCTGCCCCACCACTCCACTGACACCACTGTCAACAAAGGTCCCAGAAACCTCCTGGTGCTGAATCAGGTGGATATCTTGTCAGCCTTTTTTTTTGTTCAAATGCTCACTGGCATATGACCTTCTGACCACCTTTTTCCTTTTTTAATTCAGTCCCTTGTCTGTGGAGTCTGGCTTTCTCTTTTGCAGCCTTTCAATCTCAGACATTTATTTTTTTAGCTCATCTTCCTCTGCTTGTTTCTTATATATATGAGACCTCGAGTCTCATCTTACAACCTAACCTGCCCTACCAGAAGGGAGCTTATTCACTCCCATGGTTTTACCTCCTATGGTATTGATGATGATCTTATCCTTTTTTAGCCTCAGTCCCATATATTCAATACCTATTATAAATCTCCATGTAGAGACCCATCAGGCCTCAGATTTAATAGTCCCAACTCAGTTCTCCATCTCCTTCCCTCCCTAAACTGCTCTACTCTCATAATGACCTCACATCATAACTCCTCAGCCCAGATGCCTGGCCTGAGACTTCTGAGGTCATTCTTGACCCCTCTCTCTCCTCATTGCCATACTCAATGGGTCACCAAGTCTTGATTTTCTACACTTCAGTGCAGCTCAGAGTCATCCCTTTGCCTCTGTTTGCACTATCACGTCTATCTCTGCTGCAGCATCACCTCTGACAGGTGATGTATCAGTCATGGTTCAACCAGAGAAGCAGAACCATTGCGGGGTATTACAAGGAGTTGGCTTATGCAGTTGTATACCCCTTTGTGTTGTGGAGGCTGGATAAACAGTCCATCTAAGGCTGTCTCTCTATTTGATGCTAGAGCCTGAAGTCTGTAGGACAGGTGTTCTGAGAGAGAAGATTGCTGCAAAGTGGAGGGTGGAGAGCAGGCTGGAACACACGAGCATGAGCTGGAAACCTATGTCCATTCTTTTGCCTCTTACCTTAATGGGGGGGGTATCCTGCAGAAGCTGGGTCTCTTATCACTGTTATCCGGAATGATCTTCATGAGAACTTAGTCTATAAAATCCTCCCGTGACTCCAGTGCTTCGAGAACGCCATGCAAATAGTACAACACGGGAGGCCCTCAGCTCTCTGCCTGCCTGTCTACCACTCTGGTTTGGTAACTTGTCCTTCCCCTGTCCTTCCCCCTCTCCCCTCTTCCCCTTCCCCTTTTAATTCACACACACACACACACACACACACACACAAGTTACATAAAACTGCAGCAAAAGAAAATTTACCCATAATCTTTGGGGCCCAGTTTGTCCAAAATTAATAGCATCTTTGAAGTTTAGATATCTTAACTCCAAAGAAAAGGTGAACACTTGAAAAACTACCCGTTAACAGATAGAAGAGAGGGATTTCCTTGGTGGTCCAGTGGCTAAGACTCCGTGATTCTAAAACAGGGAGTCCGAGTCCAATCCCTAGTCAGGAAACTAGATCCTGCTTGCCTCAACTAAGAGTTTGCATGCCACAACTAAGGATCCTGCATGTGAAAACTAAGATCCAGCACAGCCAAATAGATAAATATTTTTAAAAATAACAAAAACACGGAAGAGGCTGGGAATTGTCACCAATTATGTATTGCAAGCCAGATATTCCCCATCACATGGGGATTTCATTCTAAAGAGCATGGCCCTTCACTCCTAGGTTAAGACGCCCTCTCTGTGGTCAGTGACTGCCATCTGCAGCCCCAGTGTCTGTTGTCCACCTCATGCCACTGGAGCACATTATTCTCAAGTTAGGATGGAGTGGATCAAAAAATAGGCACTTCTTTAGAAAGCCTTTTTAGAACATATCTGGTTTGAATTCTTTGGTGTTTAGAGTGTGCTCCCACTTGGAGGTCTTGATCACTTAATCCCTCTGCCTTTCTTCATGGAATTAACTCTTGTTTGCTTCAAGAGTTGTGTAGGATGTCACATGCTCCAGGAAATGTTTGCTTGTTCCCTTTGGCCCCTCCATCTACCCAGGACTGGGGCTAATCCCTAGGCTTAACTTTTGTGTTTAGATTTATCACATGGTATTGTTATCTGCTCCTCAGGCAGGCAATATGATGTTTTTACGGAATTTAATTATTAATCCCAAGCATTTAGCATAGTTCCTGTCATGGCTTCATTCACTGGAGAATAATTTAGGACATTACTTGAATGAAGGAACTTCCTTCTTACCCCACCCCATCCCTATCCTATCATGGTCCTGCTCCATCTGTCTGTCCTCTTTGGATCCCAAAAATGTAAACTTGGGACATTCAAATGAAGATCATTTCCCAATGTTTTATACAATGCTGGTGTGAATACTACTTTTTAAAATTTTGTGGAGGGCAATGTGGTAAATCATAGCAAAAATTGTAGCATTAGGAATTTCCTTTAACCCCATAATTCCACTTCTAGCCATTTGTACTAAGAAAATAATTAAGGGTGTGAACAAAGATTTACCCACAACAATATTAAATGTAGCATTGTTTATAACAGCAGAAAATTGAAAACAATCTTTGTATCTATAAGAGAATTAATTTCAATAATCAAATGAATTGTCAATGAATTACTGTGTAGTAACTGAAAATTAAATTGTACAAGTAGGTTTCTACAGCTACAGTTTGACCATATATTAAGATGGGAATGATCTATTGTTGGATTTAAAAGCAACTTGCAATACAGTAAGCACAGTATTATCTTATTTTATATAAAATATATGTAATATATGCATAGAAGAAAGTGTAGTGAAATATTATCTTTTTTGTTTTCTGTTTTTTAAATTTTTCTAAAACAGAAAAATTACTTCTAAAATATTATTTTAGCAAGAAAAATATTTAAGTGACTTGTAGTAAGTCATCCCTCTATCTAAAGCTCCATTAAAAGGCATAAATGCTTTGGGACCAAAAGAAAAAAGAAAAAATTACTAAATATTAAGACTTGCAACTGTCTGGCCATACATCACATACATGATCTCATTTAGTCCTGTAAAATATACATATTGTCTCTGTTTATATTGGTGAGAAAACTGAGTGCTTGAGTGTGCTCCCACTTGGAGGTCTTGATCACTTAATCCCTCTGCCTTTCTTCATGGAATTAACTCTTGTTTGCTTCAAGAGTTGTGTAGGATGTCACATGCTCCAGGAAATGTTTGCTTGTTCCCTTTGGCCCCTCCATCTACCCAGGACTGGGGCTAATCCCTAGGCTTAACTTTTGTGTTTAGATTTATCACATGGTATTGTTATCTGCTCCTCAGGCAGGCAATATGATGTTTTTACGGAATTTAATTATTAATCCCAAGCATTTAGCATAGTTCCTGTCATGGCTTCATTCACTGGAGAATAATTTAGGACATTACTTGAATGAAGGAACTTCCTTCTTACCCCACCCCATCCCTATCCTATCATGGTCCTGCTCCATCTGTCTGTCCTCTTTGGATCCCAAAAATGTAAACTTGGGACATTCAAATGAAGATCATTTCCCAATGTTTTATACAATGCTGGTGTGAATACTACTTTTAAAAATTTTGTGGAGGGCAATGTGGTAAATCATAGCAAAAATTGTAGCATTAGGAATTTCCTTTAACCCCATAATTCCACTTCTAGCCATTTGTACTAAGAAAATAATTAAGGGTGTGAACAAAGATTTACCCACAACAATATTAAATGTAGCATTGTTTATAACAGCAGAAAATTGAAAACAATCTTTGTATCTATAAGAGAATTAATTTCAATAATCAAATGAATTGTCAATGAATTACTGTGTAGTAATTGAAAATTAAATTGTACAAGTAGGTTTCTACAGCTACAGTTTGACCATATATTAAGATGGGAATGATCTATTGTTGGATTTAAAAGCAACTTGCAATACAGTAAGCACAGTATTATCTTATTTTATATAAAATATATGTAATATATGCATAGAAGAAAGTGTAGTGAAATATTATCTTTTTTGTTTTCTGTTTTTTAAATTTTTCTAAAACAGAAAAATTACTTCTAAAATATTATTTTAGCAAGAAAAATATTTAAGTGACTTGTAGTAAGTCATCCCTCTATCTAAAGCTCCATTAAAAGGCATAAATGCTTTGGGACCAAAAGAAAAAAGAAAAAATTACTAAATATTAAGACTTGCAACTCTCTGGCCATACATCACATACATGATCTCATTTAGTCCTGTAAAATATACATATTGTCTCTGTTTATATTGGTGAGAAAACTGAGTGCTTGAAATCACACAGCTAGTGACAGATTCTATCTGACAGTTGCACCCAACCATAAGCTCCAGCCTTTCCTCCATACCACACAGCAGAGGCCCCACTAAAGAGCACCCACCCCGAGGCCAGTGTCAGCACTGGGAAAGGTGAAAACAAATTCATTCCCAAGGTCGATGCCCTCTAATGTAAGCCCACCAGAGGTCAGGGACCCTTGCATTAGCAGAAGCTGTATCAAAGCTGTGGGCGTGTCTATTGGTTCTGTCCTGTAGTTAATAATAGCCTGTCTGTCTGAGTATTGACCCAAAAAATTCCATGATGAAAGAGAACAGCAAACACCACTCACCCATCTGGAAGGTCTCGGGGTTGGGGGTTGGGGTGGGTCTTGAGTTCAGCCCCTGCTGGATGTGAGGTTTCAGGAGGATCATCTAATTTCTCTGGACTTTGGTTATGCCATTTATAGAAAGTGAGCATTGGGCAGCCCAATCTCCATGTATAATGCTGTTATTGGGAATGTCTCAAGCTACAAGCATTGGGCCCTCAAGAACTGAATCTTCTCATTGGGAGATCACTTTATATTTAGTATTTTCTGTAATTTAGAGCTTAGTCAGCTTGGACTGCTGTAAAAAATACCATAGACTAAGTGACTTAAACAACACAAATGATTTCTCACAANCATTGGGCAGCCCAATCTCCATGTATAATGCTGTTATTGGGCAGGTCTCAAGCTACAAGCATTGGGCCCTCAAGAACTGAATCTTCTCATTGGGAGATCACTTTATATTTAGTATTTTCTGTAATTTAGAGCTTAGTCAGCTTGGACTGCTGTAAAAAATACCATAGACTAAGTGGCTTAAACAACACAAATGATTTCTCACAGTTCTGGAAGTTAGAAGTCCTTGGCTAGAAGTTCGAGATCTAGATGTCAACCTGGATGGCTTTTTTATGGACATTTTTCTCTTTTTTGGCCCTGAGGCTTGTGGGTCCTAGTTCCTCGGCCAGTGGGTCAAACTCAGCAGTAGGTCCTAAGCACTGAACCACCAGGGAATGCCCCCGCTTGGGTTCTTGATGAGGACTCTTCCTGGCTTGTAGACAGTCACCTTCTTGCTGTATCCTTACATGATGCAGGGAGAGAGTCCTGGTTTCTTCTTCTTTTATCAGAAGGGCACCAATTCCATCATAAGGGGTCCACCCCATCATGTCACCCAATCCCAGTTACCTCTCAAAGGCTTCACCTCCAATTACCATCACACTGGGATGAGATCTTCAACATGTCGATTTAAGGGGACACAGTCAATGTGCCCACTGAAAAAATTCCATAGCATTTGGGCATTATGGCAAAGGATGCCATTAATAATTTCCTACTTCTTAATCATTTTCTGGTATTTAAATAACTAGCAACTTTATGCACTTAGTCACTCAGTCATGTCCAATTCTTTGTGACCACATGAACAGTAGCCCACCAGGCTCCTCTGTCCATGAGATTCTCCAGGCAAGAATACTGGAGTGAGTTGCCATTTCCTTCTCCAAGCAACTTTATAGTATCTCTAATTTTTTATTTTGATTATCTTCAAAATAACAGTAGTACAAAGACCTCTCAGATACTCTTTGGCCAGGTTAACAAATTGTTGCTATTTTGTCATGTTCTCTTTCTATACACATACACACACAGATTAATACTATTTTTTTCTTAACCATTTGAGAATAAGTTACAGATATCATCACTTTTCTATTTATCCCTAAATACTTCAGGTCTGTTTCCTAAGAGCAAGTACATTTTCTTACATGATCACAGAATAGTTATCAAATCAGAAAATTTAACATGTATATACTATTTTATAACATATTCCATTTGCAAAACTTGTCAATTGTCCCAACAGTGTTTTTTGAAGCAATCTTTCCTCCTTATCTCAAGGTTCAATCCAGGATCAAACTGAAATCACATATTGTCTTTAGTTATGAAGTCTTTTAAAAATCTCCTTTAGTCTAAAATAGTTCTTTGGCTTTTCTCTGTCTTTCATGAGTTGCCATTGTGCAAGAGTACAGACTAGTTTTGCTCAGGTGTGTCTAATCTTCCCTCGACACACATAGTGTGTCTAGAAGTGTGTCTAATCTTTGCTTCTGATTAGCTTTAGGTATCTTTTCTCCCTTCCCACAGGAACACCATGGAAGTGATGCCGGGTCCTCAGGAAACACGTGGTATGTTTGTCCATTATTGGTGATGCTAATTTTGATCATTTGGCTGGGGTGGTGTCTTCCAGGCTTCTCAGCTTATGTAATTATAATTTCTCCCTTTCAAGGAATAGTAATTAACAAGCAGTTTGTGGGGAGATATTTTGACACTATTATTGGTAACCTATTCCGTATATAAAATTTTCACTCAGCTTTAGTGTATACTAATGATTCTTGCCTTAATTAGTTTTTACATGGATGGTTATAATGTTGATTTTCTAGCTCTGTAATTTCAACTATGTTTAGTAATTGGCATTTTATTGTAAGCAAATGTTTTTCCTTCTTCCTTATTTAGTTAGTATCAGTATAGACTTATGGGTCACTAGTTTATTCAATAAGTTATAATTCAGTACTCTTATCATTTTGTTCTGATGCTCTGTCCCAGATTTGGCAGTTGATTTCCTTCAAGTGATTCCTCTTTAAGTGAACTAATCATTCTTTCAGTAGGTGCTTACTTTCTGGCATGAGGCCATCTTGTACTTTTTTCTTGGAATCAGTCACTTCTTCATTGGGTTTTGCTTGCTTTTCATGGGAAACACTACTTAAAAATTGAGATCTGAGCACTTGATGTACTCAGTACTGCTGAGGACCTTTGCTTCTAGATCCTCATAGTAGACAAAATTGGAAAGAATAGTAATTTCATGTGGTTCAACAGTCACTCATGCTGCCTATGTAAAATTATAAACTTACACTGCCTCCTCTAGTATCTTTCCAACTCACAATGTTTTCTTGTCTTCATCCATTTGCATTCTCCCCAGTGAGAACCTGGCCTCCCAAACAGTAGAACAGCGTCACTTGCTCAGCATTACAACACACAACATACTTTTAGGAATTATTGCATTGATTCCACTATGGAAAAGCAAACCTCCTACGGAGAGTTTCAAGATTTGTTTGCATTTCTTTTTTTTTTTAGACTGATAATATGCAATCAAAGAATCGAGTTCAAAAGTTACTTGGATTAATTCTTTTTTTCCCTTTCACTGTGTCTGATATTCATTCGAAATACAGGTCATTTGCTTTCGTTTGTATTCCATTTTAGCTCCCTCCTCCCAGTTTCATTGAATTAATTTTATTGTTTTTGGCTACTGAAAACATCAACATGATTACAAAGGTCAAAATTATACAAAAAGGAATGCTCCAAAAAGAGTACTAGTAATTTTGAGCAATCTTTTTTCTCTCTTATTTATGTCTAGAATTCTCTTTTAATTATTACTGTATATACCTCCGTCTGGTGGGATTTGTGAGAACTCCCAGTGAACACACATCTTTCTCATCCCACTCAACTTTGGCTGTCCCATATCCCTATTTTCTTTCTAGCTTTTACTGTGATATAATTCACACCAAACACTGTGTGAATTTTAAGATATACAACATGATGGCTTGATATATACATATTGCAAAATGAATTACCACATTCATTTTAAGTTAGTTAACACATCTATCACCTAATATTCTTACTGTTTTCCCCTTTTGTGTGTATGTGATGAGAACATTTAATATCTATTCTTCTAACAACTTTCAAGTATACAGTACAATACTGGTCACTAGTAGCCTTTATGCTGTACATTACATCCTCAGAATTTATTCATTTTATAATTGGAAGTTTGCAGTCTTTGATCACCATCACCCATTTCCCCAGCTTCCAACCCATACTCTTTTACTTCTTCATCAGGATCTCCTTAAACCCCAACATGCAGACCAAATCTAGAAAAGAAGCAACTGAATCATAGCAGAGCTTCCACTGAAAGAAAATATGTCGGAGCTGAAGCCCCTCTGTGAGAATGTGTCCTAAAACCAGGTTCTGGTCCTGTTAACCGGACAGATCTTCCACTTGGGCTATTAAAAAGGACACGTGCTGCTGGCATGCTGTGGTGTTAATTCCCCTTCCCCTCCTTGGTCAATGAAGGCAGTATTGGTTAGGGTAGAATTTAGCAATAAAACCACCCACTGGGAGTGAAATCCATGAGAACCAATAGCTTTGGATGAAGGAAGAAGCCTCTGCAGAGACTGCATCCTCCCAGCCTGCTTGTAAAGGTGCTGATGAGATAACTTGAGAAGTTCCCAGGACTGAGCAAGATGTCTGGCAGCTCCTCAGAGATAGACTATCCCTAATGAAAACTTACCCTTCTGCACAGGACCAGGCCTCCAATTCAGGAACCAGGGTGTTTGCCCAGCACTGCATGCAAGCTATTGAAGGTCAAATGTATTGTTGCCTGGCATTCTAACGTGACAGTGAACACTATTTGCAGGATGTGAAAGGGTGATTAGAGAGGAAGAATTTGTCAGTGTTTGTCCAGCCTGCTGGGGAGATGCCAGAGAGGCATTCCTCTCCAGTATAAACTAACCTTCAGGGTCTGGTTTATACATCAGTTGTTTTTACACTGGGTTAGTGTGAGTTAGGTCCTAGCCCTGAGTGACCCTAGGTGCCCTGAAAAGTTGAGACATCCTTGATATTTCCTCTTAAACCAGCACTGTTGCCTCCAACCTCCTTCATTTAAGGTTAGTGTGAGATGTGGTTTGGAAATCCTACCTGTCTTCCTTTAAGGGCCCCTTATCTTTTAGAATCTCTTTGGTGATGTGCAGACCCAGCTGTGTGCCAGGCACTTTATTTGTGTGGGATCCTGCCTGACCTCACATCCTTTCTATAGGTTAACTGTGGCCTCAATCTATTAACATACAGCTGATGAGTGGTAGAGCTGGGATCACACCCAGGCTTGTTTGAGCCCAGAATCTGTGCTCTTGGCCACAACACCATAGAGATTCTTGAAGAAGATCCCACTTTTGATGCTGTAAAGCAGATTTTCATTTTGGAAATGAAACATTTTGATATTGAAAGGAACATTTTGATACTGAAAGATGAACTCTAAATCTTCTAAATTTTTTCATACATTGCCTACATATGATTGATTACAGTAAAAGAGAGAGAAGTTCCAGAGGCAGGGAACTTTAGCAGACAGATTACCAATGGAAGGCCTGAAGCTACTGGGTGGGTTGGGAGCAACAAAAACCATTTAGTTTATAGAGGAGGCAGCTGGAAGAACAAAGAAAATAAATCACGTAGTCCACATTTTTTTGTTTTTAACTGCTCCAGCTCCTGCTTCCTTGGGAAGCCCCCGCTTCCTCCCTACCTTGCCCATCAGCACACTCCTATTCATCCTTCAAGCCCCAGCCAGGATGTCACTTCCTTTCCTGACTTCTCCAGAAGATTAGTTCCTCCCCCACTGCTTTCCCAGTATCCACTCATTGAAGACAAGAACTCTGCCTCCTCCTCTGATGCCACACAGGCTAGATGCACACCCTGCTGTAAGACCTTGGGTAAGCTGCTTAACCTCTCTGTTCCTCAGTTTTCCTTATTTGAAAAATGGGAATACTAGAGATACCTATAGCCCTGGATTGGCTGAGGACCTTAAATGAGAAGAAGACAACAAAACATTTAGCACAGGCCTAGGCACACACAGGGAACTTAGCAGTGGTGCTTATTATGTGTAATGCCAAGCCTTGGTAGTACATGGATTAAAGTATTTCTGGAAGGAAGAGAAGATAGAAGGAGGAAACGAGCAGGAAAAACAGGCCCACCAGCCATGGAGATCATCTTTAACAGGGACAGTGCCAGCCTGAAGTTTTGGAGCTGTGGCTGCTGCACGTGTTTCCTGAGTACACAACCCACCTTCTCAGGTCAGGACTTGATACCATGTTTCTGCCTTCCCAGAGACCTGATCCCATGGACTGAGCCTCTCCTAGCGGCAGCAAACAATGCCTCACCTGGACGACCTCCCCCTATTGTAAAGTCAACAATCCTCTATCGCTGCCCTGAATCACACCATTGTCAGGCGGTGGGTGGACTGGGAGGCTGGGAACCGCCCCCTCCTGGCTCAAGGATAATCAGCTCTGTTTCTCCTAACCTGACTCACTTAGTGGTGACTCCATTCAGGTGGGCTGGGAAAAGTTGGCCAGCAGAGTCGCATGGGGACTGTACTGTATGCAAGCAGATGAGGACCACAAGGACAGTTACGGCTGTCACAGTAGACATTGTCCCTCATGTTCCATGCACCAGGGCTGTGCCAAGCACCTTGCGTTTACTTTCCCTGTGACCAGTGTTCATGGAAGTCTCAGAATCTGGCAGTTTCTGCTCCATTCCTTGGAAGCAGGGACCCTCTGACGTCTGGTCAGTGGCCACATCTGACTGTCAGCAGCTTAAATAAGGTGTGCCACAGTGTCAAATGAATAGAAAAAATGTCATTCATAAGTTTTCCTATTAATTACAGATTGAAATTGAGGTAGGAGATAGATGGGCTCCAGTTGGAAATTTGCAATCAGCTAGCCTATCGTACAACTGCACTCATCTCACATGCTAGTAAAGTAATGCTCAAAATTCTCCAAGCCAGGCTTCAGCAATACGTGAACCATGAACTTCCTGATGTTCAAGCTGGTTTTAGAAAAGGTGGAGGAACCAGAGATCAAATTGCCAACATCTGCTGGATCATGGAAAAAGCAAGAGAATTCCAGAAAAACATCTATTTCTGCTTTATTGACTATGCCAAAGCCTTTGACTGTGTGGATCACAATAAACTATGGAAAATTCTGAAAGAGATGGGAATACCAGACCACCTCACCTGCCTCTTGAGAAACCTGTATGTAGATTAGGAAGCAACAGTTAGAACTGAACATGGAACAACAGACTGGTTCCAAATTGAGAAAGGAGTATGTCAAGGCTGTATATTGTCACCCTGCTTATTTAACTTATATGCAGAGTACATCATGAGAAAC
>SJYX01008664.1:322293-352462 GCA_006410675.1 Oreotragus oreotragus | reverse complement strand
AGAATATGGAGATTTAGCAGCAAATATTAGCCCAACAAATGAAAATCCTTTCACCAATGTTCCCCTTAAGATCTACTTGGTCTTAAGATAGTGATAAAGTTACATTTTTACATAGCAAGGACACAGTGATTTATAACAAAGTACAGTGATCTATAATAAAGAAGAAAATTCGTTAACTCGAAAAGTCTAGTATTGCTAACCTTTAAAAACTACTGTATTTCCTTTTTTATATTCCAAATACATTGATTAATATGTTCCCAGATGCCTAAGGATATGGAGGCCTGGCAGCAATCATTGACTCAACAAGGAGAAAAGCCCTATGCTAATTAAGACTTTCAAAATACTCCAAAACTCTCTGTGCTGTTTCATGATTGAGAGGCAGTAAACAATCATCAGCAGAGAGGTTTTGACCTGAAACACCCTTGTCCCACCCAGGGCAGGAAATTAGCAGCAATTATTGACACAACAAATGAAAAAGCCCTTCACCGATATAATTCCCAATGAACCCACTATACTAATAATTTCTAACTTCCCCAAGAATTTGCCTTTAGTAAGTCTAAAACATCTCGTTCCTCTCACGGTCGGGAGGCTGTAAACTACTATCACATGCGGCCGGATGAACCTATACAGGTGGGCTAGATAACCTTCAGAGTTCATAAACTAAAACACTCTTGTCACGCCCAGGAATTTTTATTAACTTGGAGCTGCATGTTTACTCCTTCTCCAAGAGAAAGTTATGGGGAGAGCCCCCCGGAAAGTCAAAGGTGTAGGTGAGAGCAATAAACTGACTCTGGTTTTGGGGTAGATGCTCGGGAACAGGGGGTCTCCTGAGGCTTGATCACGCCTTTGCATATGCCGAAGCCTCCTTCCTCATGACCTTTGCCATGGGCGGAGTTCCTCACTCTGGCCCCCGGCAGGATGGCATCACTGACTCAATGGACATGGGTTTGGGTGGACTCCAGGAGTTGGTGATGGACAGGGAGGCCTGGTGTGCTGCGATTTGTGGGGTCGCAAAGAGTCATACACGACTGAGCGACTGAACTGAACTGAACTGAACTGAGCCTCCTCTCTCCATTTCTTGAGATAAGAGATAGGTGGGCTTCAGTTGAGGAATTTACAGTCAATAAAAACAGGGTAAATAGCCAGTCTTTGTCTCTTACCTCAAGGGAATAATGATGGCAAGGACAAAGAAAGGAAAAAACCCTGTCTGGTAAGGCAGAACGGCTCCTTGGAGTCAAAAGTCAGAGGATAATTCCTGGCCACAATGAGTCATACTCCTCCCAGAAGCCTTCACTTCGAGATCCAACTTGGCTAGGGTGTGCGTGTGGACCCCAGGGGAGGATCCTGAGACAAATTACCCAAGGAGGGGACAAAGCAAGGTGATTGGCCTGAGGGAAGTGAAGACCCAGAAAACTGCCCCTTCATTAAGGATTTAAACTTCCCAAAGGTGCAGCTGTCTCTCTGAGCTCGCCTAGGTGCCTGTCAGCACCTACTTTTCTTTTTAGTAAACTTTACTTTTCTCTTTACCTTCTGCCTCCTTGCCTGAATTTGGTCTTGCAAGACTAGGGACCTTAGCCCTAAGTGCTGACTCCTATGGTCCAGTGGTTAGGACTCCCGGTCTGGGAAACTAAGACCCGGCTTCCAGCTACTGCTGGGTGCTGCTTTCTGCAAGCTGCCGCTTACTGCTGGTTACATCCAAAATCAAAATGATGATATTTTGAATCTATTGGATTAAGTCAAATATTAAAATTAATTTCACCTGCTCTTTTTACTTTTTAAATGTGCCTACTAGGAAATTTAAAATTGAACATGACTTGCAGTGTGTTTTTATGGAAAGCAATGGATTAGGTGACCACCCTAAACCAACACCAAGATTTAAACCTGGGTTCGTGGTTCCACAACCTTTCTTTCACACCCCTATTCACACTGAATTAACTTCTCTGCTGATACCAAAATCATTCACACACATGGGGGACCAAACAGAAGTGAAGCTGGGGTGGGGCTCCTGGGAAAAGACCAAATGTGTTTCCCTCTCTACAGGCAGAAGCAAGTGTGTATGTGTGTGTGAATGTGTGGGCGTGTCTATACGTGCAGGTGTGTGCTGCTGTTTTGAGGGCAAAGAAACTAACCGTTACGACATCCACAGTGTCTTCACCATTAAAACTCACCGTTACGACACCCACAGTGTCTTCACCGTTAAGGAATCTCTCACCTCTGGTCACGCAGCTAAGGAAGGGCTGAGCCCAGACATTTGAGTCAAAGTCAGTTTCCTCTGCCATCAGTCAGAGTTTAATCCCCCTTGAATCTGTCTGCCTTTCTCCCTAGCTGCTGTGAAGGCCTTTATCCCCTCACGTCCATTGCATTTCCTCAGGTTTCAAACTATCTCCTCCTCTTTTGGCCCCTCTCCAGTCCTGTCTCCTCCTTCCTTCCCACCCTCCTTCTGCACATCATCTGAGCTCTGTGAATGTTTGTTCACTTGCTGGCTGTAAATCTTTGTTGTATTCCAATAATTGAACATCTGGTGTCCATACCCACTTCTGATTTTCATACTCATTTTCCTAGTGTTGCTCTTAGTTGAGAACAATGCCTAAAGCCCATCTCTAAGGAGTTGGGATCATTAGATTTGAACTTTTATGAATTAAGCTTTGAAAACTGATTATTTGCTTGCAGAAATTAGGGGCTATGTTTTATTAAGCTAATTAGTTTTATTAACCCTTGATTCCAGAGATCCTAACATGCTTCTTGGCATAACACTAACCCATGCTCAGTGCTAGGGGGTTTCAAGTAATTGTCATGATTCTACCTGTAACACTAGCTGCCTCGGGTGCCAAGCGTGAGCCTAGCCCCCCATGTATAGAATCTCTCGTGAGTTAGGCACGCATCAGCCTGTTTTACAGATCTGACAACAGAGGTTTATGGAGATTAACTGACTTTCCAAGTTCACTTACTTGGTAATTAAGAGACTTACAATTAGGCTATTACTGTAGTGTTTGCTCTGATGAAAAGGATTCTAAACTAGAAGGTTTCTGTAACTGGTTTTGCCACTAATCCATTTATGAGTTTTGTTTAGGTTGTTGTTCAGCCACTAAGTTGTGTCCGACTCTTTGCAGCTTCATGGACGGTAGCACTCCAGGCTTCTCCTCCTAAACCTCAGTTTTCTCATCTCAGAAACTGGATGGTTAGAATCACTAAATTACCACTAAGGGGACTTTTCTGTGAGCCTGTATGCTACCACGACGTGATTATAGTGTCCCCCAAGTGCATGGCAGTCAATGAAGAAAAAACTATTTTCCACTCAATATTTTTTTCTTTTTTAATTAAAAAAAATTGTCTGTTTATTTTATTTGGCTGCCTCGGGTCCTAGTTGTGTCATGTGGGATCTTTGGATGAGGCACTCAGACTCTCCAGTAATGCTCAGGCTCAGCTGTTGTGTCTCAGTGATTCCACAGCATGTGGAACCTTAGTTCCCACACCAGGGATGGAACCTGGGCCCCCTGCACTGCAAGGCAAATTCCTAACCACTGGACCATGAGGGAAATCCCTTCATTCAACTTTTAAATAAAAATCTTAATTTTATCACAGTAACTAATTACAGTAGTCCTTACTAGTAACACAAATCATTATATTCTAGTGTGAAATTGAAGTTTCAAGTAAACAGAGGTAATAGTAAATGTTTCATGGAGGGACATTTCTTTCAACCTAGCTGGAATACTTTCAGTAAAAAAGTCTTCATACCTCTGACCAGTTTCTTATCAAAAAACCTCATAGATAGCTATTCATATTTACCAGTACAGCAATTCCAAAGCTTATTATTAATAATAAGTATCACAAAAGTATCTCCTATAGTTAAGTTAGTGTAGGAAATTGCAATATAAATAGGTTTCCTCACCTCAAACCTTCAGAGAGCCTTTAACGTGCTCATGTGTATTGAGACTCTGTAAACTGTGCAGTTACGGAGGCAACAGTTCCTAAACTTATTTGCGCACAGAACACTGAGGACAAGGAGGGGTGGGAGAGGGTGGGTAAATGTGGAAGGGAGCTAGGCAGAGAGAGGGGTGAGGAATGCCTCTCATGGACTAGGTTTCTATGGAATACCTTCTGTGATAGCCTAGTCTAGAAGCTTCCCCTTTCTCGTGACGAACTGTCTGTAATGTGTGTATGTGCTTTTCAAATAGAAAGTTCCAATCAGTAGTAACTTCTAAGTAGAACCCCAAAAAGAAGTTAAAAGAGAAAAGTAAGGGTCGAAACCAGTGTATTCCTGTATTCCAGACCACACTCCCATCATCGATTTTGTTGTTCAATTGCTCAGTCGTGTCTGATTCTTTGTGACCCCATGGACTACAGCACACCAGGCTTCCCTGTTCTTCACTATCTCCTGGAGTTTGCCCAAACTCATGTCCATTGAATGGGTGATGCCATCCAACCATCTCATCCTTTGTCTCCCTCTTCTCTCCTTGCCCTCAAGCTTTCTTAACAAAGTATCTTAACAAAGTAGTGGCCAAAGTATCTACCTCTTAACAATAATATTAGATTTTAATCTCTGAACAAGTTTGCTTGCACACAGCTCCAAAGAAAAAAAAAGTGTGGAATTAGAGTATCATTTGAGAACTATTGACCTGCCATTCACTTTTTTGATGTAAAAGAAGTCTTCTTTTTAAAAAACCTAAATGAGGCTAAATAGTTTTAATTGAAATATAGTTGATTTAGGCAGTGTTTTATTAGTTTCCAATATAAAGCTAAGTGATTGAGTTAAACATATGTATACATTCTTTTTCATATCCTTTTCCATTATGGTTTATTATAAGATATTGAATATAGTTCCCTATGCTATATAGTAGGACCTTGTTTATTTCTTTTGTATATAGTATCTGTATCTGCTAATCGGAAACTCCTAATTTATCCCTCTCCCACCCCTTTTCCCTTTTGGTAACCATAAGTTTGTTTTCTGCATCTGTGGTATGTTTCTATTTTGTAAAAATGTTCGTTTGTGTCATATTTTAAATTCCACATATAAGCAATGTCATATGATATTTGTCTGGCCTACTTTACCTAGTAGCTAATCTCTAAATCCATGCATATTGCTTCAAATGGGATTATTTCATTCTTTTTCTTGGCTGAGTAATATTTCTTTATGGGCTTCCCAGGTGATGCTAGTGGTAAAGAATTCACCTGCCAATGCAGGAGATGTAAGAGAAGCAGGTTCCATCCCTGGGTTGGGAAGATCCCCTGGAGGAGGAAATGACACCCCATTTTAGTGTTCTTGCCTGGAGAATCCCATGGACAGAGGAGCCTGAAAGACAACTGAGCATCTGAGCACAATATTTGATTATAAACACATATATACATATGTGCAAAAGTGTTAGTTGCTCAGTTGTGTCTGACTCTTTGAAACCACATGGACTGTAGACTGCCAGGCTCCTCTATCCGTGAGATTCTCCAGGCAAGAATACTGCAAAAGGTGGCCATTCCCTTCTCCAGGGAGTGTTCCTGAACCAGGTATGAAACCTGGGTCTCCTGCATTGCAGGCAGATTCTTTACTATCTGAGTCACTAGGGGAGCTTATATATGTATATAATATATATGTGATCTTCTTTATCCATTCATCTGTCAGTGGATACTTAGATTGTTTCCGCCTCTTGGCTATTGTAAATAGTACTACTATGAACATTTGGGTGCATGTATCATTTCGAATTAAGAGTTCTCTCTGGATATATGCCTAGGAGAGGGATTACTGGTGCATAGGAGAATCCCAGGGACGGGGGAGCCTGGTGGGCTGCCGTCTATGGGGTCGCACAGAGTCGGACACGACTGAAGCGATGCAGCAGCAGCAGCAGGACAATTCTATTTTTAATATTTTAAGGAACCTCAATACTGTTCTCCATAGTGTGCACCAATTTACATTCCCACCAACAGTGGAGGAGGGTTCCCTTTTTTCCACATCCTATCAGCACTTATTATTTATTAACTTTTTAATGATGGCCACTCTGACCACTGTGAGGTGGTATCTCACTATGATTTTGATTTGTATAGCTCTAACAGTTAGCAGTGTTGAGTATCTTTTCATGTGCCTCTTGGCCATGAAATAGAACCCTTTCTAGCCAGATTCCAAAATGCTTTAGGAATCTCACCAGAGCTTCATGTATATGATATGGGCTTAAAGCCCTTTTTCTGATATAACAAGAATGGTGAACCCGGGTTGTGGAGTTTGAAGTCGCTGAACACCATTACCACTGATTCCGGGCTCCAAGCCTGAAATAAAGGTGAGTGTGGCCAGGACATTGACTGGAGGCAAGGTGTTAGGGGTAATGAGAGAGGAGGTGATAGTCTTCCTATTCTGACTCAGCTAGCGCCCTGAACAGAAATCAGAATTCAATAACGATCTCCCAGGAGCCTTGACCCAAGTGTTTGTATTGATTTCTTGGGTAACAGGTACACATGAATGTGAGATTACTCTGGGGTCTAAGGTTATAGATAGTGGCAAATCCCATCCAAAGTACTGACTCAGCGAAATCTACATTTGGAATTTCAGAGATAAAATAGAACACTGTGCTTCATATCTGGATCACTGGTTTAGACTGCGACTACAAAGCTGCTCAAGTTGGCCTCAAGACCCTATAAACAGCCTCACTCCTGCAGCTCCGCACACTCACCCCTTCTCACCATAGGATGAGTGTGCTCCTACTCTTGGTGCTCTGCGCCCTGGCCACGGGCTGTGGGGCAGCACCTCCACCCCAGCCAGCCGCCAGGCCCTCGCCTCTCCTCTCCCTTGACTGCAACAGCTCCTATGTGCTGGGTATCGCAAATGACATCCTGCAGGACATCAACAGGGACCGAAAGGATGGTTACGTGCTGAGCCTCAACCGAGTGAGCGATGCCCGTGAACACAGACAGGAGGTAAGTGGTGGCCCCGCCGGGGCAGGTGTTTGCACAAGCTGGGGAGGCTGGCCAGGGCATGGGAACCCAGAGACACCTGTTGGCTGGTGTTTTCTGAGTCAGAAACCCTGCTGCGTACATGCTGCTCTCCTCTGCTAGGGTGCTGCTGCCTCTTAGTCGTATTAGAAGCGAGTGCTAATGGTATCCACTCTGAAACATGTCCCATCATTTACAGGAACACTTCACAAACATCAGAGCCTTTGGCTTTGCCATAAAACAGAGAGTTTCTTGGCTGGTCATTAGAGGTTTCTGCTTCATGTGGGTTGTGCATTTCTCTTCCCCCTTGCACAGGCTGGTCTGGGATCTCTTTTCTATTTCACACTGGACGTGTTAGAGACTGGCTGCCATGTGCTCAGCAGGACGTCATGGAAGAACTGTGGAGTGAGGATCTTTCATGAATCGGTGAGTACTTTCCACAGGAGCTTGAGGCAGGAAACTAGGTGTCCTCTGTCTACAGGATGAAGATTATTCAACATGTGCCATCTTTAAATGTCCCTCTTTATAATCTCTGGGGCAGGGTGCCTATGTGGTTATTTCAATTTGATAGAAGAAAGAATTTAATCTGACGGGGTTTCTGACGCTCCCACTGGGGTCATAACCCCAGAATAGAAATGTTGCCCCGAAACTGTTTTCTGCCTCCAAAACCTTCCTGTAGGCTCTGAGCTAGGCTTAAGTTGAGGGGCAAAGATCTGAGGTATAGTGCTCTGGATGTATGTTTAAGGAAAACTGTAGAAGCAATGGCAGGGGAGCTTTGAAATTTGTTTTAGTTTTCTTTATTTTGTTTTCAAGAACACTTATATGAGATTTGAGGCTGGGGAGAGGGAGGGCTGTGGTATAGGTGCTCTCAGAGGTGCTTTGGAAGGATTTCGTAGTATCACAGAACCTAAAGGGAGTCAGAACTGATCCTTTTAAAGACAACCATTGAAGAGGCTTGAAAAGAGCATCATCAGTTTTCATTTGGTTTTCAACTATCCTGAGATTATTTTCATTAATTTATATGAAACTTTATACATGATATAAATGTGATATAAGTAACTAGAAGTGAAGTGTTTGGCAAAGATGTCTTTTTCTAGTCATTTAACCAAACTTGTCAAACTGCACCTACCTGGTTTGGGAAAGCAAAACAGTCTATATACCCTGTTGTGAATTATGTTTGTTAGGCACCAGCTTAATAGGCAAAATACATTTGTGTATCACTAGCTGCATTGGAGAAGGAAATGGCAACCCACTCCAGTGTTCTTGCATGGAGAATCCCAGGGACAGAGGAGCCTGGTGGGCTGTCGTCTATGGGGTCGCACAGAGTTGGACATGACTGAAGCGACTTAGCAGCAGCAGCAGCAGCAGCAGCTGCTGCTATAACACATACACCAAAAAGGATATACCAATTGCAAAATGATAGAACTTAGTTTCCCATTCATGTAAAGTTTAAAATAGAAATCCTTGATGAGGAAGGGGCTTTCCTCCAGGAGTGATTTTGAGACTGGACACTTCCACGTTGTGGCCCCCTAGACTCTGTAGCCTTCACCTCGTGGCTTCTGTGGTCACCATGCTCATCTGCATCAAGCCGTGGAAAGGGAAAGAGCATGGAGGCCAGATGGCGTGTGGGAGGGCTTTGCAGGCTAGACCTAAAAGTGGGTATACACCCCTCTCGCCACTTGGCTGTGGTTAAAGCTCATTTACACACAGTCACGTCTAAGCAGGAGGGAGGCTGGGAAGAAGTCAAGCTGTGTCTCAGGTGAAGGTTAAATTGTTTCATGATCAGCTGGCAGTTTACTCCACCGAAAAACTACGAAAATTGACCTTGAGTTTCTTGTTCCTTAAAAATGAAATGTCCAGTTTCATTTCAGGGGTATTTTTAAAGTCTTAGTTCATTCCACCGTGTCATGAAGTGAATTTGTTGGTTCTAGGTTTATGGCCAATGCAAAGCAATATTTTACATTAATAAGGAAAAAAGAAGTTTCTATTTACCTGCTTATAATTGTACTCTTCGCCCAGGTAAGAGATCACTTTCATTTTTTTCATTTTAATAACAGATGAAAAAAGACCATTTAACTCTCCTATGCTGTAGTGTATAGGGTTTCTTCCATCCTCACTTCTTATTCATCCCAAAGCCAGGTTCTTTGTATACCCAGCATTTGCACTGCTCCTCTTCCCACAATTAATCTTTCTAAATAACCTGCGAAAGCTCTACATTGTGTCCTACATCAAATCCTAAATTTTCAGTCTGATGTAAATGGCACAGTCTCCATGACTGGTCCCCAGGCTTCGTTTCTAGCTATCTGTGCCTTATTTCACTGACTGTACCGATTCTGCACTCCATTCAATAGATGACTCACTATTTTCTGAACACACGTCACATTCTCCAATCTCTGCATTCAGTTTGTGCTTCTCCCTCTGCTGAGAATACCCTCCACAGCTAATCTCTGCCCTTGGAACTCCTAAGCATTCTTTAAAGATCATTGCCAAGGCTGCTTCTTCTACTGTGTTCTCTATTCAAGAAAACAAAACAGAACAGAAACAAACAAGAAATAGTGCTTTCCTGTTCTACGTCCCTGCACAGCTTTACCCTAACCACTCATGGAGCACAGACCATGCACCGCCTGGATTTGGGGTCCTCTGTCTTACATCTTGTAAAACATCTTATCCCTTCTTCCTCTCTGCTACAACTCTCCCCCAGTTCCTATCAAGTGCATGTGTGTATGTGTGTGCGGGTTCAGTCATGTCAGACTCAGCGACCCCATGGACTATAACTTGCCAGGATCCTCTGTCCATGGAATTTTCCAGGCAAGAACACTGGAGTGGGTTGCCATTTCCTCCTCCCCCTATCAAGGGTAAGGAGTCTATAATATCATTGAATAAATGAACAAATACATACATTCATTCTGGGTCCTGAAAAGTGAGCATCCACAGCATGGGAAAATAGGATGGCTTCTCATCAAACTATTAAGTGCATGTGACTCCCTTGATCTCATTCAAGTGCAGATTCTGACTCCTGTAGATCTGGGATAGAGCCTGAGATTCTGGATTTCTAACAAGGTCTAGGTGATAACAACACCATTGGTTCCTTTGAAGGACAAGGCAACAGAGCTAAACCTTCCTGGTTGTGAAGATGAGACTCACCTAAAAAAAATTCGAGGACAACAACTAATAAAACAGATCAAGTCTGAAATGGAAGTCCTAGGTACCAGAGGTATGGGAGGTCAGGCAATGACATGTGCCTGGGAGTGACAAGCCGTGGATGTCACTCCCCAGCAATACACCCAAATACGTCCAAATAAAACCACAGTTGATGAAAGCAATGTGTTTGCTTTGCTAGAACAACTGCTAGACAAGTTTCCTAGTGTGACTTTTCCACTAGTTATGCCACCCCCAGCCCCTCCCAGTCACACATTCTAGCTGTAGCATTAGGGTGATTAACCTATTCAGTCATATAGTGATTGGATCAACTTCTGTTTTCCAGCTCACGTACATTGTCTAACCAAAGAGGGTGTATTTCCACCTTCCGTTTGTCATTCACTCACTCATTCATCCAGCAGGCACTTGCTAAGCACCGTCCATGTGTCAGACACTATTTTAGGTGCTGGTGACTAAAAGGTGACTAGAATATGACAGTAAAGAAATCCCAACTCGTTCTCTTTAGAGAGGCAGCGATGGTGGAAGACAGTGAGCCAACTGGGAAAATGTTTGTAATACCAATACCAGTTGACCCTTGAACAACGTGTTTGAACTATACATGGATTTTTTTTTTTTTTCATGAAATACATACCATAATACTACACCATACTTGGTTGATCGAATCTGTGGGTAGAGAACCATGGATACAAAGGGCTCAAAACAAAGTTAAACTGGGATTTTTGACTATGTGGAGGGTCAGCACCCCAACCCTCATGCTGTTCAGGGGTCAACTGTACTATATTATGTACTTTAAAACTAAATTTCTAGGGTAAAAAGATTTGCGTAAGGTGAAAAAAACTCTGCTTTGTTTCTTTTTAAATCATGAAAGTAATACATGCTCCTTGTAGAACACTCTGCAGAAAGCTAAATTTCTAAATAATGCTTTCCCACTCCATCCTTGACAGTGCTCAGTGTTATCTTTTCTCCTTTTAATCCCTACCTCTGTTGTGACCATGTGATTTACAGAATTATGCATCATTAAGGAGTTTAATTTTAAACTTGCTCTCTTTGGCATTTATAGTTTCTCGAAGTGCGATCATCATGATGTGCCCTGACTGCCCCAGCACCAGCCCCTATGATTTGTCAAACCCCAGGTACATGGAAACTGCTACTGAGTCTCTTGCAAAATACAACAGTAGGAGCCCCTCAAAGCAGTATTCTGTCTTCAAAATCACCAAGACTTTTAGTCAGGTGAGTCTGAAATGTCAGCTACAACAACATGTCTCATAATTCTTGCCATGGTTATCAAGGCTCTCCCTTCAATTAGATCCTAAGAGCCTTTCCCTCATTTCCTACCTTGGTAACCTTGATGCACATTCAATTGTGTCTAGTTTCTGAGTTGGTCTGTGGGATTTCCACTAGAATTGTGTGATTTGATTTCATTTCATTGCCCTGAAGGCAAGAAGGGTAATGGACTCGTGGTCTCCATGGGTTTTTCTACTTAGGTTCACTGTTGATTACCACAGTCCCACATCTGGTTAACCACAGACCACTTAGCAAGTCAACTTCTATTCCGTGTTTTAAATACAGGAGTGCATGTTGAGTTTTATGGATTAGAGGAAGTGTTCATTTGTATCTGGATTGTGTTGGTATCTATCATACGGAGAAAAGTTAATTTAAAAACAGATTTACATGGGGAAAAATAAGCTCACCCAAGGGAAGGTTTTTGAGTCCATTTAAATCCTTAAGAAGGGAAGAAAGGTATGGAAAAAGCTACGTTTTCTAAATAACAAAATCATAATACAAGGTTTGGTCATGGTGGGGATTACAGGGACAAAAAGCGACCTTTATTGACAGTGACTCTGGGGATGTGTGGTTTCTGTAAATCTAATGTTGTCAATAAATAACAAAATCATAATACAAGGTTTGGTCATGGTGGGGATTACAGGGACAAAAAGCGACCTTTATTGACGGTGAATCTGGGGATGTGTGGTTTCTGTAAATCTAATGTTGTCAAAGCTGAGTGTCATGGCACCACTTGGGAAGGTTTGATTTTCATTTCTCACCTCTTGTTTCATACTAGTGGGTGTTTGGCCCTGCCTACTTTGTGGAATATTTGATCAAAGAATCACCATGTACAAAGTCACAGGGTAGCAGCTGTGCACTGGAGTCCCCTGACTCTGTGGTGAGTATTGCTGAATATTTTCATAACTCAAAATTTGTGCTCACAGATCATCTATGTGTATTCATAGTGTGTAAAATTACACATGAAATGTTGTAGTGCACAAGATACTTTCATTCACCTTAAGGAGCAACTGATTAGTTAAAGATGGCCCAGATGCAATAACATTTGATCATAAATGCAGTTTTCATCAACAATGTGGTACCTTGGCAAAAAATGATCACAGGAAGCTATAAAATATAGACAAATCTCTCGGTGGTTGGTAGTGGCCCTACTTTTATCTGAACAAAACCAGTTACATTTGGAATACATCATGATGTTTCATTCCTTGGACCACTCTTTATTAAGGATGAAATCAAACGGGACTTATTTCAAAGAAAGCAGCTGAGATGGCAAATGTGCCACCTTGAAACCATTTGAGGCACACCTGGTAGGAACGTCAATTGGCACAGTGGATTATAGCACAATTAGGCAAAATGCAAGCTGTTTTCCCCCATTATTCACTTAGCTATAATAAAAGTTTTATTAAGATATAATTCGCTACCATATACCATAAAATTCACCCTTTTAAGGTGTACAATTCAGTGCTTTTTAGTCTATTCAAAGAGTGGAACCATCATCACTACTATCTAATTTTAGAATATTTTCATCAACTTTCAAAGAAATTCCACATCCATTAGCAGTCATTCCCCTTACATCACTCAGAGGATCTCAGTTCCCCAACCAAGGGTTGACCTAGGCTCATGGCAGTGAAAGCACTGAATACTAACTCCTGGACTTCCAGGGAATTCCCTGTGTATAAGTTATTATGTATACATATGTTTTCATTTCTTTTGGGTATACACCTTGGAGTGGGATTGCTGGGTCCTATGAGAATTCTAGGCTTCCCTGGTGGCTCAGATGGTAAAGAATCTGTCTGCAATTCAGGAGACCCCTGTTTGGTCCCTGGGTCTGGAAGATCCCCTGGAGAAGGGAATGGCTCCCCACTCCAGTGTTCTTGCCTGGAGAACTCCTTGGACAGAGGAGCCTGATGGGCTAGAGTCCACAGGATTGCAAAGGGTCAGACATGACTAAGCAACTAAACACACATGGATGAGAATTGTATGTTTAACCTTTTGACTAACAGCAAACTTTTCCAAAGTGACTACACCAATTTAACAATCCCATCAGCAATGCGTGAGGATTCCAATTTCTCCATGTTTTTGTCAATGCCTATTATTATCTGGGCTTCCCAGGTGGTGCTTGTGGTAAAGAACCCACCTGCCAATGCAGGAGGCATAAGAGAAGTGGGTTTGATCCCTGGGTCAGGAAGATCCCCTGGAGGAGGGCATGGCAACCCACTCCAGTATTCTTGTCTGGAGAATCCCATGGACAGAGGAGCCTGGCAGGCTACAGTCCATAGGGTTGCAAAGAGTCAGAGATGACTAAAATGACTTAGCACGCATGCATGCATTACTATTATCTGTCTTTCTTATTATAGATATCTTACTGAGTATGAAGTAGTCTCTCATTTTGGTTATATTTGAATTTTCCTAATGGCTAATGATATTGAGTATCTTTTAATATGCTTTTGGGCCGTTTGTATGTATTCTTTGGAGACACATCTATTCAAATCCTCTGTCATTTAAATATTGGATTGTTTGTCTTTTTATTGTTGAATTGTAAGAATTCTTTACATATTCTGAATATGATTCCCTTATCAGATATATGACTTTCAAATATTTTCTCCCATTATCTGACTTTTCTATTCATTTCTATTCTTGATGATGTTCTTTGAAGTACAAAAGTTTTTAATTTTAATGAAATCCTATTTTTTTTTCTTTTGTTGAATGTGCTTTCTGTATCATATCTAAGAATCCATTGTCTAATCTAAGATCACTAAGATTTACTTCTGTGTAATCCTCTGAGTTTTATAGTTTTAGCTTTAAGTCTCTGACCCATTTTTGAGTTAATTTTTGTATGACTTAGGAGGTTCAAATTCATTCTTCTGCTTGTGAATATCTATCTAGTTGTCCCAGCACTGTTTGTTGAAAAGACTATTACTATTGTTTCCCCCATTTAATTGTATTGACATGCATTCTAAAGACCTATTGACTGTTAAGGTAAGGGCTTATTTTTGTACCCTCTATTTCATTCCATTGATCTGCATGTTTATTCTTGTACCAGTACTTCACTATCTCCAATGGTGTAGTTTTGTAGTAAATTTTGAATGGAAAGTGTGAACCCTCATATTTTGTTTTCTTATTCAATATTGCTTTGAGTATTCTGAATCCCTTGCATTTTTATATGTCAATTTCAGAATCAGCTTGTCAGTTTCTATCTTTAAAAAGCAGAAAATTTGATAGGAATTTCATTGAATCTCTAGACCAAATGTAGAAAGTACTATCCTCTTAAAAATACTAGTTTTTCCAGTCCATGAATATGGGAAGTCTTTCCATCTGTTTAGGACTTACATAATTTCTTTAAACAATATTTTGTAGTCTTCAGTGTAAAAAACTTTCACTTTTTTTGTATAGCTAAGTATTTTATTCTCTTTGATGCTGATATAAGATATTTGACTTATCCATTTTATTTTTGGATTATTCATTGCAAATATAATAGAAATATAGTTGGTTTTTATATTTTCACCTTGTGTCCTGTAACCTTGCTGAACTCGTTTATTATTTCTAACAGTTTTCTAGTAGAGTCCTTAGGATTTTCTGTATACAAGATCAATGTCTCTACAAAGAGATATAGTTTACTTCCTCCATTCCGGTCTGAATGACTTTTAATTCTTACCTAACTTTCCTGACTAGAACTTCCAGTACAATGTTAAATAGAGGTGGGAAGAGCAAACAACCTTATCTTATTCCTGATTTTAGGAGGAAAGCATTCAGCATGTCATTATTGAATATGATGGTAACTGTAGGCTTTTTATAGTTGCTTTTTATCAAGTTGAGAAAGTTCCCTTCTAGTCCTAGTTTTGTTAAATGTTTTTATTGAAAAACAGTGCTAGAGTTTGCCAAATGTTTTTTCTGGGTTAGTGAGATAATCGTTTGGTTTTTTTTTCTCCTTTAATCTATTAGTATTATATATACCAATGATTTTTGTATGTTAAAAGAACCTTGTGCTTTGGGGATAAGTCACAGTTGATTATGATGTTTAATCCCTCTATATGTTTCTGAATTCAGTTTGCCAGTTTTTAAAGATTTTAAATCTATATTTATAAGAGACATTGGCCTATAGTTATTCTGTGTTGTCTCTGCCTGATCTTCATATAAGCGTAACATTGGCTTCATAAAATGAGTTGGGAAATTTTCCCTCTTCTATTTTATTTTGGAAGAATTTGTGAAAGATTGGTGCTCATTCTTCTTTAAATAATTGGTAGAGTTCACCAGTGAAGCCATCTGGGCCTGGGCTTTTCTTTGTGGAAAGTTTATTTGATTAATAATTCAATTTCTCTACTTGCTATAAATCTATTCAGATTTTATATTTCTTCTTGAGCAAGTTTTGGTAGTTCATATCTTCCTAGGTATTTATCCATTTCATCTAACTTATCTAATTAGACAGCATACAATTGTTAACAGTACTTCATTTTTATTTCTGAAATATTAGCGGTGTTGTACCCTATTTAATTTTAATTTCAGTAGTTTGAGTGGTTTTTTTTTTTGGTCTCTCTAAAAATTTGTCAATTTTATTAATTTTTCCCCCCCAAAAAATCAATTTTCAGTCTCATTTATTTTTTCTTTTACTTTTTTAGATTCTAGTTTATATATTTCCTCTCTATCTTTATTATAACCTTCTTTTTGCTTGCTTTGGGCTTAGTTTACTCTTCTTTTTTCTGGCTTTTTAAAGTAGAAGCTTAGGTTATTGATTTACAATCTTTACTCTCTTTTAAAATAAGCATTGGCATCTACAAATTACCTTCTAAGCAATGATTGAATTGGTTCTCACAAGTTATTCACATTATTTTTGTTCCCATCCATCTCAAAATATTTTCTAATTTTCCTTGTGATTTTTCTTTAACCAAATGGTTACTTAGGAGAGTTATTTAATTGCCTCATATTTGTGAAAATTCCAATTTCCTTCTGTTATTCATGTCTAATTTCAACCTATTGTGGTTAGAGAATGTACTCTGTGTGATCTCAATTCTTTTAAATTTACTGAAACTTGTTTAATCGGTTAACCTAAGGTATATCCTAGAGAAATTTCCATGTACACTTGAGAAGAATGTATTCTGCTATTGTTGGGTAAAACAGTTTGTAGTTGTCCGTTAGGTTTAGTTTGTTTATAGTGTTATTCAAGACTTCTGTTTCTTTGTTGATGCTCTGCATACTTGTTTTATTCATTACTGAAAGTGAGGTTTCCAGCTATTATTGTTGAATTACCTATGGCTTCCTTGAATTCTGTCAGGTTTTGCTTATGTACTTTGGGGATCTGTTGTGAAGGGCACATATATTTATAGCTGTGTCTTTCTAATAAATTGAATAGGTATATCCTAGAGAAATTTCCATGTACACTTGAGAAGAATGTATTCTGCTATTGTTGGGTAAAACAGTCTGTAGTTGTCTGTTAGGTTTAGTTTGTTTATAGTGTTATTCTAGACTTCTGTTTCTTTGTTGATGCTCTGCATACTTGTTTTATTCATTACTGAAAGTGAGGTTTCCAACTATTATTGTTGAATTACCTATGGCTTTCTTGAATTCTGTCAGGTTTTGCTTATGTACTTTGGGGATCTGTTGTGAAGGGCACATATATTTATAGTCATGTCTTTCTAATAAATTGAGCCTTTTATCATTATAAAATGCTTTTCCTTGTCTCTAGTAACAATTTTTGTCTTAAAGTCAATTTTGTCTGATATTTGTACAGTCATTCCCAACTCTTTTCGATTACTGCTTGCATTGCAAAACTTTGTCCATCTTTTAACTTTCAATCTGTTTGTGTCTTTGAATCTGAACTATGTCTCTCAAAAGCCTTTTATAGGGACCTCTTTGGTGGTCCAATGGCTAAGACTCTGTACTCTCAATGCAGAGGTTTGCGGTTTGACTCCTGGTCAGGGAACTAGATCTCACATGCCGCAAGCAAGACCCTATGAAGCCAAATAAATAAATGTTTTTTTTTTTAAGACTTTTATAACCAGTCAATTGAATATTCAGAAATAATTGGGAAAACATCTTCATCATCTTCTGTGGAATCTCCCTGTCTCACTTTTTGATTCCATCTTGGGGAGATCACATAGTTTTCTAGTTTCTAGTTCTTATTACTAGTTTCAGTATTAAGAATGATTTCACTTAGATTATGAAGATTCACTTTCAGTTATTAAAAAATTCCTTTTAGTCAATTCTAAATCAAAACTTCTATCTCATATCCAATTCAAAGCGTTTTCTTCTCTGAGGCTCAAGCCTGACCTAGAGCTTAGGACCTGCTGTGAAGAAGGAGTCAAGGCCTGTCCTTTTCTTCTTTTTACCCCTCCTGCAATCTTTTAGTTAACTGTGGCTCTTCTGAGTTTCAAGAAAAATAACAGGGGATTAGAGAAAAGAGTCTAAAGTCTTTTCACATTCAGTTCAGTTCAGTTCAGTTCAGTCGGTCAGTCGTGTCTGACTCTTTGCGACCCCATGAACCACAGCGTGCCAGGCCTCCCTGTTCATTACCAACTCCCAGAGTTCACCCAAACTCATATCCATCGAGTCGGTGATGCCATTCACTATCTCATCCTCTGTCCTCCTCTTCTCCTGCCCTCAATCTTTCCCAGCATCAGGGTCTTTTCAAATGAGTCAGCTCTCCGCATGAGGTGGCCAAAGTATTGAAGTTTCAGCCTCATCATCAGTCCTTCCAATGAACACCCAGGGCTGATCTCCTTTAGGATGGACTGGTTGGATCTCCTTGCAGTCCGAAGGACTCTCAAGAGTCTTCTCCAACANCACAGTTTATTGTGATCGACACAGTCAAAGGCTTTGGCATAGTCAATAAAGCAGAAATAGATGTTTTTCTGGAATTCTCTTGCTTTTTCAATGATCCAATGGATGTTGGCAATTTAATCTCTGGTTCCTCTTTTCACATTACTGGACCTGTAGTTGTAGTTTTCTCTTGCTTTACATTGTTCCTCTCTTTACACTTGAAAAAGTACATGCTCTATGACTCTAAAATTTATCTTCTAAGAATTTACCCTAAGGATATGTGAAAATGTTTAAACATAAAAATTCAGATTTAATCCACTGTCTTACAAAAGAGAACTTGTTAAATAACACAGAGGAATATTAGGTAGCCATTATAAAGAAAATCATGAAAAACTAAGCAGTGTCATAAAAAGGATTTTCATTATATATATTATTAAATGACAAAAGAGAGTTATAAAATATTATGTACAGTATAATTCTATTTTTCTAGAAGAAAAAGTTTGTATTCATTGGGGAAAATGTAAGAAGAAAAGAAATTAAATCACTGTAGGAAATGGATATCTTTCATGCATCTTTTCATTTTCTTCTTGTTTATCCTATTCTAAATAACTATCACATTTATAATAAGAAAATGAACATTTTATTTTTAAATAAAGTTTAAGGAGCTGAGAGTAGTCTTGTCTGAGAAGCAAAAACTCAGGGGAAACCTACGTAAAGGGCTGCTGCATGAGAGATGAAAGCGAGTTTTCTAGCTGATGCAAGGATAGAAGTGTGGCCGGGAGAGATCCGGATTTCTGTGTCTGTCTTATAGACATAGGTTTCTGCTCAACACAAAGAATTTTCTAATAGAGTTCGTTCCTCAAGAAATCCTGAGTTTCTCTCATTGGAGGCAATTGAGCCTACCTAGTTTGGGTGATTGATTGGTAGGGATGATCTAAAGAGCTGGCTCGTGCTCAGTCTTCAGCTATGTTTGACTCTTTGTGACCCATGGATGGTAGCCGGCCAGGCTCCTCTGTCCATCGATTATCCCAGCAAGGNTGGAGGCAATTGAGCCTACCTAGTTTGGGTGATTGATTGGTAGGGATGATCTAAAGAGCTGGCTCGTGCTCAGTCTTCAGCTATGTTTGACTCTTTGTGACCCATGGATGGTAGCCGGCCAGGCTCCTCTGTCCATCGATTATCCCAGCAAGGGTACTGAAGTGGGTTGCCATGTCTTCCTCCAAAAGAATTGGCTCAGAGCCTTGTGAATCAGTCTGTAAAGAATCTGCCTGCAATGAGGGAGACAGGGATTCAGTCCCTGGTCCAGGAAGATCGAGTGGAGAAGGAAATGGCAACCGACTTGAGCATTCTTGCCTGGAAAATCCCATGGACCAAGGATCCTGACAGGCTACAGTCCACAGAGTCACAAAAGTGGGACATGACTTGGTGACTACACCACCACCACCACCTATTCCATGGTAGCACAAAAGTGCTGATTGGCTGTGTGTCTCAGCAAAAATGAAGTTGATCCACTTATGATCATATGTGCACATATAACACTGCATTTTCTTTTTCTTTAGCCTGTTGGTATTTGCCATGGTTCTCTGAGTGAATCGCAAGAAAACCCGGGCAAGACTATCTCCGTAACTTGCTCCTTCTTTAATTCACAGGTATTTTTTAGTCAAGTTGTTTGTCTTTCTGTGAATAAAAGAGCAGATGATCTATATTTAATTGCCTCTACCCTACATTCTCCTTTTATTTTCCTAAAATCCATGATCACCACTTTATTCAGGATGTCCTAAGGCCACATCCATAAGGTAGCTGATTGAAGATCTACTACACTTTCTTTTAGTTACAGCATATTCCCTACAGCATAAGTAAGACCCATTTAGCTTGATTGGCTCAATCTTCTGTGACATTAAACTCAGTGTCCCAAAGAGTCTTGTCCTGAACCATAGGTAGAAGTTGTTTCCAGGGAGACACTGAATCCCTTTTTGCAAGTATTTGTTAAGCACTTACCATGAGGCAGCCTGGTATATATAAGAGATGGCTAAGACAGGCCACCTGGGTTCCAATCCTATTCTGCCTCCTACAAGCTATGTGGACATGGAAAAGTTCCTACCTCACTGAGTCCTGGATGCCTCCTCTGTAGAATGGGATTGCAACACCTATCTTCTTCAGATCCCCATGAGACATAGGTCAGAGGATCTGATTGAAGGGGACTGCTCTCGGCCTGGCACAGAATAAAGCAATCAGTAAAGGTGGCTTCTGCCACCACTACTAGGAGTGGGGAGGCAGCTTATTAGGGACTTTGAACAAGCCATCTTATCTCTCTGGATCATTGTTCAGCTCCAAAATTTGTGAAACTTACAGTCCAGTTTCCAAAGGTTTTGATTTCCCCTAGCCCTTACCTGTTCTGATTTTTAACCCTTTATTTATTTATTTAACATTTTTTTGGGCCACATGGCTTGTAGAATCTTAGTTCCCCAACCAGAAGTTGAACCCTGGCCCATGGCAAGTAAAAGCCCAGAGTCTTAACCACTAGATGTCAGGGAATTCCCTTTATCCCTTTAATCAGAGGCCCATCTAGCTAATCTCCTTTTGAGAATTCCATCAGAAAGGTACCAAACAGCATAATCTAGTACCAGGCATAGCAGGGACTTTCTTGGAGGACATTCCCTTATTTCAAAGCATTCTCTTTTCAGGCTCCCACCCATAGAGGTGAAAACACTACTGTAAACCAGAGACCTGCAAACCCCTCCAAGGCAGAAGAGCCCCAACATCAAAACACAGCTCCCGCCAACTCACCCGCCAAAGCTGTGCTCAAAGGGTCTGTCCAGTACCTTCCTGACTGGGATAAGAAGAGTGAAGGCTCCCAGGAAAAGGACCCTGTTGAGACCTTCCCTGTGCAGCTGGATCTAACCACCAATCCCCAGGGAGAACCCTTGGATGTCTCCTTCCTCTTCCTGGAGCCCATGGAGGTGAAGCTGGTTGTCCTGCCCTTCCCCTCAAAAGAAAAGCGCTCTGCTGAGTGTCCAGGACCAGCTCAGAAGGACGACCCTCTTATCCTCCCTCCATGAGAACCATGTAGAGGATTCCTGGGGAAGTACTGTCCTGCAGGAGATGTGAGGTGGTGGGGAAAAGGGGACAGAGAAACAGTTCAAACAGAGCAGGCTAATAAACTAAGTTTTTTGGATTCCTCTTGGTCTCATGTTGCCCAGAAATGGAAATAAAGCTCAACTGTTCACTTTGCACACTGGACTACCCCCTTCCTAAACCATCCAAGGCCTCATGCCATGCATAGATGCTTCTCTCTTTGTAATGACTTCTTGCTTTTAGCCAAGTGTCTCTGATTTAGGGCCTTACAAATATCTTCATCATTCTGATGTTGACCTAAAACAAATAGACTGAAGATATTTCTCCAGCAAAGATGATTCAAGGGACAGTAGAGGATTGTGATTTGGGATCTGCAACTGTGGAGAGCCACACCAAATCCCCAAACAGCAAGAGAAGGAGAAAGCCTTCATAGAGAGGAAAATTAAGTTGGGAGGGCCACACTAAACAAAAAGTCCATGATTTTTCACTGGCTGGGTTCTTGCCAGGAAGGGAAAGTCTTCTTCCTCTTGGGCTGTGCTGTTGTCACAGGTGAGAGCGCCTCCTTCTGGCTCCCAACTCTATTTAATTGAGGTTTCTGGTTTATTATTTTTTTTACATTTCTCCCCTTTTGATCAAGATCTTTATCTGAAAATACCATTGATCAAGAGCCGGGTTTTCTGACTTCCATGGCTTTTTGTCATTCAGCGTCAGGAAGGACCTCTCCTGAGTGTAGTGTCTCAAATTGGAGGGAAAGTACAAGGATTACAAACCTATTTAGGTTGCATTTAAATGACATGAAAGGGTAGGGAACTCTCAGGTCCTTTCATCTAATGTTAATATTTTGTCAAGATCCTAGACATTGGCAATCATCTGAAGCATTATATCATCAAAATTCTGTTAACAAACTTCCAACAGGCCTGGTCTGAGTATCTTTGGAAAGTTGTCTCATCAGACATCATTTGCTTCAGTTCTGGGAAATCTTTACTCTCAGGTCACCAGATGATGGGCAGGTCCAATTAGGGTTTGGCACTTTCATTAGATGTATCATGTTAATCCAAGAGTCTTTTCTTTGGAGTTTGGTGGCACAGAGCTGGTTAGCAGTACCTGATAGAGGCCTTTCCATAAGGTTGAAGGAGAGTTCCTCTGGTGACGTCTTTTCAAACCAAACAAAATCTCCAGTTGCAAGGTATGATGTTTAAGGTCTTTCTTCCCTAAGGGCACAGCATGAAAAGATTGCTTTACTGAAACATGGTTATTTTTAATAGAAACAATTAGCCCTTTACAGTATTGGAATCTCTCTCCTTTATCAGCTGTGGGTCAAAAGAGGCAGGAGCCAAGTGCATTGGGTGTCCTCTGACCATCTCAAAGGGTGCGAATTTTGAGTTCCAAAAGGGGCAGATCTGAGATCTAGAGGGACCAATAGCAATGCTTTTGGTTGAGGTAGTTGGAGGGCCTCTACAGATTTTTCCAAAAGAGTCTTAACGATGTTTTCAAGCCAGAGGATTGAGGGTGGTGAGCACAATGAAAGTGTAAAAGTGACCGGATAGCACATATTTATCAAAATGCCTGGCAAGTAAACTGTGTTCCTTGACCACTCTAAAGTTTAAGAGGAGCTCCCCAGATAGGGAGAATCTTTCCTGGTAGGACTTTAGCCACAGAAGAGGCAGTAGCCTGTCTGCAAGGGAAGGCTTCAGTTTGATGTGAAAACCTGCAGATGATGACTGAAATATTCTTATATCCATTGGGTGGAGCAAGCTGCCTGAAATCCAGTATTGGTTCATGAAGTCATTTTGTCAGGATACCAATGGTTTAATGCACGTAGAGTGGTGAGAAGTGGGCATTTTAGAGTCACCAGTAGAACTGGGCTGTTATTTGGTCCAAACTAGAGATTTCTTTTTACCAAACCGACAATTGCTGAAAAATCTTGTTTTTCCTTTTTCTGAGGCCAGTTTTGGGGCCTCTGTAGCTAGTTTTTCTAAGTTATCACTTGAGAAATATCCCTTTGGACCATGACAGGGGTTTGGCTGCGGTTGGTCCCTTTAAGGGCAGCACTTCTTGCAGAAATCTCAAAAAGGTGAATTTCTCTTAGAAAGTCAAGTTTAGAATGCCCCAGGGATCTTAATAATAGCTAAAGCAATAGGTTAAAGCCGCTCTTTTAATAATTTCTAAACATAGGAGCCATTTAAAAATTTTATTTCCAGAGAAGTAAGGAAGCCGCATTTTCCCCCATGACATTCTAAAATCATGAGCTACTCTGAAAGCATAGCTATTATCAATATAAATAATGGCAGTTTTGTCCTTGGCTTAAGAACAAGCCTGTGTAAGAGCATATAATTCAGCCTGTTAGGCCAAAGTAGCCTTAGGTAAAGATGCTGCCTCATCCCCATCAAAAGGAGACCAAAAGGTATTTCCAGCACAATATTTGCCACTGTCACCTTTAAATAAAACCCATCAATGAACCATGAGAAACTAGTGTTACCAATGGAATTTCCCACAGGTCATTAGAGGGATCAAGTTTATCAGCATTAAGCAGTCCCGAAGGACTTCGTCAGTGATGGAGGGCAGAACCATAGCCAGGTTAAGGCTATTACAACATAAAAGAGTTATGTGAGCAACAGCTAACAAAAGGACTTCATAAGAGGTGAGGTGACAGGCTGAGAAATGTTGAGCATGATAAGAGTTCAGGAGGCTTCTAACTGTATGAAGTGCAAAAATAGTTAACGAGGATCCCACGACAATTTTCTCAGTGGTCTTAACCAAAAGGGCAGTGGCTGTAATCACTCTAAGGCAAGGGAGGTGTCCCTCTGCCACAGGATCCAGTTGCTGGCCATAATACCCTGTGAGTTGACGGTGGTCCCTGGAAATGGCAACCCACTGCAGTACTCTTGCCTAGAAAATCCCATGGACGGAGGAGCCTGGTGTCCATGGGGTCGCAAAGAGTTGGACATGACTGAGCCACTTCACTTTCCTATGTTTTTGGTGAGTACCCTAAGGCATTCCCTTCCTCTTCATATACAAAAAGGAAAAGAGGAATCTGATCACTGGGATTCCCGAAGTCAGATGAGAGTTCATCAGACTCTCCGTTAAGGCCTCAAAGACTGTGTTGTCAGTTCTTCCCACAAAACTGCAGCCTTTACTGTTGAATAAAACATAGAGGTTTGGCCATAAGAAAGAAATTTGGAATCTAATTTCATTAATAACCAACTAGCCTGAGAAAACCTCAGAGCTGTGCTTAGTTTTAGGTCTGATGGGACTTAGGATACTGTGAGGTCTTCTCTGGATCTCAGTATAGACTTTGTTCTGTTATCAGATGTTCTAAATATCAAACTTGGTTTTGGACAAGCTATAATTTTTCCTTGACAACCTTAAGTCCCTTTAAGGCTAAAAGTTTTAGCAAGTGGATGCTGTCTTCCTGTGAGAAGGCTTGAGAAAGACAGCAAAGAAGCAAAGGATCCACCTGTTACAACAAAGTAAAACCCCTAGGGAACTTTATATCATCCCGATCAGCCTTCAGCCCAGGGAATTCCCTGGCAGTCGCTGGTTAGGACTCTGTGCTTTCACTGCCAAGGGCAAGGATTCAATCCCCCGTCAGGGAATTGAGATCCCACAAGCCCCATGGCGTGGCCAAAAAACAAAATAAAGAGTATTTCAGATCAGCCTTCAGAAGGACTGTCAGTATAACCCTGAGACATTGCTCTCCAGGTGAAATTTTTTCTTCCCAAGTAAAGACAAAAAGGTACTGGCTAGCTTCATTAACTAGAATACTGCAGAATGCACTGCTTAAATCAACTACAGTAAAAAAAGATTTACTTCCAGTGAGAATGGATGTTAGTAAGGTATGAGGGATAAAAATGTTGCTTATTGCTCAGAGGTCCTGGACAAATCTCAACACTTGGTCCTTAGATTTTCTCACCGGTAATGTGGGAAGTATGCAGGAGCTATTAATGTACAAGGGAAAATGAGGCCTTGAGCCTTGTAGTCTTCTATTATGGGCTTTATGCCTTGAAGGGTTTCTTTACAAATAGGGTATTGATTAATTCTGGGAAGAAGTTTTGAGGGATCTACTTGAATCTTAATGAGAAGTATACTGTGGATTGTGCCCATAAGGAAAGTGGTAGCTGATTCAATAGAGACAAATGATCAGTGTTTCCAGAATCTGCTCTACTACTGTCAGAGATGGAACAAATAAAAGATCAAAAGATCATTTAATTCACCTCATGGGTCACTTTGATGATGACTGTCAGTTTTCTAGAATTATACCCCCCTTTTTGGAGAAAGATATTCCAGTATACTTCTCTAAGAAGTCTCTAATAAATTAATGAAGGCAGAGGACAGGGAAGCCTGGAGCAGTGCAGTCCATGGGGGTGTAAAGAGTCAGACACGACTGAGGGACTGAAGTGACTGAGGGAACTAAGGGGGAAAGTGTGGATATCTCTCAAAAGGCCTAAACAAAAGGGAATGAGTTCAGACACAGGAACCTCTTAAGGCTCACTGGAGTGCCCCACGGTCTGAACTGTTTTAATGCTTCAAGGCAAGGCCTGTCTATAGCTTTGGGTTGAGTACAAAGAGTATATTCTAAAGGAAATCAACCTCAGAAGCTCATTGGAAGGACTGATGCTGAAGCTCCAATACTTTGGTCACCTGATGAAAAGAGCCAACTCATTATAAAAGACTCTGATGCTGGAAAAGATTCAGGACCGGATGAGAAGTGGGTGACAGAGGATACGATGGTTAGAAGGCATCACCGACTCAATGGACATGAGTCTGAGCAAACTCCAGTAGGTAGTGAACAGGAGAGTCCGTGGGGTTGCAAAGAGTTGGACATGAATTAGCAACTGAATAACAACAAAGCGTATGGCTCCATTCTAAGTCAACTATATACTTCAATAAAACATATATATAAAGTACAAAAATAGTATGGCTCTAGTGTCATTTAGGACTGGAAAAGATTCACCCCCGATCCAGAAAAATGTTTCTCTAAGGCATTTAAGAGGGATTACTGGGAAGAGCTCCTATAGTTTTTTGGAGCTTCATCATCGACAATCAGGAGGATGCTGGAAAGGCTGGTTAGAGGGCTGAGGGTACTTAGAGCAGTTAAATTTGTAACAATCTCTTTTCCAAAGTCCTGGTCCTTTGCAATAGTAGAGGAAGCCAGGAAGGTTTTCACTTCGTTTAGGTGCCTTCATTTTTCGGAGTGGAATATTAAGATTTTGGCTGTCTTCCTTGGAGGTGACTCATCTAGAGAATGAGTGAGCTGGTTTGCCAGATTCACTAAATCTGAGCATACATAGTTGCTTTCTATCCTGATCCTTGTTTTAGAAGGGAAAGATCCTGGTTCAGCCTATTAATAGACATAGAGTTAAAAGCTACCCATGTGGAATCAACATCGTATGAAAGACCAGAATCCAGAGTCTACTGTGATGTTCATGAGCTGGTTCATCAGAGCAAGCCTGGATTTTGTTCAATCAACAGACTTTGGAAAACCCCTAGGAATTTTTTAATGAAGTTCCTAGAGATTGCCTGAGCCTGATCATGTATTATGGTAAGTCAGTGGACTAGACTCCCAGTTGTAATTCTAGAGACTTTTCAGGACTTCCCCATTTAAGTCCATTTAGTGGTTTTCATCCAAAACTGGACCTGGTCTTCACCAATGAGCATATGAACTAGCTGATAAAAGTCGGAGAAACCAAGCTGGGTAAGGGAGGGGGGAGTTTCAGAGAAAAAGGAAAGTTTGGCGGGAGAATTTATCTGAGGTAGCAGAAGATATATTGGAGGCACAGGCATCATAGAAAAGAAGGAAGAATATGATGCCAGAGGCAACGCCTGGGACAAAGAAACCAAGGAAGAGGAGCTTCAGGCTTTGGGAGCCCTTTTACCTTTCTTCCATCACTTGTTTGCCTCAGTTAACCTTTTGTAGAGACAATTTCAGACTCCTGATAACAGTTAAGAAGTCTCAAAATAACGAGTGAAATTAGCATTCCACTCAGTTCTGGAAATTTTTGACCTCTTGTAGTCCAGTTCGATTTTAAGGAAACTAAATTTGTGAATTTCAAAAGTCCCCCACAATTGCTACTGACATTCTAAATTGCCTTGGTCAAGTCCATTTACTTAGTTAGAAATGAATATGAGGAAGGTGTTGAGACATAAAATCAGCAGGAATCTCTGTAATGGGGAGCACCTTGAAAAAATACTTGTATAACTGAGATCCCATTTCTTAGAGTTTTTCCTCTACAGTAAAGAACACTTTCAAACAACTCAAATATCTTATAGCACAAATAGCTCAAACAGCTAGCAGGCCAACCCCAGCCAGTCTTAAGGAGATAGCTTAGTCCTAAAGGATCCAGTATATGTTATCTGTGTATGTGTGTGTATGTGTGTATGCTTGGTTGTATCTGACTCTTTGTGACCCTATGGACTGCCAGGCTCCTCTGTCCATGGGATTTTCCAGGCAAGAATATTGGAGTGGGTTGCCATTTGTCCTGCAGGGGATCTTCCCCATGCAGGAATCAAACCACATCTCCTGCATCATTTTGCATTGGCAGCAGATTCTTTTCCACTGAGACACCTTGAAAGTCTAAAGGATCCAGACTGAAGGCTTTTCAAAGCCAGTCTCTAGAAGACAGTGCTTCCAAAGGAGTATGCCAAAGGCTGAAAAACTCTGCACTGATTCAGAAAAAAATCCCCTGTTCCCCGAGGAATGAGTCAAAGGATACCCAGCTTCAGGTAACCTTTGTTGAAGCAACATTTGTTCCAAAGGGAATAGGTGAAGCCTAGCCAGGTTCAGTGAAACAGCCTGATCTCAAGCTAGGCAGAACTTCACATGCCGAACAAGGCCATAACCAGAAAGGGGAAACCTTAAAATAGATACTGAATAAAGTCTGGAGCTTTGGACTGCAAGGAGATCCAACCAGTTCATTCTAAAGGAGATCAGTCCTGAGTGTTCATTGGAAGGACTGATATTGAAGCTAAAACTCCAATACTTTGGCCACCTGATGCAAAGAACTGACTCATTGGAAAAGACCCTGATGTTGGAAAAGATTGAAGGCAAGAGGAGAAGGGGATGATAGAGGATGAGATGGTTGGATGGCATCACTGACTCAAGTTTGGACATGAATTTGGGTAAACTTCGGGAGTTGGTGACGGACAGGGAGGCCTGGCATGCTGCAGTCCATGGGGTTGCGGAGAGACAGACACAACTGAGCGACTGAACTGAAGAAAGCAAAGAAGGTATAAGCTCAAATCTGGGAGAAAGCTATACCTTCAAACTCCTGGGCAGGAAAAGCCATGAGCAACAATTGGTTCAACTGGATACCAACACCTGTTTGCTCACCAACCCTGGAGCTGCTGGGCATCTTCTCTGGGCCTTGTACAGGCCACCAAAATGTTAGTCTGAAACAAATACACTGCCAGCTATCTCTCCAGTGAAGATGGGATCAGCAGAAAATTGCAATTTAGGGTTTGTAAACTCAGAGAGCTGCAGAGAACTCCCCGGACAGCAAGGGAAGGAAAACTTTTATAAAGAGGAAAAGAAAGTTGAGAGAGCTGTAGTAAACAGAGTCCGTGGCTTTCCATTGGCTGAGCCGTTGCCAGGACAGAAGTCTCTCTTCTTGTTTGTTGGGCTCTGGCGCTGGAGAAGGCAATGGTACCCCACTCGGATACTCTTGCCTGGAAAACCCCATGGACGGAAGAGCCTGGTAGGCTGCAGTCCACGTGTTCTTCCCTCTGTATGCTAAATCTCCTCTTCTTATAAGGACACATACTGAATTAGGGCCCACCAATGGCAACCCACTCCAATACTCTTGCCTGGCAAATCCCATGGATGGAGGAGCCTGGTAGGCTGTGGTCCATGGGGTCGCTAGGAGTCGGACACGACTGAGTGACTTCACTTTCACTTTTCACTTTCATGCATTGGAGAAGGAAATGGCAACCCACTCCAGTATTCTTGCCTGGAGAATCCCAGGGACAGGGGAGCCTGGTGGGCTGCTGTCTATGGGGTCGCACAGAGTCAGACACAACTGAAGCGACTTAGCAGCAGCAGTAGCAGCTAATGGCTTCATTTTTAACCTAATTACCTCTTTAAAGACCTTACTTCCAAATACAGTCTCATTCTGAGAAACTGGGGACTAGGACTTCAGTATTTTAATTTTATGGGGACACAATGCAGCCCATAGCACCTGTCCAATTTAAAAAATGTGTGTGTGTGTATATATATGTGTGTGTGTGTATATGTGCAACTACATATATTTGTGTGTGTATATGTGTATAATATATATGTATAAACACATTCATTATTATATAGTTTTTTAAATTAAAAAATTGGGAGTAAATGTTATCTGGTTCCTTAATTTCTGCTCTGGGAAAAAATTTTAAAGGAGTCAGAAGAACTAAATAGACATCTCTCCAAAGAAGACATACGGATGGCTAACAAACACATGACAAGATGCTCAACGTCACTCACTGTCAGAGAAATGCAAATCAAGACCACAATGAGGTACCACTTCACACCACTCAGAATGGCTGTGATCCAAAAGTCTGCAAGCAATAAATGCTGGAGAGGGTGTAGAGAAAAGGGAACCCTCATACACTGTTGGTGGGAATGCAAACTAGTACAGCCACTATGGAGAACAGTGTGGAGATTCCTTAAGAAATTGCAAATAGAACTGCCTTATGACCCAGCAATCCCACTGCTGGGCATACACACCGAGGAAACCAGAATAGAAAGAGACACATGTACCCCAATGTTCATCGCAGCACTGTTTATAATAGCCAGGACATGGAAACAACCTAGATGTCCATCAGCAGATGAATGGATAAGAAAGCTGTGGTACATATACACAATGGAGTATTACTCAGCCATTAAAAAGAATACATTTGAATCAGTTCTAATGAGGTGGATGAAACTGGAACCGATTATACAGAGTGAAGTAAGCCAGAAAGAAAAACACCAATACAGTATACTAACACATATATATGGAATTTAGAAAGATGG
>SJYX01008664.1:282412-321313 GCA_006410675.1 Oreotragus oreotragus | reverse complement strand
TGCCATTTCCTTCTCCAATGCATGAAAGTGAAAAGTGAAAGTGAAGTCGCTCAGTTGTGTCCGACTCTGTGCGACCCGTGGACTGCAGCCTACCAGACTCCTCCGCCCATGGAATTTTCCAGGCAAAAGTACTGGAGTGGGGTGCCATTGCCTTCTCCAATTAATAACACTAGCTTTTAAATATCCAATCCAGACGGCTTCAGTGTAATTTAGAATGACAGGAATAGTATGGAATCTGACCAAGGTGTTACTCAGCGGCTCCAACCCAGGGAGGGAGGGGAAGGTCATTGATTAGAACACAACCGTATTATGTTTCAATGGATTTCAGGTTGAGCTCCTTAATTAGGCTTTTCTAGTATTGCTACTCTGGCCACACCCAATATTTAGTGCCCTGGGTGAGTCAAATGCTGGTGGAGGGAAAGAGATTGGAACACTGAGGGGATGGAAGAGGGCGCTGACAGTGAGAATCAGCTTTTCCTGAACAGTGTTGTAGGACTGATGCTGAAGCTGAAACTTCAATACTTTGGCCACCTGATGAGAAGCACTGACTCATTTGAAGAGACCCTGATGCTGGGAAAGACTGAAGGCAGGAGAAGGGGATGACAGAAGATAAGACGGTCGGATGGTGTCATCGACTCAGTGGGCATGAGTTTGGGTAAACTCCAGGAGTTGGTGATGGACAGGGAGGCCTGGCGTGGGGTTGCAGAGTCAGACGCAACTGAGCAACTGAACTGAACTAAACTTCTGTGTTAAGACCTAGGGGCAGTCATGAGAGCCGTGCATTCTCCTCTCCCTGCTTTATTGTTTGGCTGTGCCGTGTGGCATATGGGCTGTTAGTTCCCTGACCAGAGATCGAAACCGTGCTCCCTGCATTCGAAGCACAGAGTCCCAACCACCAGACCACCAGGGAAGGCCCTTCCCCCTGCTTTATCCAAACTTAAAGACAATGTGCTAGCTCTCTCCCTGCTTTATTGTTTGGCTGTGCCGTGTGGCATATGGGCTGTTAGTTCCCTGACCAGAGATCGAAACCGTGCTCCCTGCATTCGAAGCACAGAGTCCCAACCACCAGACCACCAGGGAAGGCCCTTCCCCCTGCTTTATCCAAACTTAAAGACAATGTGCTAGTGATGTGTTATGTTTCTTCCTAGACCCTGACTGAAATAGGGTCAAAGACACCAACTGGTACCCCGACTGAGTCATTTTTCCATCTTAAAGGAGGCAGATAAGGGTAACAGTGTGTGAATGCGGTCTACTGCTCTTAAGCAAATTACACCAAGGCATACAAACCTCTTCTGGGCAACAGACCCCGGGAGGGAGGAGAATAGGCATTATCTGTATGCATTTGCTAGGACTTCCAGAACAAAGTACCACAGACGGGGCGGCTTAAATGATAGAAGTGACTCTTTCATAACCCTAGAGACCAAGAAGTCCGAGATCGCTGTGTCAGAGGACTGGTTTTTCTGAGGCTTGCACATGGCCGTCTTCTCTTACTTAGCAGTAACTTAGCAGTGTTACTAACATTAAAGGTGCCATCTCAAATATAACTCAAAACGGATTTCTTCCCCTTTTAATACTCGCTACATCAGACTACGACTCTGGGAAGTGAGGTCTCATTCCATACATCTTCCCCATGGCTTCTCTCTTCAAATTCTTTCTGTTCCTTTGGGTTGTGTCCAAAGTCCAACCAGTTTTCAGCCCCGACTGCCCATTGGGAAAACTACCAACACCTGGGCCCACTCTGAAAGCCCCTGGTTTGATTGCTCTGGGAGAGGCCTGCACATAAGGATTTTGAAAAGCCCCTCAGGTGACTCCAATATGAATTCAAGGCTGAGAACCATGGCCGTAGACTCTGACACTGCAAGAAGACTGGGGAGGAAGGCAGGTGCTGTAAGTTACTGGTAATGGGGAGGCAACCTGGGTTGACTTCTCCTCATCCCTTGTGATGCTGCTGGGCTCTACTGGTATGAGGGATCTGTGCACTTATACTGTCTTTTTCAGGAGGGGTGCAGATGGGGGATTAGCTTAATCTCGGCCCTATCCCCCAGTGCTGGGTCCCTCACCCAATGGTATATGCCCTCTAAGCCTATCTTTGGGAAGGGCATTGAATGACTTGGCTGCTACCTTCACCACCTTCCTCTTCCACATGAACTAATTGTCTTTAGCATACTTCAAGGGTTACAAAGAACTGGAATGACATGAGTGTGCTCCCAACTTTTTCCCAGGTGGTACTGAGCAGGCCAGGGCCGGCGCCCGGAAGGAGCAACCCGAGGAGCAGTGGCTGAGCAGGTGCAGGAAGGCCTAGAGGAGCTGTCCCACATTGAAGGTCAGGAACTGCGGCGGTAAGGAGATACCCCTCGTCCAAGGTAAGGAGCAGCGGCTGTGCTTTGCTGGAGCAGCCGTGAAGAGACAACCCACGCCCAAGGTAAGAGAAACCCAAGTAAGATGGTAGATGTTGCAAGAGGGCATCAGAGGGCAGACACACTGAAACCATACTCACAGGAAACTAGCCAATCTAATCACACTAGGACCATGGCCTTGTCTAACTCAATGAAACCAAGCCATGCCTGCAGGGCAACCCAAGGCGGGTGCGTCATGGTGGAGAGGTCGGACAGAATGTGGTCCACTGCAGAAGGGAATGGCAAGCCACTTCAGTATTCTTGCTTTGAGAACCCCACGAATAGTATGAAAAGGCAAAATGATAGGATATCAAAAGAGAATCTCCCCAGGTCATTAGGTGCCCAATATGCTACTGGAGATCAGTGGAGAAATAACTCCAGAAAGAATGAAGGGATGGAGCCAAAGCAAAAACAATACCCAGTTGTGCATGTGATAGAAGCAAGATCCGATGCTGTAAAGAACAATATTGCATAGGAACCTGGAATGTCAGGTCCATGAATCAAGGCAAATTGGAAGTGGTCAAACAAGAGATGGCAAGGGTGAATGTCGACATTCTAGGAATCAGCGAACTAAAATGGACTGGAATGGGTGAATTTAACTCAGATGACCATTATATCTACTACTGTGGGCAGGAATCCCTCAGAAGAAATGGAGTAGCCATCATGGTCAACAAAAGAGTCCGAAATGCAGTACTTGGATGCAATCTCAAAAACGACAGAATGATCTCTGTTCGTTTCCAAGGCAAACCATTCAATATCACAGTTATCCAAGTCTATGCCCCAACCAGTAATGCTGAAGAAGCTGAAGTTGAACGGTTTTATGAAGACCTACAAGACCTTGTAGAACTAACACCCAAAAAAGATGTCCTTTTCATTATAGGGGACTGGAATGCTAAAGTAGGAAGTCAAGAAACACCTGGAGTAACAGGCAAATTTGGCCTTGGAATGCGGAATGAAGCAGGGCAAAGACTAATAGAGTTTTGCCAAGAAAATGCACTGGTCATAGCAAACACCCTCTTCCAGCAACACAAGAGAAGACTCTACACATGGACATCACCAGATGGTCAACACCGAAATCAGATTGATTATATTCTTTGCAGCCAAAGATGGAGAAGCTCTATACAGTCAACAAAAACAAGACCAGGAGCTGACTGTGGCTCAGATCATGAACTCCTTATTTCCAAATTCAGACTTAAATTGAAGAAAGTAGGGAAAACCGCTAGACCATTCAGGTATGACCTAAATCAAATCCCTTATGATTATACAGTGGAAGTGAGAAATAGATTTAAGGGCCTAGATCTGATAGACAGAGTTCCTGATGAACTATGGAATGAGGTTCGTGACATTGTACAGGAGACAGGGATCAAGACCATCCCCATGGAAAAGAAATGCAAAAAAGCAAAATGGCTGTCTGGAGAAGCCTTACAAATAGCACTGAAAAGAAGAGAGGCGAAAAGCAAAGGAGAAAAGAAAAGATATAAGCATCTGAATGCAGAGTTCCAAAGAATAGCAAGAAGAGATAAGAAAGCCTTCTTCAGCAATCAATGCAAAGAGATAGAGGAAAACAACAGAATGGGAAAGACTAGAGATCTCTTCAAGAGAATTGGAGATACCAAGGGAACATTTCATGCAAAGATGGGCTCGATAAAGGATAGAAATGGTATGGACCTAACAGAAGCAGAAGATATTAAGAAGAGGTGGCAAGAATACACAGAAGAACTGTACAGAAAAGATCTTCACGACCCAGATAATCATGAGGATGTGATCACTAATCTAGAGCCAGACATCTTGGAATGTGAAGTCAAGTGGGCCTTAGAAAGCATCACTAAGAACAAAGCTAGTGGAGGTGATGGAATTCCAGTTGAGCTGTTTCAAATCCTGGAAGATGATGCTGTGAAAGTGCTGCACTCAATATGCCAGCAAATTTGGAAAACTCAGCAGTGGCCACAGGACTGGAAAAGGTCAGTTTTCATTCCAATTCCAAAGAAAGGCAATGCCAAAGAATGCTCAAACTACCGCACAATTGCACTCATCTCACACGCTAGTAAAGTAATGCTCAAAATTCTCCAAGCCAGGCTTCAGCAATATGTGAACCGTGAACTCCCTGATGTTCAAGCTGGTTTTAGAACAGGCAGAGGAACCAGAGATCAAATTGCCAACATCCGCTGGATCATGGAAAAAGCAAGAGAGTTCCAGAAAAACATCTATTTCTGCTTTATTGACTATGCCAAAGCCTTTGACTGTGTGGATCACAATAAACTGTGGAAAATTCTGAAAGAGATGGGAATACCAGACCACCTAACCTGCCTCTTGAGAAATCTGTATGCAGGTCAGGAAGCAACAGTTAGAACTGGACATGGAACAACAGACTGGTTCCAAATAGGAAAAGGAGTACGTCAAGGCTGTATATTGTCTCCCTGCTTATTTAACTTATATGCAGAGTACATCATGAGAAACGCTGGACTGGAAGAAACACAAGCTGGAATCAAGATTGCCGGGAGAAATATCAATAACCTCAGATATGCTGATGACACCACCCTTATGGCAGAAAGTGAGGAGGAGCTAAAAAGCCTCTTGATGAAAGTGAAGGAGGAGAGCGAAAAAGTTGGCTTAAAGCTCAACATTCAGAAAACGAAGATCATGGCATCCGGTCCCATCACTTCATGGGAAATAGATGGGGAAACAGTGGAAACAGTGTCAGACTTTATTTTTTTGGGCTCCAAAATCACTGCAGATGGTGACTGCAGCCATGAAATTAAAAGACGCTTACTCCTTGGAAGAAAAGTTATGACCAACCTGGATAGTATATTCAAAAGCAGAGACATTACTTTGCCGACTAAGGTCCGCCTAGTCAAGGCTATGGTTTTTCCTGTGGTCATGTATGGATGTGAAAGTTGGACTGTGAAGAAAGCTGAGCGCCGAAGAATTGATGCTTTTGAACTGTGGTGTTGGAGAAGACTCTTGAGAGTCCCTTGGACTGCAAGGAGATCCAACCAGTCCATTCTGAAGGAGATCAACCCTGGGATTTCTTTGGAAGGAATGGTGCTAAAGCTGAAACTCCAGTACTTTGGCCACCTCATGCGAAGAGTTGACTCATTGGAAAATACTCTGATGCTGGGAGGGATTGGGGGCAGGAGGAGAAGGGGACGACCGAGGATAAGATGGCTGGATGGCATCACGGACTCGATGGACTTGAGTCTGAGTGAACTCCGGGAGATGGTGATTAACAGGGAGGCCTGGCGTGCTGCGATTCATGGGGTCGCAAAGAGTCAGACACGACTGAGCGACTGAACTAACTGAACTGAGCAGGACCCTGTGGGGCTCCTGGGCACACAGTTTTTCTGTGTCCCCGTTTTTTTGATTACAGGGAACAGCCTTCATTTAGCCTCCATGACCTTCCCTGACTTTGAATTCAAGCAGTTGTTAATTTGAAAAGGGAGGGGGACCCCCAGGTGGTATTAGTGGTAAAGAACCTGCTTGCCAATGCAGGAGATGTAACAGAGAGATGTGGATTTGATCACTGGGTGGGGAAGATCCCCTGGAGGAGGAATGGCTACCCACCCCAGTATTCTTGCCTAGAGAATCCCATGGACAGGGGGCCTGGCAGGTTATAGTCCGTGGGATCACATAGAGTCCGACATGACTGAAGTGACTTAGCATGCACAGGTAGAAACAGTCAAGAGTAGCCTTGGGCCTAGGTCATTTTCTCTTTAACCATTACACACAACGATATCTTTAAGCTGTTTTGCAGATACTGAAACCCCCTCCAGGTGGGAGAAGTTAACAATTAATGATAGTATGCTACCTTCAAACACACAGACCCCAGACCTGTCAGGCCTGAGGGTTGATGATGCTGACTCCTGCTTACCTCACCTCAAACCCATTAGAAGAATGACCACAAGCTGATCACACCATCTCTGAAGAATTACTATAAAACATCTCACTGTCTTCCCCTCGTTGGGACATGTGGTTTTGAGGGCATTAGCCTCAAAACGAGGAATGTTTATAAACATGGCGTGTTTCAATTTTCTGTCCCCAGGGCCCACTAATCATTTACAGAGTGTTGACAGATATTTGAACCAGGGGTCAAGGTGAACATCCCCGGTTACATAACAAAAATGTATAAAATCTTGCTTAATCAGTTGTGTATGCGTTTTAGAAAATTTGTATAAACTTGTCTGCCGTGGTATCCCAGAGGAAGGGATGCTTTTCACAGTTTAACAAGATGAGGGCACTCCCTGCAGCACTGTTGTCCACCCTTCTGATCACACAGCAGTGTTCTTGTGCGGTGAGTCCCACAGGCTGCGATGATGTTGAGCCCGTGGCTGCGAAAGCTCTGGACCTGATCAATAAAGGACGGTGGGATGGCTACCTTTTCCAGTTGCTGCGGGTCGCTGATGCCCACTTGGACAAAGTGGTGAGGAGCCTCCCACGGCAGAGCTGAGTGGGGAGGTGATGGACCAGGGCCAGAGGAGATGCTAGCTCCCAAGCCTGCCACTTTGCACAGTGGGTTGGCTTTGGTCAGGGTTGTTGGTTTCATTTCGGGGCTGCTCTGTGCTGTACTGTGTTCAGCCATGTCTGACTCTTTTCGACCCCATGGACTGTAGCTCGCCAGGCCCCTCTGTCCATGGACTTCCCAAGCAAGAATACTGGAGTGGGTTGCCATTTCCTCCTCCAGGGGATCTTCACCACCCAGGGGTCGAATCCGTGTCTCTTGTGTCTCCTGCATTGCAGGCAGATTCTTTACCACTGTGCTACCTGGGAAGCCCTCAGGGCTGCTCTAACTGGTCTCTTATCCTTGAATTAATATCTGTTACTAGTATGTCCTGGACTTCCCCGGTAGCACTGATGGTAAAGAACGCTTGTGCCAATGCAGGAGACATAGGAGACGTGGGTTCGATCTCTGGGTCGGGAAGATCCCCTGGAGGAGGGCAGGTCAACCCACTCCAGGATTCTTGCCTGGAAAATCCCGTGGATAGAGGAACCTGTTGGGCTACAGTCCATGCAGTCGCAAAGATTTGGACATGACTGAAGCTACTAAGCACAGTCATTATGTCCTTGATCAGCCTCTAAATACTTATAAGCACTTAGGCAGAGCCCAATCAATGGCTAACTGCTATAAGAGAAAGATTACAATAAACTATGGGCTTTGCTCTCAAGGAAATAATCATAACCTCACACACACATATAGGTGAACTGGGTAAGATGGGATATACTCAGGTGACTAAGGGAGTGGAATAAATGCTGGAGGGATCAAATAGAAGATCAATTATGATGGATGGGAGAAGGCTTCATTTGCATCCTGAAGAATGAGCAGGATTTGAATAGCATAATGGCTTGGATAATGGCCTTCTAGGACAATTCCTGGTATACCACCTCTGTGTGTGTAGGGAATCTGGAAGGAAGGTATGGAGAAACAGAACAAAGGTGGAGGGGTTCCAGAGGTTCTCTGTGGGTTTTGGAGCAGCCATCATCTTGGAAGAGAGACATTCCTTAAGCCAAAGACTAAGGCAATAAATAATGGCATCTCTGATTAGACAAAGGAGGTAGAGGGACAGAGCTAGTTTGTAAGGGAAGAGAGTGAATTGAGCTTTGGCAAGTTGAAATCAAGACAAGAGATCTGGGATTGCCCTGATGGTCCAGTGGTTAGGACTCTGAGTTTCCACTGTGAGGGGAACTGGTCTGATNAGTCATTACTAAAAGAGATTCCATTTCTTTCCGGGGCCTAATTTAAGATGACTTTCCAGAACTTTGAAAAAACTTATTCTTCCAATGGCCACTTAATTGTGAAACAAAATAAACACCCAAAAGGGAGGCAAAAGAGAGAGTTCTCCTATGTTTGGATTTTAAAATTATGCTTTTTTGCGGGGTGAGCTTTTTATTTCTAGGGTTGTCATCCGTTGTTTGGAATGATTTATCAGGTTCCATCCGAAGATTATACTCTTCTGTGAATTTTAAGGGCGATGATTTATGAGTAACTCTTAGTAAGACTTCATTTCTCAAAATTCTGCCCTGTTAAGCTTCTCATAATACCTCTCTAATCTGTGTGCCCTGGGTTATTCAGAACCAATGAGTGATGGTGTCAGGAGTCTTAAGCCTAGTGGGCCTGGCTTCTAAGCCCTTGCTTGTTTTAGTGAACCACACTGCTTTTTATTGGGTATGTCTTTCTGAACATTTGGAAACTTCCTAGAGAACTGAAGAATTCCTTGGACAGAGGAGCCTGGTGGGCTACAGTCCATGGGGTCGCAGAGAGTCAGATTTAACTAAGCGACTAACAGTTGCATTTTTCTTTGACATGTGAGAATTGAAGCAGCTTTGAAGAACTAAAAGGCAGTAGTCAAAGTGGCACAGCAGAGAGTGGACAAGCTTTGAAGTCAGGCTGGGGTTTAAATCCAGACTCTGCATTTTGAGACATTGTCTTTGGGTAGAATGAGTCTCTTTGGCCTCATCGGTCCTTTATTTGCCGTAGCAGGGTCATTGGGATGATGGCATGATTGCAAAGGCTAGAATCAACTAAGATACAGTAGGAGTTTATGACATGATAGCTGTTTTACGGGGAAGGCAATGGCACCCCACCCCAGTACTCTTGCCTGGAAAATCCAATGGACGGAGTAGCCTGGTGGGCTGCAGTCCATGGGGTCGCTAACAGTCGGACAGACTGAGCGACTTCACTTTCACTTTTCTCTTTCATACATTGGAGAAGGAAATGGCAACCCACTCCAGTATTCTTGCCTGGAGAATCCCAGGGACGGGGGACCCTGGTGGGCTGCCGTCTATGGGGTCACACAGAGTCAGACACGACTGAAGTGACTTAGCAGCAGCAGCAGTATGACATCATTGTAGAGAACATAGGCTCTGGGGTCCGATTTGAGTTTGAACCCCAACCTCAACACTTACTAGTTGTATGGTTTTAAGGGCAAGTTACTTCTTCAAGCTTTCCTCCTTTGTAAAATGAGGATAACAATAATATTATCCCTTCAGGTTCTTCCCAGAATTAGATAGCCTGTGTAGTATACTTTGCAAAGTACTTCGTGTTCAAGAATTGACTTCAACTACTGAAAGTTACATATGCTCACAAAGCAGTTATACGTATATTGTTTAATCTCACAAGATTATGAAGTAAAGATTACAATACTTTCTATTTTAGATATGAAATAAACCTCAAGGAGATTCAATGACCCAGTCTGGGGAACAGAGCCAAAGTGTGGCAAAGACATGACCCTATTCCACTGGCGCTGACCCTAAATTACACACCTTTTAAACTCACCTTTGCAAAAGAATTATCACAGAATTTCTTTTAAAGTGATTAATCTTAACATGGTTCAATATATAAAAGTTTGGCAGTCAAGCAACTTCCACACAAGGTTGCCATAAAGAAAGACACAGCTGCTTCTTCTCTGGGCAAAATTTTGTGTTGACGATGCCTCTCTCCTTGGCAGAGACAGGGAAGAGTTCATTAAAATATTAGCACTTTATGAGTGATGGGTGGTCATGAATAGGGGCCACAACAGACCTGAGCGTTAGAAGGATCTGGGTTTACGTTTAGCTCTGCCACTGATTGCCCGACTTGATCTTGGACAAGTTGCCTCTCCAAGCCTCAATTTCCATCTGTAAAATGGAAGCTATTGTTATTCTTGCCATCACGCTTACAAGTGTCAGGTTCCAGCACTGACATGACTGCTTCCAACTCAGTAACCGCAAAACTGCCCACTTCTTTCTCCAGTCTCTTCGGCACTGACCAATACTATAGACAGCCCAGTGCTCTTCGATTTCTTTGAGAATACTGAGCTCTACAGAGAACAAGCTGGCAAAGCCCTGGAGAAGTACAAAAGGGAGAACAGTGACTTTGCTCCTTTCAGAGTGGACGAAGTGAAGAGGACTGTGAGAGCGGTGAGTCTCCTCTAATGTTTAGCCAGCACCGAGGGCCCAGAGTCCAGCGCAGCCGGTGTGAGCTTGGCGGCCCTGAGCCTCTCTGCTGCCCTCACTCGACCTTTTAGTTTGAGGCCTTTTAAATTGAGGCTCCCTCCTTCAGTTCTTTGGCTTTTGGAGTTGTGGGTACCTGTGTGTGAATATTGAACAGAGAAAAGGAAAAACCCAAACAAGGAAGAGGGAAAGACAGAAGAGAATAATAAAATTTATGTGAGTCATTAAAACCATCTGGTCCCAATCTCCTGTATTATGATGGAAAACAGAGACTCAGAGCACCTACCTCACCACTCCCGGTGGTGTGGCTGGAGTGAGACAGTTCTGCCTCCCAGTCCAAGCACCTCAGCGCTTCCCACCCAAGCTAGCCTTGCACAGCAGCTAGTTGATGTCGGTCATGCATTTGTAAATGCAGTTAAATAGATTATGGTGCATGCAAACAATGGAATGAATACGCCACAATTACTGAAAACAACATTTTGAATGTTTATGCACTGGAAAGAGTTTCAAGATATATTGCTAATGGAAAAAGTAGGTTACAGAACAATACTTAAGACTATAGATGATAGTGGTACCCCTGAGAATGAGAGGCACAAGGTTGATTTCTCACACTACCCTTAGTTATGTCTGTGTTAGTTGAAACTTTCAATGAAATAGTATTCACCTTATCACTCATGTGATAATTTTTTTAAAGGCAGAGACCATCAGAAAAATGGTCTGCATACTGGAGATTTTGAATCCTCATAGTACTTTATAGTATGTTGGAAAGTAAGCATCTACTGCCTTTTTTTTTTTTTTTTTTAACTTTTTATGTTCTTGAAACTGCTTGGATTCAATTTGTTCTAGAGAGGAGGGAAAGGTACCAGTTACTTCCTGGACTTCTCTGTGAGGAACTGTTCCAGTCACCACTTTCCCAGACACTCTCCTGTGAGTATAATCAGTGTCTGTGAAGTGCTAGGTAACATTCAGAAACCACTTATAATGTGCCAGGCATCCTTCTAAGTGCTTTACGTATGTTACCTTATTAATTCGCTGCTACCCTGCAAAGTAGATACTACTTTTATTCCTGATTTACAGATGGGGAAACTAAGGCACTAAGGCACAGACCAGTTAAGTGAATCGTGAGAGTATCACATATATTATAAAATTATACATGTTATTTACCTACACGTAGCACTGGATTTTTTTTTTTTTTTTTTACCCATTAGGATTAAACGAAAACAAATAACTAGCTTGTATTAAGAACTGACACCCAAGAGTACTGTCACTCATGTCACCTCATTTACACCTCACAGTGACTCCATTTGACAAAGAGGTGACTGAGGCTCAGCAAAGGGTCCTGCCTGATGTTCACAACCGAGCTGAGCTTAGAATCCAGTCTTGCTGATGCTCAAGCAAAGGGATTGTTCCCCTAGTCACTTATCCTCTGATACTCAGGTGTCTGCATGAAGATCTCCTTATTCTCTGGCGTATCTTACCCTCCTCAGGACACAACCTAATGACTAAGTGACAACAACCCTGATTTTCCTAGAGCCTCTTTTCCTTTCCCAAATGTCTGGGAGCTCACAACAAAGCTGGATACCTTGCTACCACCTGCACACACACACTCAAACACACACACCCTAACAGGTTTATCGCCTCTTTACAGATCTTTGGATTCTGCAGAGCAGATTTGTTCTATGATGTGGAAGCCTCTGACTTGGAAACCCCAAAGACCGTTGTCACAAACTGTGAAGTCTTCAACCTGAAGGTGGGTTGCTTATGTAGCCTTTGTCATGATCAGTGCCAAACTAGGTGACGTTTTCACACACACAGCATATATTGTTCTTATGGTTGGTGGTGTATTGTGTGTGTGTGTGTGAGAGAGAGGGACAGGCAGAGAGAGACAGAAGAGGGAGAGAGAGAGGTGGTGGATGAGGCAGTAGGGGTGACAAGGAGGAGAAATACAGAGAGAACAGGGCAAGTACAACTGGGACAGTACAAATTGCTGATATGACACGAAAAATATGGATCCCCCCCCACTCCCCGCAGGAATTGAGAAGGGTAAGATTGGCTGGAACAGTAAAATCATGATTAATTCAACCAACCTCTAATGAATTGAAAGTGGCTCTTGTAGTCAGAACTCCAGTGCTGACACTTAATTCCTAGCTTTCAATATTAGGCACAGAACCTAAAAAATGAATGAGGCTAAAATCTACTATATAAAAGTGTATGAAATAAGACTCAAAACAGTATTTTACATACGTCCCAGAAAGTTTTTATTCGATACAAGATATTCTTCACAGTGTTTTTTATATCAGAAAAAAAACACACAAAACCTGAGCATAATCCAAGTGTCCATGTACCAGCACCACCCCAAGTGGAGGGGGCAGGCTTGTCACCATGAACATGGCTCCACAGATTTCTTAAAAATTAAAATCTGAACAAGGAGAAGTACACAGAGGTAAGTGATCATTCTTTAGGAGTAGGAGATGTTTGTACCATAAAACCTCGACTTGTTGAGAATATTAATTATAAGGCACTGATTTTCCAAAGGTTAATCAATAGATAAGGATCATTTTATAGTATAATTTCATCAGTTTATATTGAGATGGGAAGAATAATAATGAGTGTTTTCACAATATAACATTTATTTCATCTAAAGGACTACTCTTTACTCTGAGATTAAGTTTCTGACTCTGATAAGAGTCAGAAAATAACAAAAATATGAAAATAATCAAATGTTATTTGATTATTAAAATAAAATATTTCTGTTGTAAAATAATGATGGTAGTAAATGATAGTTTTGTTTGTATTTTGATTTTGTTTGTTTGTATTTTGAATGAGAGTTGGCTAGATAAGAATTTGAGAAATCCTTTTTTGATATCCTACTTTTAAAAATAGTTAAAAATCTAAAATCTAGTGCCATTGACATAAATTAAATTAAACATCTAGCTGTGTTTAATGATGATATCCACTGTGTTACATGATGATATCCACTCTTCTGTTTCCATCATCAGGAACATAGAAACTTCAGTGGTGTGCAACATCATTTGGGCCGTCCCTTCCACTCTGGCAAGCATGAGCATTTTCCTGCTGGAAGGCCTCCATTTAAGCCCGGTGGATCTAAAGATCACGGTCATCCCCATGAGTCACATAACTTTAGATGCCCACCTCCTCTAGAACACAAAAATCACTCAGACAGTCCACCATTTCAAGCAAGGGTTCCTCTACCATTTCCCCCTCCAGGGTTAAGATGTCCTCACCCTCCCTTTGGCTCCAAGGGTATACATAGGCCCCCTCATGACCATAGTTCTGGTGAGCATCACCCCCATGGACATCATCCTCATGAGCATCATCCCCACNAAAAAAAAAAAAGGCTGCAAGCATGAATCATAACCATAAATTCAAGTGCACAAAAAATACCTTTATTTTTGGAACAATTAATTTCTATTTTAAGTTACCGTCCTTACTGAGCTAATGGGAAATTTAACCTCAGGCCTTCTTGGACTTTCTGCTACTCCCCACACAAAGCAGTTCTAGGGTTTTACGCTCATAGTGCCAAGGTGTTTGTGTGGTAGGCATGAGAAGGAGGTCTGATTCTTCACCACTGGCCCACCAGGTCCCCCTGCTGAGGAATGCTTACTGCTCTGTTCACATGATTCTTTAGGTCTAGTTTACCTGCTTTTTCTATATCAAACTCGCAATACAGGAGTCTCTGTAAGACAGTTAATGGAATGACTGCCAAGAGGTCATTCCATATGGTCATATGGCTCTGTCCCCGAGATCCTGCTGCCTCCAGGCTACGTTTCTAGAAAGCAGGACCGAGATGCCCTCTGCTGTCCTTTTCCTATCTTCTCCCCAGAATAGTCTCAGATAAGAGCCTGTTTTCACTTTATTTTCGCAAGCAAAAGACTCCTTTTTCACACTGAAATCTTCTTTCTTTTCCCTTCTTCCCACATCAAGTCTCAAGTATTTTGTTTTGGTTGTTTAGCTGCTAAGTCATGCCTAACTTTTTGTGACCCCATGGACTGTAACCCTCCAGGTTCCTCTGTCCATGAAATTCTCTAGGTGAGAATACTGGAGTGGGTTTCCATTTCCTTTTCCAGGGAATCTTCCCAACCCAGGGATTGAACCCACCTCTCCCCCACCGAAGGTGGATTCTATACTGCTGAACCACCCGGGAAAATATCAAGTGTTCAGACACAGGCTAAAATCAGAAGGAGATAGTGAAGGACAGTGAAGCCTGACGTGCTGCAGTCCATGGGGTCCCAAAGAGTGGAACATGACTTAGAGACTGAACGACAACAATNGTATATTGTCCAAACCTCTAGCACAATGTAAAATCCCTGAAGTGGGAATCCTTTCTTACCCCCTTTTTCACCTGTGTCAACTGTTTGCATATTATGAATTCATTTAATTGAAATGAATTGAGAGGATTCAATACTGTGTTTTCCAGGAAACTGTTTTAATAATTCAAGCAATGTTTGTGAAAGGACTTAATAAGTTATAAAATACTGCTCACGTGCTCCTGAGAGTTATTAAGCTATGTTTTGGTTTTTTGGTTTTTTTTTTTGGTCTTCCTGGATTTCACCTTTCTCTACTCTCTAATTAAGCTGCCAGCACTGTGTCCATGCCTTCATGGAGAAATTTGATTCTGCAGGGCTGGCATTCAGTGGGGTGTTCCACTAACTGTCCATCGCTGGTGACTCTTCTGATGAGTTGTACCTGTAACTTGGTCAGTGTTTGCATGATACTCGTTATTAAACACTAGAATTGAATACTAGTACCATCACTGTGGCTTCAGGAAATGAAGCCTAGCTGTATTTCAAGGAGAAAGGAAAATGCCCATCCATGATGACTATTTTTTAGAGAAGAAAGATGAGGCCCAAAGAAGTTTAATTACTTTTTAAGGATCTTACAGTAAGTAAATTGTGGGGCTGGGATTACAACCCAGGTCGACCTCCTCCAAAGTCACATCCTTTGCTGTTTATTTTATTTCCTGTAGGTGGCACAGTGGTAAAGAATTTGCCTGTAATGGGTTCAGTCCGTGGGTGGGGAAAATCACCTGAGGAGGAACTGGTAACCCACTCCAGTATTCTTGCCTGGAGACTCTCATGGACGGAGGATCCTGTCAGGTTACAGTCCATGGTGTTGCAAGAGTGGACACAACTGTGTGACTGAGCACACACATATGCACATACACTGCCAAGTCCTGTGTTTTTTAATCTTTTGGTCAGTTTTATTAAGAAATAATTGACACACCGCTGCTAAGTCACCTCAGTCGTGTCCGACTCTGTGCGACCCCATAGACAGCAGCCCATCAGGCTCCCCCGTCCCTGGGATTCTCCAGGCAAGAACACTGGAGTGGGTTGCCATTTCTTTCTCCAATGCATGAAAGTGAAAAGTGAAAGTGAAGTCGCTCAGTCGTGTCTGACTCCTAGCAACCCCACGGACTGCAGCCCACCAGGCTCCTCCATCCATGGGATTTTCCAGGCAAGAGTACTGGAGTGGGGTGCCATTGCCTTCTCTGAATTGAAACACATCACTGTATAAATTTTAGGTGTATAGCATGATGATTTGATTTACATAACTGTGAAATAATCATCACAGTAGGTTTAGTTAACATCCATCATCTCATGTGTTTTTGATTTTAGTTGCTAAGTCATACCTGACCATTTGTAACCCCATGGATTGTAGCCCACCAGGTTCCTCTGTTCATGAGATTTCCCAGGTGAGAATACTAGAGTGAGTTGCCATTTCCTTCCCCAGGGGATCTCCCCAACCCAGGGATCAAACTCATGTCTCCTTCTTTACCACTCCTTCTCAGCCTAGGAATTTACCCAAGTCTCTCTCACCCTTAGCTTTTTTCCCTACACACCACACCCCACACATACCGTCACCATGCACCTGAAGCCACTTCCATAAGTCATGGATTCTTAGCCATCCTACTCGAAATGTATCTATAATTTGTAAGAACTAATTAGCAGGCGCTGTGCATGTATTACACTAACATCCACTTTTTTAAAAAAAAAAAGTAAAGATAGTATTCTACATTTCACAGAGGAGGAAACTGAAGCTCAGAAAGGTTTTGAGACCCTGACTGGCTCAGGATCACAGAGCAATGAAGGAGCAGAGCTAGTCTGGACTCAAGTTCGGGTGACAATCAAGTGTCATGTTCCTGCCACTCTGCTGCAAGGCCACCGTTCAGTCCACACTGACACCTCTTTTCCAAGGACTCTTGGGGAGACTGAATTGCTGAGCTAGAGACCCTATCAAACGACAAAGAAGTCAAACATCTTTTTTGCAGGGGAGGGGGATAAGGCTTGAGGGTAAACATCTTGTAGGGACTAGCCCTCATCTGTAGCCTACTCTTAAACCACCCTTTCCTGAATAACTGATCTTTCTCAGACAGGTGGCTGAGACTTGGCAGTGAAGGACACCCACAGCCACCAAACCAGAAGCAAGGACTGGGGATGCAGGGCTTCATCCAGCTCATCTCTTCTTATCCTTCTTCTCTGTCTGCTCCACGCTCGGGGAGCATTCTCCTTTCTAGAGCTAATGCAAGTGAGTGGAAGAAAGCCTGGCTTGACCACAGACCACAGAAAGGATGTCCATGTTTTACTTTTAGGTGCACCAATATCCTGGTGTGGGACCCCCCCAGCACCCACTAGATGTGTATAAGAGACATCTACAGTGTCGTTGAACCTAACTTTGTGTGCCTGATATATTGTGAGGCCAAAAAAGAGTTTGGATCAAAGAAAGGTTTATTAGATGAAGAGGCACCAACATAGACGATGGCAGAGCTAGACTTGTGTCAAATTCAATTTATCTTGCTGACTGCCCAGGGCACAAGGTTCTGAAAGGCGCAAAAGGTAAAGGAGAAGGGATCTTTGCGATTTCAGGAGGTCTCAGTTGCAGATACCCTGGCACTGTCTTGTGACTAGATATGTTCTCAGTGATTGTGATTCATCTATGGGTTCCTGCAAAGCAAATCAGTCAGTCAATGTCTTGTGATCCCTCAACTTCTCTCTAGGAGAGAGTAATAGCAATGATTGAGGCATTTTATTATTTCTCAGGGCCTCTGTGATGGGTCAGGAGTTTCGGTTCTTAACTGACTCCCCCCACCGCCCCGCTCTACCCCTCCAGTGTCATATATTTTAAGCCCTCTTGGAGCCAGTTGGTTAAAACCACAGGGCAATTTGGGGTCATAAAGCAAGGTATCAGTTTAAAATAAAAGTCATGGTTTAAGATTAGATTGGGCCTGCTTTTCCTTTGTTTTTGTACTTCCTCACTTCCCTAGTTAGTAATTGTGTGAATCTGCTCTTTGGAACTTAGCAAAGGTTTAGGAGACTTTTTACAAACAAGAGGCAGGCAGAGGGCACGGGGTGGGGTTTTGTCCCAGGAAGGCCCCAAAGGGTCCAGTTTCAACAGGATTTGCCTGTATATTCAGGTGTGTGCGTGCATAAACGCTCAGTCGCTTCAGTCGTGTCCGACTCTTTGTAACCCCATGGACTGTAGCCCGCCAGGCTCTTCTCTCCATGGGATTCTCCAGGCAAGAATCCTGGAGTGGGTTGCCCTGTCCTCCTCCAGGGGAATCTTCCCAACAAGGGACTGAACCTATGTCTCCTGTATCTCCTGCATTTCAGGTGGATTCTTTACCCACTGAGCCACCTGGGAAGCTCATATAGTTACATACATAACCAGAAAGAATGTGACTTTGAAGGTCGTTGATCTCCTTCTAATCCCAGCCCCACAATTTACTAATTATAGCAAAAGTTAAACATTCACATACTTTTTAGCTATCATGTAACAAAAAGCATCTAGAAAAGAAGCAATCAATGGTATATTGTCCAAACCTCTAGCACAATGTAAAATCCCTGAAGTGGGAATCCTTTCTTACCCCCTTTTTCACCTGTGTCAACTGTTTGCATATTATGAATTCATTTAATTGAAATGAATTGAGAGGATTCAATACTGTGTTTTCCAGGAAACTGTTTTAATAATTCAAGCAATGTTTGTGAAAGGACTTAATAAGTTATAAAATACTGCTCACGTGCTCCTGAGAGTTATTAAGCTATGTTTTGGTTTTTTGGTTTTTTTTTTTGGTCTTCCTGGATTTCACCTTTCTCTACTCTCTAATTAAGCTGCCAGCACTGTGTCCATGCCTTCATGGAGAAATTTGATTCTGCAGGGCTGGCATTCAGTGGGGTGTTCCACTAACTGTCCATCGCTGGTGACTCTTCTGATGAGTTGTACCTGTAACTTGGTCAGTGTTTGCATGATACTCGTTATTAAACACTAGAATTGAATACTAGTACCATCACTGTGGCTTCAGGAAATGAAGCCTAGCTGTATTTCAAGGAGAAAGGAAAATGCCCATCCATGATGACTATTTTTTAGAGAAGAAAGATGAGGCCCAAAGAAGTTTAATTACTTTTTAAGGATCTTACAGTAAGTAAATTGTGGGGCTGGGATTACAACCCAGGTCGACCTCCTCCAAAGTCACATCCTTTGCTGTTTATTTTATTTCCTGTAGGTGGCACAGTGGTAAAGAATTTGCCTGTAATGGGTTCAGTCCGTGGGTGGGGAAAATCACCTGAGGAGGAACTGGTAACCCACTCCAGTATTCTTGCCTGGAGACTCTCATGGACGGAGGATCCTGTCAGGTTACAGTCCATGGTGTTGCAAGAGTGGACACAACTGTGTGACTGAGCACACACATATGCACATACACTGCCAAGTCCTGTGTTTTTTAATCTTTTGGTCAGTTTTATTAAGAAATAATTGACACACCGCTGCTAAGTCACCTCAGTCGTGTCCGACTCTGTGCGACCCCATAGACAGCAGCCCATCAGGCTCCCCCGTCCCTGGGATTCTCCAGGCAAGAACACTGGAGTGGGTTGCCATTTCTTTCTCCAATGCATGAAAGTGAAAAGTGAAAGTGAAGTCGCTCAGTCGTGTCTGACTCCTAGCAACCCCACGGACTGCAGCCCACCAGGCTCCTCCATCCATGGGATTTTCCAGGCAAGAGTACTGGAGTGGGGTGCCATTGCCTTCTCTGAATTGAAACACATCACTGTATAAATTTTAGGTGTATAGCATGATGATTTGATTTACATAACTGTGAAATAATCATCACAGTAGGTTTAGTTAACATCCATCATCTCATGTGTTTTTGATTTTAGTTGCTAAGTCATACCTGACCATTTGTAACCCCATGGATTGTAGCCCACCAGGTTCCTCTGTTCATGAGATTTCCCAGGTGAGAATACTAGAGTGAGTTGCCATTTCCTTCCCCAGGGGATCTCCCCAACCCAGGGATCAAACTCATGTCTCCTTCTTTACCACTCCTTCTCAGCCTAGGAATTTACCCAAGTCTCTCTCACCCTTAGCTTTTTTCCCTACACACCACACCCCACACATACCGTCACCATGCACCTGAAGCCACTTCCATAAGTCATGGATTCTTAGCCATCCTACTCGAAATGTATCTATAATTTGTAAGAACTAATTAGCAGGCGCTGTGCATGTATTACACTAACATCCACTTTTTTAAAAAAAAAAAGTAAAGATAGTATTCTACATTTCACAGAGGAGGAAACTGAAGCTCAGAAAGGTTTTGAGACCCTGACTGGCTCAGGATCACAGAGCAATGAAGGAGCAGAGCTAGTCTGGACTCAAGTTCGGGTGACAATCAAGTGTCATGTTCCTGCCACTCTGCTGCAAGGCCACCGTTCAGTCCACACTGACACCTCTTTTCCAAGGACTCTTGGGGAGACTGAATTGCTGAGCTAGAGACCCTATCAAACGACAAAGAAGTCAAACATCTTTTTTGCAGGGGAGGGGGATAAGGCTTGAGGGTAAACATCTTGTAGGGACTAGCCCTCATCTGTAGCCTACTCTTAAACCACCCTTTCCTGAATAACTGATCTTTCTCAGACAGGTGGCTGAGACTTGGCAGTGAAGGACACCCACAGCCACCAAACCAGAAGCAAGGACTGGGGATGCAGGGCTTCATCCAGCTCATCTCTTCTTATCCTTCTTCTCTGTCTGCTCCACGCTCGGGGAGCATTCTCCTTTCTAGAGCTAATGCAAGTGAGTGGAAGAAAGCCTGGCTTGACCACAGACCACAGAAAGGATGTCCATGTTTTACTTTTAGGTGCACCAATATCCTGGTGTGGGACCCCCCCAGCACCCACTAGATGTGTATAAGAGACATCTACAGTGTCGTTGAACCTAACTTTGTGTGCCTGATATATTGTGAGGCCAAAAAAGAGTTTGGATCAAAGAAAGGTTTATTAGATGAAGAGGCACCAACATAGACGATGGCAGAGCTAGACTTGTGTCAAATTCAATTTATCTTGCTGACTGCCCAGGGCACAAGGTTCTGAAAGGCGCAAAAGGTAAAGGAGAAGGGATCTTTGCGATTTCAGGAGGTCTCAGTTGCAGATACCCTGGCACTGTCTTGTGACTAGATATGTTCTCAGTGATTGTGATTCATCTATGGGTTCCTGCAAAGCAAATCAGTCAGTCAATGTCTTGTGATCCCTCAACTTCTCTCTAGGAGAGAGTAATAGCAATGATTGAGGCATTTTATTATTTCTCAGGGCCTCTGTGATGGGTCAGGAGTTTCGGTTCTTAACTGACTCCCCCCACCGCCCCGCTCTACCCCTCCAGTGTCATATATTTTAAGCCCTCTTGGAGCCAGTTGGTTAAAACCACAGGGCAATTTGGGGTCATAAAGCAAGGTATCAGTTTAAAATAAAAGTCATGGTTTAAGATTAGATTGGGCCTGCTTTTCCTTTGTTTTTGTACTTCCTCACTTCCCTAGTTAGTAATTGTGTGAATCTGCTCTTTGGAACTTAGCAAAGGTTTAGGAGACTTTTTACAAACAAGAGGCAGGCAGAGGGCACGGGGTGGGGTTTTGTCCCAGGAAGGCCCCAAAGGGTCCAGTTTCAACAGGATTTGCCTGTATATTCAGGTGTGTGCGTGCATAAACGCTCAGTCGCTTCAGTCGTGTCCGACTCTTTGTAACCCCATGGACTGTAGCCCGCCAGGCTCTTCTCTCCATGGGATTCTCCAGGCAAGAATCCTGGAGTGGGTTGCCCTGTCCTCCTCCAGGGGAATCTTCCCAACAAGGGACTGAACCTATGTCTCCTGTATCTCCTGCATTTCAGGTGGATTCTTTACCCACTGAGCCACCTGGGAAGCTCATATAGTTACATACATAACCAGAAAGAATGTGACTTTGAAGGTCGTTGATCTCCTTCTAATCCCAGCCCCACAATTTACTAATTATAGCAAAAGTTAAACATTCACATACTTTTTAGCTATCATGTAACAAAAAGCATCTAGAAAAGAAGCAATCAATGGTATATTGTCCAAACCTCTAGCACAATGTAAAATCCCTGAAGTGGGAATCCTTTCTTACCCCCTTTTTCACCTGTGTCAACTGTTTGCATATTATGAATTCATTTAATTGAAATGAATTGAGAGGATTCAATACTGTGTTTTCCAGGAAACTGTTTTAATAATTCAAGCAATGTTTGTGAAAGGACTTAATAAGTTATAAAATACTGCTCACGTGCTCCTGAGAGTTATTAAGCTATGTTTTGGTTTTTTGGTTTTTTTTTTTGGTCTTCCTGGATTTCACCTTTCTCTACTCTCTAATTAAGCTGCCAGCACTGTGTCCATGCCTTCATGGAGAAATTTGATTCTGCAGGGCTGGCATTCAGTGGGGTGTTCCACTAACTGTCCATCGCTGGTGACTCTTCTGATGAGTTGTACCTGTAACTTGGTCAGTGTTTGCATGATACTCGTTATTAAACACTAGAATTGAATACTAGTACCATCACTGTGGCTTCAGGAAATGAAGCCTAGCTGTATTTCAAGGAGAAAGGAAAATGCCCATCCATGATGACTATTTTTTAGAGAAGAAAGATGAGGCCCAAAGAAGTTTAATTACTTTTTAAGGATCTTACAGTAAGTAAATTGTGGGGCTGGGATTACAACCCAGGTCGACCTCCTCCAAAGTCACATCCTTTGCTGTTTATTTTATTTCCTGTAGGTGGCACAGTGGTAAAGAATTTGCCTGTAATGGGTTCAGTCCGTGGGTGGGGAAAATCACCTGAGGAGGAACTGGTAACCCACTCCAGTATTCTTGCCTGGAGACTCTCATGGACGGAGGATCCTGTCAGGTTACAGTCCATGGTGTTGCAAGAGTGGACACAACTGTGTGACTGAGCACACACATATGCACATACACTGCCAAGTCCTGTGTTTTTTAATCTTTTGGTCAGTTTTATTAAGAAATAATTGACACACCGCTGCTAAGTCACCTCAGTCGTGTCCGACTCTGTGCGACCCCATAGACAGCAGCCCATCAGGCTCCCCCGTCCCTGGGATTCTCCAGGCAAGAACACTGGAGTGGGTTGCCATTTCTTTCTCCAATGCATGAAAGTGAAAAGTGAAAGTGAAGTCGCTCAGTCGTGTCTGACTCCTAGCAACCCCACGGACTGCAGCCCACCAGGCTCCTCCATCCATGGGATTTTCCAGGCAAGAGTACTGGAGTGGGGTGCCATTGCCTTCTCTGAATTGAAACACATCACTGTATAAATTTTAGGTGTATAGCATGATGATTTGATTTACATAACTGTGAAATAATCATCACAGTAGGTTTAGTTAACATCCATCATCTCATGTGTTTTTGATTTTAGTTGCTAAGTCATACCTGACCATTTGTAACCCCATGGATTGTAGCCCACCAGGTTCCTCTGTTCATGAGATTTCCCAGGTGAGAATACTAGAGTGAGTTGCCATTTCCTTCCCCAGGGGATCTCCCCAACCCAGGGATCAAACTCATGTCTCCTTCTTTACCACTCCTTCTCAGCCTAGGAATTTACCCAAGTCTCTCTCACCCTTAGCTTTTTTCCCTACACACCACACCCCACACATACCGTCACCATGCACCTGAAGCCACTTCCATAAGTCATGGATTCTTAGCCATCCTACTCGAAATGTATCTATAATTTGTAAGAACTAATTAGCAGGCGCTGTGCATGTATTACACTAACATCCACTTTTTTAAAAAAAAAAAGTAAAGATAGTATTCTACATTTCACAGAGGAGGAAACTGAAGCTCAGAAAGGTTTTGAGACCCTGACTGGCTCAGGATCACAGAGCAATGAAGGAGCAGAGCTAGTCTGGACTCAAGTTCGGGTGACAATCAAGTGTCATGTTCCTGCCACTCTGCTGCAAGGCCACCGTTCAGTCCACACTGACACCTCTTTTCCAAGGACTCTTGGGGAGACTGAATTGCTGAGCTAGAGACCCTATCAAACGACAAAGAAGTCAAACATCTTTTTTGCAGGGGAGGGGGATAAGGCTTGAGGGTAAACATCTTGTAGGGACTAGCCCTCATCTGTAGCCTACTCTTAAACCACCCTTCCCTGAATAACTGATCTTTCTCAGACAGGTGGCTGAGACTTGGCAGTGAAGGACACCCACAGCCACCAAACCAGAAGCAAGGACTGGGGATGCAGGGCTTCATCCAGCTCATCTCTTCTTATCCTTCTTCTCTGTCTGCTCCACGCTCGGGGAGCATTCTCCTTTCTAGAGCTAATGCAAGTGAGTGGAAGAAAGCCTGGCTTGACCACAGACCACAGAAAGGATGTCCATGTTTTACTTTTAGGTGCACCAATATCCTGGTGTGGGACCCCCCCAGCACCCACTATGTCCTTGTGCATGGGTTCTCCAGGCCTGCAATATGACTGCTGGCAGCTTGCTTCTCTGCAGCCAGAGAAATTTTACTGAAAGGTGTCTGCACATTGTACCTACTGTAGCATTGCTGTCACACACAGTGACCTTCATAAATGGCTTTGGGAAAGTCACAAGGGAATAACAGAGGTGACTGGTGGGTTTTTTCCTCCTCCTTTATGAGAGTCTGCTCTGATTTGCTAAACAAAGTTGTGCAATCACCGGGAAATGAGCTCTGTGCTCCTACATGCTCCCCAAATGCAAACAAGCAGGCCAACCACCCCCGTGTTGTAATGTTTCAGCCTGAAATCTGCTTGGATAACCCAGCAGGGTCCTTTGTCCTTTTGGAACAGGGCAAATAGTGCTTGGCAGCAGGAATCAGCCAGGGTCCCGGAGCACTGAGGCAGAGAGAGCAGAGCCCAGAGGAGACAGAGGCTGAAGCTAGTTAAAATCAGTGTCTTGGCTCCCAGTTGGCTCCCAATTCTGGTGAAACTCCTAAAGGGAGACTGTTAAATCATGAAATTAATCACCATCCTTTTCCTTTGCTCCAGGCTGCTACCAAGTTTAACTCAAGAGTCCTCTCAAGAAATCGACTGCAACGACCAGGATGTATTTAAAGCCGTGGACACTGCTCTGAAGAAATATAACAGTGGCAACAAAAGTGGCAACCAGTTTGTACTGTACCGCGTAAACGAGGTCAGCAGAACGGTGAGTGAGCTGTGTTTAACCCTGAGGTCACTTGGGATTTGTGCTGTCATTTCCAGGCCCTACTCACCCCCAACCCCACCCCACCCCGACACATGCACCCCATCACCAGATAACTGAAAATAAAAGGGAAGCTTTGGGGTTGTTAGTTGCTAACTCATGTCCAGCTCTCTTGCGATCCCATGGACTGTAGCCTGCCAGTCTCCTCTGTCNGTGATGCTACCAGATGTGTATAAGAGACAGCCACCCCACCCCGACACATGCACCCCATCACCAGATAACTGAAAATAAAAGGGAAGCTTTGGGGTTGTTAGTTGCTAACTCATGTCCAGCTCTCTTGCGATCCCATGGACTGTAGCCTGCCAGTCTCCTCTGTCCATGAAATTTCCCAGGAAAGAATGCTGGAGTGGGTTGCAATTTCCTTCTCTAGGGGAATCTTCCTGACCCAGGGGTCAAACCCACATCTCCTGGATTCTTTACCACCGAGCCACCAGGAAAGCCCATTCTTAAAGGAGTACATCTAAGAAATATACAATCTCACTTGTGTGAAATCTAAAAATTCCATTTCACAGACACCAAAAGTAGAATGGTGATTGCCAGAACTGGGCAGTGGAGGAAATGGGGAAACACTGGTCAAAGAGCACAAATGTCCAGTTATAAGATGACTAGGTACTGAGGATTGAATGCACGGTGTGGTGATTACAGCTATTAAAGCTTTACTGGAAATTTGTTAAAAGATTAAGTGTTCTCACCACAAAAATGAAGGCAACTATGTGAAGTGATGGGTATGTTAATTAGCTTGTTTGTGGTAATCATTGCATATGTACATACAACTTTTATTTGTCAACTAAACCTCAGTTATGCTTGGAGAAAGGGAAAGTTTGTCTAAGAGGAGTCAGCTGTGTTGAACAAAATATCTATCATGAAATCAATGTGGCTCAATGCATCAAGGTAACAGCCGTGTTCTAGCTGGTTTTTAGTATTTTTTTTAATCACTGATTGACACACACAGGTGGAGACAAAGCCTGACAGCGTGTGTGACTTTAAGAAATACAAATCTTTCAATAGTTTATTTAAATGAATTTTGCTATAAAACACTGTGTTTCTGTGATAGCTAAGCAATCGATTACTTTGGTGGAGAAAAAAAAAAAACACGGCTATTTGATATGATGAGGAGAAAGGAAAAAGTCTAGTGGATAGAGGTTTTTTGTTGTTGTTTTCTGAAAATCCAGTCTTTTTGTTTCACAAACTTGTGCATACATGTGAGTCCTAAGGTTCTCTAGCAACAGTTTATTGGTGTTGTCTTTATTNCGATTACTTTGGTGGAGAAAAAAAAAAAACACGGCTATTTGATATGATGAGGAGAAAGGAAAAAGTCTAGTGGATAGAGGTTTTTTGTTGTTGTTTTCTGAAAATCCAGTCTTTTTGTTTCACAAACTTGTGCATACATGTGAGTCCTAGGGTTCTCTAGCAACAGTTTATTGGTGTTGTCTTTATTAGTTGACATTCACAGCAAATGTGGTTTATTCTAATTTATTCTAAAATGTCCATAGAATCACTATTCATCTTTACTTTGTCATGTGGACACTGCCTAGACCATGATCACATCGGTTTTGTTAAAATCTGAAACCTGGAAGGAACCTCAGAGTCTGTTTTGTCGATGCAAATACTGTGGAGAGAGCACTTTCCAGTGAGTCAAGAGACCTGCAGTCCCCGGCTGGTTCTGCCTTTCCAAGGTGGGGAGGCTGCCTAAGCCATGTGCCATCCACCTGGGGCCTCCCTACTCTCACCTACCAACTGAAAAGCTGGGCAACATCCTCTCTGAGTTCCCAGACTTTGCATCTGGAAGCTCATCTAACTCAGCACCTTTAAGCTTTAAAAGGTTTATTTATTATTTCATGACATGCTAGACTAAAGAGCAAAACAATGCAAACAAAAATACTAAAATTACTCATAATTAATCTCACCGTCCAGATAACTGTTACTTTTTTTGAAAATTTAAAAAGGTATATAGTTTGTTTTCTAACTGTAAAAATGATAGATGTTAATTTTAAAAAATAGATAATTCAGGAATGTTTGTTTAAAGAGAAAACCGAAAGAGAACTCTACTCCCACCACTGAAAGACACATATTTTAACAGTTTCATTGAACAGTTTTCCAGACTTTTAAAAATCATATATTTATGTACAAATTGGTTTCTACAAAAATAGGTTAATACTTTGGATTTACTTTGTAACTTAAAAATATGTATATTTGTAAATAGTGTATTGTGAATTTCTTCCAAGCAAATATTTATAAACTTCCAATATTTTTTCAATATTCTAATAAATGTTTTTGCCTTAATTGAATCAAATAGAGGTCAAATATTCATAACTGTACCAGATCTCAAATGATGTGCTATTGGTTCAGTTAAATGAGACCTACCTGTCCATGGTTGCTGTTTTTCAGGATAATCCTGACATATTTTATTCCTTGAAGTACCAAATCAAGGAGGGCGACTGTCCTTTTCAAAGTGACAAAACTTGGCAGGACTGTGACTACAAGGATTCTGCACAAGCTGTGAGTGTGTTGACCGTTCCTGAGGCTCCATTTTTCTCTACCAAGTGTGCTAGACTTGTCCACAGTGCTGGAGATGATTAATATTGCTGGCTGCTTTTATAGGATGCACATACACCCTCAACTGTGTAGAACAGTCAAATGCTTGATGTCTGTATTCTCACATAGGTAGAAGGGGCGTAGAGAGGCCCTCAGTTAAACATGGAGAAAGCCGTCCCACAGGAAGGGGACTCTAATGACCGACAGGGATATGTGGGCCAGGCCCCAGAGAGGCAACAGATCAATACTTGGCTGAGATCTGGGACTGGGTGAGTGGAGAGTGTGGCTGCTTTAACTGAACAGTCCTGAGTACGAATCCTGCTCTACCTTCAACCAGCTGATCACTTGGAACCAGTGTGCTCCCTTGCAAGGGGCGATCAAATTGACTTCATGATCTTGTTGAAGGAAAAAATGAGACACATTATGTGAACGGTTTTGTTTTAATAACAAGGGGTCTTAACCTAATGCCTACCCTGCCCTGGCACAGCACAGCTGCTGATTTGGCCATAATAATTGAGGGAGATTGTGATGCTACCTGCCAGGAACCAAGCCAGTCTCCTCATAATCCAGGGAGCCATTTCTTCAATGTCAAAACCCTGGCTTCCTGGATGCAGTTTGAACACTGAAATTGAGAGGTTAATCAAGAGGAGAGTTTAGCAGGCTGATTCACAGCCATGGTGTGCATCTTGATGGAAAGGAAATATATCCAGGGCTCAAAACAAAGATTCATACTTTAGAGTGCCTCTCCTCTATCTCATGAATATTGGTGACTTTTAAAAAATAATAACTTGGCTGAAAAATACTTATCCTTGTGTCTCAAAACTCTGCTTAGGAAAAAAAATCTTGACAAGATTTTAAAAAGGAAAGCTATATTTAGCAATAGTACTAAGTGGATTTCCTCTGAAAGATTAAGATAAATCTTTTTTTTCCCCTTAGGCCACAGGAGAGTGCACAGCGACCGTGGCCAAGAGAGGAAATATGAAGTTCTCCGTGGCTACCCAGACCTGCCTGATCACTCCAGGTAGCTGATGTGTTTGCTGGAGCTGCCCTGGGGGGAAATGAACTTACCTGAGGGCAGCAGTGGCAATACCATTTNTACTTTGTCATGTGGACACTGCCTAGACCATGATCACATCGGTTTTGTTAAAATCTGAAACCTGGAAGGAACCTCAGAGTCTGTTTTGTCGATGCAAATACTGTGGAGAGAGCACTTTCCAGTGAGTCAAGAGACCTGCAGTCCCCGGCTGGTTCTGCCTTTCCAAGGTGGGGAGGCTGCCTAAGCCATGTGCCATCCACCTGGGGCCTCCCTACTCTCACCTACCAACTGAAAAGCTGGGCAACATCCTCTCTGAGTTCCCAGACTTTGCATCTGGAAGCTCATCTAACTCAGCACCTTTAAGCTTTAAAAGGTTTATTTATTATTTCATGACATGCTAGACTAAAGAGCAAAACAATGCAAACAAAAATACTAAAATTACTCATAATTAATCTCACCGTCCAGATAACTGTTACTTTTTTTGAAAATTTAAAAAGGTATATAGTTTGTTTTCTAACTGTAAAAATGATAGATGTTAATTTTAAAAAATAGATAATTCAGGAATGTTTGTTTAAAGAGAAAACCGAAAGAGAACTCTACTCCCACCACTGAAAGACACATATTTTAACAGTTTCATTGAACAGTTTTCCAGACTTTTAAAAATCATATATTTATGTACAAATTGGTTTCTACAAAAATAGGTTAATACTTTGGATTTACTTTGTAACTTAAAAATATGTATATTTGTAAATAGTGTATTGTGAATTTCTTCCAAGCAAATATTTATAAACTTCCAATATTTTTTCAATATTCTAATAAATGTTTTTGCCTTAATTGAATCAAATAGAGGTCAAATATTCATAACTGTACCAGATCTCAAATGATGTGCTATTGGTTCAGTTAGATGAGACCTACCTGTCCATGGTTGCTGTTTTTCAGGATAATCCTGACATATTTTATTCCTTGAAGTACCAAATCAAGGAGGGCGACTGTCCTTTTCAAAGTGACAAAACTTGGCAGGACTGTGACTACAAGGATTCTGCACAAGCTGTGAGTGTGTTGACCGTTCCTGAGGCTCCATTTTTCTCTACCAAGTGTGCTAGACTTGTCCACAGTGCTGGAGATGATTAATATTGCTGGCTGCTTTTATAGGATGCACATACACCCTCAACTGTGTAGAACAGTCAAATGCTTGATGTCTGTATTCTCACATAGGTAGAAGGGGCGTAGAGAGGCCCTCAGTTAAACATGGAGAAAGCCGTCCCACAGGAAGGGGACTCTAATGACCGACAGGGATATGTGGGCCAGGCCCCAGAGAGGCAACAGATCAATACTTGGCTGAGATCTGGGACTGGGTGAGTGGAGAGTGTGGCTGCTTTAACTGAACAGTCCTGAGTACGAATCCTGCTCTACCTCCAACCAGCTGATCACTTGGAACCAGTGTGCTCCCTTGCAAGGGGCGATCAAATTGACTTCATGATCTTGTTGAAGGAAAAAATGAGACACATTATGTGAACGGTTTTGTTTTAATAACAAGGGGTCTTAACCTAATGCCTACCCTGCCCTGGCACAGCACAGCTGCTGATTTGGCCATAATAATTGAGGGAGATTGTGATGCTACCTGCCAGGAACCAAGCCAGTCTCCTCATAATTCAGGGAGCCATTTCTTCAATGTCAAAACCCTGGCTTCCTGGATGCAGTTTGAACACTGAAATTGAGAGGTTAATCAAGAGGAGAGTTTAGCAGGCTGATTCACAGCCATGGTGTGCATCTTGATGGAAAGGAAATATATCCAGGGCTCAAAACAAAGATTCATACTTTAGAGTGCCTCTCCTCTATCTCATGAACATTGGTGACTTTTAAAAAATAATAACTTGGCTGAAAAATACTTATCCTTGTGTCTCAAAACTCTGCTTAGGAAAAAAAATCTTGACAAGATTTTAAAAAGGAAAGCTATATTTAGCAATAGTACTAAGTGGATTTCCTCTGAAAGATTAAGATAAATCTTTTTTTTCCCCTTAGGCCACAGGAGAGTGCACAGCGACCGTGGCCAAGAGAGGAAATATGAAGTTCTCCGTGGCTACCCAGACCTGCCTGATCACTCCAGGTAGCTGATGTGTTTGCTGGAGCTGCCCTGGGGGGAAATGAACTTACCTGAGGGCAGCAGTGGCAATACCATTTGCAGCCTTGTGGGGGCGCTGGAGGGCTGGAGCGGCAGACTCCTGAGGTGGGCCCAGGCTCATGCCAATCATCCCCTTGGTGTTATCTGTATTCTCTTCCTCAGGAGCTGCGTTGTAGTAGATGTGTAGGAAAGAATAAGACAGAACTGGCCTCAACTGTAGGTAACGTCCCTAGCATGAGAAAAGCACAGGTTTTGAGTCAGATCCGGCCTGGAATCTTTCAAAGCTCTCATTTTCTTCGTTTTTCCTTACCTGTGAAAGGAGATAACAATAATTTCCACTTTGTACCATTCTTTAGGATGAAGCTAGATGATACATCTGAAGATGTAATCATAATAATGTATTAATGAAGTCAAGATAAAAGTAGTAACAATTAACATTTATTGAGCGCTTATTACCAGTCACAGTTCTAATCACTTCATATGCAGTAACATATCTAATCCTCACAAAAACTCTATGAGTCAAATAGTAATATCCCAGTTCACAAATGAAGAAACTAAGGCCTACAGCAGGCAAGTATCTTGCCCAAGATCCCACAGCTAGTAATTAGCAGAGTAGTTGGAATAGACCCTTCATAAATGAAATTCCTTTAGATTCTAAGTATGGAGCAGCTTATCAACAGATAACCACTGTTAGCTCCTTCCCTCTTGTGGCAGAGGTGCCAGGTACAGAAGGATGGACACGTCTAGGTGATGTTAGTCACAAAAGCCTTTCTGGAACTGGCCTTTGCTTACAAGCGAGCTCCAGAACAGCATCTTCAGCCACCCTGGTGAACCTCACCGTCGTAGTGACTTTTCTATTTCAGCCTTAATCATCCATAGCGTACCCACAAAAACTACATCCCTTGCGTTCCATTCTTGCAAGAAGTTGCATTCCAAGACAGTAGTCCAAAACAGAAATCACAAGTCATTAAAATTTTCTGATGAGAATAGCTTTTATTATTCAGCTTCAGTTCAGTTCAGTCGCTCAGTCATGTCCGACTCTTTGTGACCCCATGAATCGCAGCACGCCAGGCCTCCCTGCTCATCACCATCTCTTGAAGTTCACTCAGACTCACGTCCATTGAGTCCGTGATGCCATCTGACCATCTCATCCTCGGTCGTCCCCTTCTCCTCCTGCCCCCAATCCCTCCCAGCATCAGAGTCTTTTCCAATGAGTCAACTCTTTGCATGAGGTGGCCAAAATACTGGAGTTTCAGCTTTAGCATCATTCCTTCCAAAGAAATCTCAGGGTTGATCTCCTTCAGAATGGACTGGTTGGATCTCCTTGCAGTCCAAGGGACTCTCAAGAGTCTTCTCCAACACCACAGTTCAAAAGCATCAATTCTTCGGCACTCAGCTTTCTTCACAGGCCAACTTTCACATCCATACATGACCCCAGGAAAAACCATAGCCTTGAATAGACGGACCTTAGTCGGCAAAGTAATGTCTCTGCTTTTGAATATACTATTCAGCTTAAAAACTCTATATTGTAAGCAGATTTTGACATTATCCAGAGCACAGCACATATGTACTGTGAAAGAAAATACTCTCTGCCACACCTTCAGAAATTATTGCTAGGTCCACAGTCCTTTATCTGAAACCTTTTTGGCCAGATATGTTTTGGAATTTCAAAATTTTAAATCTTCATTTTAATTTAAAAGTCTCTCTAGAAACTGGGGCAGGGTGGAAAAATCATTCTGTTACCCAGAAAAACTGAGTTTGCATCTTTCCCTGCTCATCTCACCCTCAGAAGTTTGCTCCATCTCTTCCCCTACCCTAGTTGGGAGCTGCCCTTGAGATCAGACAAACCAGCCTCTGGGCTTTTCTCTATCTGCCCCTTTCATCTCCTGTGTTCATCTTTTTTTGTTTGTTTTCACATTGGTAATTTCTTTCATCTTTCCCATGTAATCCCCTCGGGTTTTTTAACTTTGCCCATTACCCTGATTCAGTCTAACTTCTACAAGGAAAGGAGGAGGTAAAGCTATGACTATTTCCCAGTAAGTCTTTTCCTGATGCGTTTATGGAAAGAAAGCTGACACACAGTTGCAAAGGGGGTTGTGCTGAGCTGCTGACTGAGGGATCTTACAGCCTTGGATAGTGAGAGCCCAGGGTCAAGGGACCCAGGACTCCATTACTTCCCCTTTTTGCCACATGTGCTCTCACTGATCAGGGGTTGAAGGCTGTCTGTTATGAACACTGGTAATCTAATACAAACTCTCTCCTTTAAAACATGTTTTACACTGTTTTATCAAAACCCGTTCAGTGGCTTCCCGTTCCTACAGGAGAAGTGTCCTAAGTCGCTCAGTCGTGTCCAGCTCTTTGCGACCCCGTGGACTGTAGCCCGCCAGGCTCCTCTGTCCGTGGGCTTCTCCAGGCAAGAGTACTGGGCCATCAGGGAAGCTCTAGGGCTTGCACTCTGTTCTTAATTCACTTCAGGAGGTCTGGGAAGGCCCCCAGCCGTGGAGAAAGTGGTGAATATGTGCCTCTTCCAGGAGAGGGCGCCATAGCTTACATCAGGGTCGTCAAAGGAGAGGGTGACCCAGGGAGACAGGAATCCAGGCTTACAGAGCACAGCTCAGGCTGCGCACCAGAGGCCTCTACTGACTGCTGAGTTCTGTGCTCAGTCGTGTCCAACTCTTTGTAGAACCCAGGTCTCCAGCATTGCAGGCGGATTCTTTACCGTCTGAGCCGCGAGCCACTAGGGAAGCCCAAGAGTACTGGAGTGGAAAGCCTATCCCATCTCCCGGGGAATCTTCCCGACCCAGGGATCGAAGCGAGGTCGCCTGCACCGCAGGAGGGTTCTTTACCAGCTGAGCCACCAGGAAAGCCCCTGCTTCCCTGCCGACTGCTCAGACCTCGGATCACCCCTCCCTGTCTCCTGCTGTAACTGATAAGATGTGTGCACCCCGTGTCCCACACCTCTGTCCCGGCCTCGTCTGCTCCATCCAGACCCACTTGTCCCTTCTCCTCAGGCCTCACCCCTCGGGCTGTGACGTTTACTTTGACTGCTCTTCACCCTTCTTAACTCAGCCTCTTTTCCTCAGAAAAGTCTTTCTTGCGCTTACTCTGGGCTCCTGCCTTTCCAAGTTCTTGCTGAATTATATTGAAATCATTCATCTCCAGTTTTATCTCTCCCCCTTGACTTTGTCCAACTCCTTCACGGCAGTGAACATGACTAATGAATTTATGTATCCACACAGCCAGGCTCAGCACAGGACATGTTATAGCAGGTGTGAAATACATGTTTGTTCAGTAGAAAGGATACAGAATGTATTACACCCCGAGTCCAGCTTCAAGTGGCTTTCATTAACATTGAAAAGTAAATTAAAATACATCTGTAATGTTTTGACTTTTATGAGGATAGATTCATGTATCACTCCTGTAATTTTAAGTGACTTTAAAATAAATTTTAAATCATGCACAACAGAATGCATACAAGATGTTCCTAAGCGAATGGTAGGCCTTCCCTCTGACTCAAAAGCAGTCTTGTGTTCCCTTTTCTAGTGCTTACTAGGATTTACTGGAAAGTTTGTTATCAAGGCTTTTTATTGATGAATTATCTGACTTATTCAGGGCAATGTATGTGAATATAGGTTTCGCTCCTTAACGCTGCCCTTTTGCCTACTGTTTGTCAAGCTGAGGGCCCCGTGGTGACAGCCCAGTATGACTGCCTTGGCTGTGTGCATCCCATATCTACCACGAGCCCTGACTTGGAGCCTGTTCTGAGACATGCCATCCAACATTTTAACAACAACACCAATCATCCCCACCTCTTTGATCTGAAAGAAGTAAAAAGAGCCCAAAGACAGGTCTGTTCTTTAATTTTTCTCTTGCCATAGTATTGCTAAAATGTGTTAGACCTTTAAGGTTTAAAATTTCTTTACCTAAAATAAATCTTTGGCCAGAGGACAACATGATTCCACAGGTGGTGGTGAGGAACTCTTCCGTGTTCTCATATGACCAGCTTGGGGGAACAAAGGCTTTCTCCATAAGCACAGTGATTTGGATGCTGCAGTGTGTAAAGAGGAGAAAGGAGGCTAATCAGACTTCCTTCCTGGGAGATTTGTTTTTAATGAGTGGGTGGTCAGCTCTGCTTGTTCTGTGAAATGGAAAAGTCATTGGTGAAAAAAAAAGTCATTCTGGCCTTAGGAGTTTAAGAAGACTCTATCATCACCTAGCTATCATGAGGCAAACAGGACCCCCCAATATTAAAATGTACCTAAAAAGGTTGGCACAGTTGCTGGGTACCCTCTAAATTATAGTCTCTGTTTCATCAGAGAAAAGAGCAAATACTTGTATTAATAAATCTGAATTTTCCATTGAAGCCTTTACTGACAGTTGATTGGGCCCCCTGAATTTCAGCCTCTAATTATGGAGGACTCACTTTGGTCAGTAGCATTCCTTGCTTTTAATTGACCTTTAGCTGGCCTTCTGGAGCTTGCCTTCATGCAAGATGCAAGCTCTACTTGGTTCTGTTCATGTCAAGCTATCAGGGTGGGACCCACCTCAGATAAAGCAGGAGAAATCTTACTGCCCGGCCGTCTGGGAGCCTAAGGACCTACTGGTTAAAGCCACTCAAGCTCCCGAGTTTTCTTTATCCATCTAGAAAAGCGTTATTACTGTTTTACAAAATTTAACAGATCATTTTTTTTTTCTGCTGCCCACAGAGGAAATATTGCTGGGTCTTACTTAAGAAAATACAGTAACTCTATCTATAAATTGCTTTTCATTTTCAGATGTGTAGCTGTATGTGTGTATGTGTGTGTTGTGTTGAAGGGTGTGAGCATCATAAAGTGCTCAATATTAATTTGGTAATGACTTTTGCCTAGTAATAATAATAGTTTGTATTTTTGAGCACTTACCAAATGCCAGATATTATTCTAAGCTCCTTCTAACACTGTAAATAATATTTAAACTTACCTTTAAATATTCAATCCAAAATTGTTTCAGGTGGTGTCTGGATGGAACTATGAAATTACTTACTCAATTGCACAAACTAATTGTTCCAAGGAGAAATTTCTATTCTTAACTCCAGACTGCAAGTCCCTTTCAAATGGTGTAAGTAGGAAAAAAAATCTAATTATAAAGTTCTTAGCCTTTTGTGTCCAGTATTTACAGGTGTGGGAACTCAGCTGTACAGGATGACTCAGTCACTAAAATTTTAGATGACATTCAACAGTTCCATTTCATGTCCCACTGAGAATCTGAAACTCACGTCACCTGTCAAGCTGCTTACCCAGGGGTCAGAGTCTACACATCTGGCAAGAAGCATCTACAGATATATCCAGGGACTAGAAATAGCCTGAGACAAAAGATGCCACAGTCAAGTTTGTCTTTTCATGTCTTCATGCTTTCCTATCTCCTTTTCCTTCTGTGTGATCAATAGCCTGACAAGGCTTCTGAACTCTACCCAGGACAATACTTCCAACTGTCTCTGCTTGTTTTCTCACCCTCCCTCCCCTACTTTTCTCTTTAATAAATATATCCTGAGTCTCTCTCCCTTAGTCACCCTTTATTACAGAACCAAAATTATGTTAAAAGAGAGCATCTCAAGGTAGCAGGAGTTAATGCATGTTAAGATGATCAGGCATGAGGTCCTTCCCAGGGGTATATGCACTTTAGCAGAAGGCTGTGCTTTAAGCAAGAGGTGGCTGCAGGTCTGTTCGCCTAGTCATTCCAGGTGATGAGAACTATTAGAAATAGATAGTAGGGGTGGTTGCACAGCCCTGTAAAATGTCCCTGAATTATACACTTAAAAATGGTTGGGGAGCTTCCCTGGTGGCTCAGGGGTGAAGCCATCTTCCTGCTAATGCAGGAGACATGGGTTCAATCCCTGACCAGGGAATACCCCATGTGCCACAGAGCAGCTAGGCTGGTGCGCCCCAAACACTGAGCCTGTGCTCTAGAGCCCGGGAGTTGCAACTCTTGAAACCCAAGCACCCGAAAGCCTGTTCTCTGCAACGAAGGAGGCCACTGCCGTGGGCAGCCTGGGCAGCAGCCAGGGAGTAGCCCCACCGGGCGCAGCTAGAAAAGGGCCGCGCAGCAGCGAAGGCCCGAGTGCAGCCGAGATAAATGAGCCACTTTAAACGGTTAGGATGGCGAGTTGTGTCTATACTTAACCAGAAGTTTTTAAATAGTGGAAAAAAAAAAAGAGAGAGAGAGAAACCCTCTAAAATCATAGGTTCCAGTCACTGTGTAACTTTGTCAGTTTGAGTTGAATCTGGCCTTTTAAGCATCTATAACATCTTCTGTTTTTTATGCTTCGCTTCAAATTGAGGTTATATCGGCCTAAATGCTATCTAGCTTTAATCTCGCTCCATCTGTTTATAAAAGCCCCAGTTAAGTTTTCGCTTTGCAGCACAGAAATGCAAAGGCTGGTTGAGGTAACAAAGCCAGTCAGATTTTGGTATAATTTTCCTAAGCCTTCACTTCTTCATCTGTAAAATCGTGAAGAATAGTATCTATCTCACAGAGTTATTACAGTAATTAAAGAACATAAAATGCAAATGAATTATTTTGCCCACAGCTGGTAAGATTTAAGGCCTTGCTATTCAAAGTGTGGTCTATAGGCCAGCAGCATCAGCAACACCACGGAGCTTCTTAGAAAAGTAGAATCTCAAGTCCACCTACGTCTGCTGAATGAGAATCTGCATATTATCAGCAACAAGATTCTCAGGCAACTCATCTGCACATTAAAATCTGAAAAGCAAGGACTTAAGGAGTCTCCTAAGTAGTTTTCAGTCGTGTTACACCTTAGAATCACTAGCCTAGCTTTGAAAAACACCTATTCCCAGACCATTCCCCCAGACCTTCTGATTCAATTGGTCTGGGGTCAGACGGTGCAGTTGGTAAAGAATCTGCCTGCCAATGCAGGAGACACAAGAGACACAGATTCCATCCCTGGGTCAGGAATATCCCCTGGAGTAGGAAATGGCAACCCACTCCAGTATTCTTGCTGGAGAATCCCATGGACAGAGGAGTCTGGCAGGCTACTGTCCATGGGATCACAAAGAGCCAGACATGACTGAGTGACTTAACCCTTGCTTCATATGGCTTTGCTTATCCTTTATGTTTATTTTACTCTATTAAATTTTTTTGAATTTTTTTATTTTTTGGTTGTGCTACCCAGCCTGTAGGATCTTAGTTCCCCAACCAGGAATCAAACCCATGCCTCCTGGATTGGAAGCATGGGGACTTAACGACTGGACCACCACAGAAAGTCCCTTGCCATTATGTTTAATCTTTCATTATGTTTTTTATTATATGCTATTATTCTTGAAGATGGAGTCCCTTGACTTTGGTTTTAACTTAATCCAAAAGTCTTTGTCTTGCTAAAAGAAAATGTTACCCACTCACTTGTATAGCTACTATTTCTACATTAGGTATTCTTGTCATCTTATTTCATGTCTCTGTATGTGTGTGTGTGTGTATTTGTTGGTGGTGGCGCTACTTCTTCATTGTTTCTTTTTTTGTCTTTTGCATATAGACTATGTTTTACTTTGTTTTTCTCTATACAATAATTTGCAGAGTCAACATCCTATTTTTAATTTTACTAGTCATTTAAAGATTCTTAAAAACGTTTTTAATTTATGCTCTTATGTGCTTTTTAAAAAACAGGATTTTGGTGAATGTTCAGATAAAGCATATGTGGATCTCCAGCTAAGAATTGCTTCCTTCTTGCAGAAATGTGACCTTTATCCAGGTAAGGGATAATATGTGTTGGTGTTCATGCTGGTCCCAGACAACTGGCTAGGTCTTGCCATAGCTATTGTGCTTCGGTTCCCATGGTAAAGTCTACATGACCCACAGACCTTACTAGGAACACTGGGTCCCATCCCTGCCCTGCTGTGCTACAGCAAGTACACCTGAGACTGCTCAGCAAGTGGCCAAAGAGAACACAGTGACAGAAGGAAAAATTATGTTTTCTGGGCAAAGCTGCCCTTCGATTACGTCAGCTGGTCTTTCTTGTGTACCAGCTGTCTCTGCATCAGAATTGTGAACTGGGGAAGCTGTATCTCATTTTTAACTACTCAGAATAAGATCCTTTCAATTATAGATTTTTTCCCTTCGCATGTTATAATATGGGGAAAGGGTGATAGTGCACATTTAAGGTCAAGTTAGTATTTCTTATACCAGTCAGCTCAGTCATGTCGGATGCTCTGCGACCCCATGGACTGCAGCATGCCAGGCTTCCCTGTCCGTCACCAACTCCCAGAGCTTACTCAGATTCATGTCCATAGTGTCAGTGATGCCATCCAACCATCTCATCCTCTGTCGTCCCCTTCTCCTCCCACCCTCGATCTTTCCCAGCATCAGGGTCTTTTCAAATGAGTCAGTTCTTCGCATCC
>SJYX01008664.1:238479-282364 GCA_006410675.1 Oreotragus oreotragus | reverse complement strand
CTCCTGGAGTTTACCCAAACTCATGTCCATTGAGTCGGTGATGCCATCCAGCCATCTCATCCTCTGTCGTCCCCTTCTTCTCGTGCCCCCAATCCCTCCCAGCATAATGGTCTTTTCCAGTGAGTCAGTTCTTCACATCCGGTGGCCAAAGTGTTGGAGTTTCAGCTTCAGCATCAGTTCTTCTAATGAATATTCAGAACTGATTTCCTTTAGGATGGACTGGTTGGATCTCCATGCAGTCCAAGAGACTCTCAAGAGTCTTCTCCACTACCACAGTTCAAAAGCATCAATTCTTTGGTGCTCAGCTTTCTTTATAGTCCAACTCTCACATCCATACATGACTACTGGAAAAAGTATAGCATTGACTAGATGAACCTTTGTTGGCAAAGTAATGTCTCTGCTTTTTAATATGTTGTTTAGGTTGGCCATAACTTTTCTTCCAAGGAGTCTTTTAATTGGCTGCTGTAACCATCCGCAGTGATTTTGGAGCCCCGCAAAATAAAGTCAGTCACTGTTTCCACTGTTTCCCCATCTATTTGCCATGAAGTGATGGGACCGGATGCCATGATCTTAGTTTTCTGAATGTTGAGCTTTAAGCCAGTTTTTTCACTCTCCTCTTTCACTTTCATCAAGAGGCTCTTTTGTTCTTCTTCTCTTTCTGCCATAAGGGTGGTGGTATCTGCATATCTTAGGTTATTGATATTTTTCCCGGCAATCTTGATTCCAGCTTGTGTTTCATCCAGCCCAGCATTTCTATGATGTACTCTGCATATAAGTTAAATAAGCAGAGTGACAACATACAGACTTGACGTACTCCTTTCCTAATTTGGAACCAGTCTGTTGTTCCATGTCCATTTCTAACTGTTCACAGCTTGACCTGCACACAGATTTCTCAAGAGGCAGGTCAAGTGGTCTGGTATTCCCACCTCTTGAAGAATCTTCCACAGTTGGTTGTGATCCACAGTCAAAGGCTTTGGCATAGTCAATAAAGCAGAAATGGGTGTTTTTCTGGAACTCTCTTGCTTTTTCGATGATCCAGTGGATGTTGGCAATTTGATCTCTGATTCCTCTGTCTTTTCTAAATCCAGCTTGAACATCTGGACTCATCTTGAATATTCTTATACCAAGAGTTGGCTTTTCTCATACTTGGAAGATAGCTGTGTACATTGCACAATATGAAGCATTACTGAAGTTCTCTGTTCACCAGAATCACAGGATTTAAAATTTTCCCACTAGAAAATCATTCCTTTATGTTAAGCATTGCTTTTTACAGTTTCCATCAAAAATGCAAAAACTTTAGAAAAGGGCAGCGTATTGATTGAGTCACCTTCTGATTGAAAGTTTCCCTAAACACATTTGGCTTTTAGAAGAGAAAAAGAGGAGAGATAGTCAGTTGGAGGTCTGACAGACAACCTCCACTGCTGGATCTTGGGCTGCCACGTGGCCCTCTGTCAGTGGATGCTGGATCACATGTGGAAAAGGTACTAGACTAGATTGCTACTTCAGGGCACACACTGACGTGAAATCTGCCTCTTTCAGCGGAGGATTTTGTACAACCACCCACCAAGCTTTGTGTCGGCTGCCCTAAACCTATACCTGTTGACAGCCCAGAACTGGAGGCGCCTCTGAACCACGCCATTGCAAAGCTTAATGCAGAGAATAATGGAACCTTCTATTTCAAGATTGACACTGTGAAAAAAGCAACAGTACAGGTCTGTAAATTATAGTGATAGTCTATTGCAAATTGTTTACTAATGTTGCCACTAATCTTGGCTCTGGATTGGGAAACAGTATACCTCACAAATGGAATTTGGTAGACTTGAATTTCAAGTCCCAACCTCACAGCATGCTTGATGTGTGATCTTGGACAAGTCATTAAAGCACTGTCTCCGTTTTCTAGCCATAAAGGACTATAGTAAGTGTTAGGTGCTCAGTAGTGCCTGACTCTTTGTGACCCCATGGACTGCAGCCCTCCAGGCTCCTCTGTCCATGAGATTTTCCGGGCAAGGATATTGGAGTGGGTTGCCATTTCCTTCTCCAGGGGATCTTCCCAACCCAGGGATTGAACCCGNGGTGCTCAGTAGTGCCTGACTCTTTGTGACCCCATGGACTGCAGCCCTCCAGGCTCCTCTGTCCATGAGATTTTCCGGGCAAGGATATTGGAGTGGGTTGCCATTTCCTTCTCCAGGGGATCTTCCCAACCCAGGGATTGAACCCGGGTCTCCTGCACTGCAGGCAGATTCTTCATCATCTCAGCTACAAGGGAAGCCCATAAAGGACTATAGGAAGGATCAAAAAAATAACATAATGTCAATCACTTCTCAAAATCTAAAGTGCCATATAAGTACTAGCAACTTGTATAATTAAGAAAATTGAGTGCTAGGAAAAACAAGACTTATCCTCTGCCTCTCTAGATCCATCTCTCATTATAACATCACTCAGTGCCTTGGGCTCAGCCGCATCAGCCAATCATTGCCCAGACTTTCTTTGCATGCTCATCTCCATCTCATTTTTTCCCTGCCTTCCCCTCTACAATTGTACCTTCTAGGAATTCATCTCTCCTTCCATGCCTGTCAGTAGAGGTGAAGGAGTATCCTTGTTTGGAGGTCAGAGGGCCTAGCTCTGCAACAGCATCTGCCACTCACATCCTGGGTGACCCTGGGCAGTTATTCAGACTCATGGAACCTTTGTGGCTGGATCAGAAAAGTCCAAATCCCTTCAAACTCCAACAGCATATGACCAATGTATTTATGGACAGATTCCTATTATGGAACCTCAGAACTGGCTTTCCTAAATACAAGCTAAAGAAAAGTCATTGAAAAGGAGCCAAACTGGGAATTCCCTGGCAGTCTAGTGGTTAGGTCTTCACACTGTCACTACTGAGGGCATGGTTCAAACCCTGGTCAGGGAACGAAGATCCCACAAGCTGTGCAACATGACCAAAGGGATAAAACTACTATAGCAAACAAACATGAGTTTTATAGGCTTCCCTGATGGCTGAGATGATGAAGAATCTGCCTGCAATGCTGGAGACCTAGGTTCAATCCCTGGCTTGGGAAAATCTCCTGGAGAAGGGAATGGCAACCCACTCTAGTATTCCTTCCTGGAGAATTCCATGGACAGAGGAGCCTGGCGGGCTACAGTCCATGGGGTGGCAAAAGTCAGACACGACAAAGCGGTTAACACACACAAAACCTGATCTTTATAGCCTACAAAGAAAATCTCACTTTAAAAGTTCATAATTCTGGCTCAGTAATTGAATTTCTAGAACTATAAAATAGAAAAATCTTTAAATACAATAAAATTCATTGCAGCTTTAACTATAAAAGCAAAAAATAAAATGATAAACTCTCAAAATGATCGATAATATAGAAACGATCAAATTGTATCTAGCATATCCTTACAATGGAGTATAAAGCAGCAATTTTAAACCATCTTTGTGAGGAGTTCTTGATGTAGAAAATGCTTGTGTTATACTATGCAAAAAGAGGCCATAAAATTGAATAAACATTCTGTTCTCGATCATGTTATTAAAAACTACAGAAAAAAAGTACTGAAAAGAAATGTCTCAGATTATTCATAGCTTTTAGCTGATGTCACAGTGGGCTGTTTATTGTAATCTTCCTTATTTTCTGTATTAGTTTTATATGCTGGGGGGGAGGAAGACCTGAACAAACCGTATTAACATAAATCAAAACTGACACTATGATTTCTCTCCTACTCAGACACTTATTTCTGGATGCCATATCCTCTCCCTGATTTCACTAGCACATAACCCATGTTAGGCTTACTTGAAAGGAATACCAGTTCATGCTGCTCTTGTCTTTGTCAGCTTTTCTTCTTGCTCTGTTTTTCTGTAAAATTCCCTTATTCTTACTGATGCAGCAACAGTCCAGTACTCCACCACAAAATGCATGTCAAAGAGTTGCTGTCAGGAGAGAACCACTCATTCTCAAGTGTGTATACCTAGTCCTCTTGGTAGTCCCAGTTCTTTCTGTAAATTAGCCAACATGCTAGAATGGATGTGTTTATGCTAAGGGTACAAGGAAAGCCACAATAGAATAAGCTACATCGCTTTACTTGCTAAACTAATCTGGAATATTGTGAGAATTTCAAATTTACTTTTAAGAGGTGACTCTTTACTTATTTTTGCATTTAAAGAGAGCAAGTTGGTCACTCAAGGCAGCCCTAGTGGAAGCCGCTGATCTATTGGAAATCAGCTTACCATAATGAATTTGCAATAGCCAGTCTCTTAGTGACCCACTTGCCAAATTGCTGATTTGGTTTACAATTTTAGTCTTGCCTTGGCTTTGCATGTTTAGTCCTGTTTGGGTACATGTCCATTCCAGGCTGGTTTCATATTTCAGATATCAAACATTTCTTAAACCCTTTGTTTTCTCATGTGAATGGTTATGATTTCTGTCATATGCTGTTCATTTTGCCCTATCCCCACGGCTGCTGTAAATGTTCTTCCCTGCCTCTGCTCAGATAAATACACTTCAAGGATCTATGGGTGCACATTCAGGAATTTTCCTTTGACAAAAAGTCCTAGAAAAGTCAAGGAATATGTAGATGTCTAAGATTTATGATGCAAATTGACAGATCATCAAATGATTTGCAATTATGTCAATTTGCATTCACACCATGTGGATGTAAGACACTGGCTGATGGTCTGGGCTTGACCTATTCGAATACTACCATCAGTGACTAAGATTCCATGTTTCCCATACCTGACTAGGTGTCATCTCTGTTTTTTACCCTTGACAAGATGCAAGGTTAAACATGATGGTGTATAGTTTTTTAAATGTGCATATCCTTGGTTATTAATGAAGGTCAACTTGTTCAGGAGTAATGATCTTTTTAACTTCTCCAAAAGGGCTGGTTATGTCCTTGGTTCTTAAGTGTTGGGCTTTCTGTGTGTAAGAATACTGACCCTACACCATATTTTTCCCAGTTTACCTTTTTACCTTATTCACTGTGACATTTGAGAATCAGTTTTCTTTTCTATCTCGTCAAATTTCGACATTTTCCCTCTTCCTTTAGGTTCTTTCCTCTGCTTTTCACTTATGAAAAGCCTCATCATCCTAAGAACTGATGAATGGTTTTTATACCTTTCTAGCTTATTTAGTTTAAATGTCTTAGGCATTTGGAACTTACATTACTAAGTAGTATTCTGTACTTTAAAAACAAAACTTGGACAGGATGGACTTAAGCAGGGAAGACTTCTGATAAGAACAGCAACATAGATACAATTTTGAGGTTCTTGAACACAAGATATTACTGCTGCTGCTAAGTCGCTTCAGTTGTGTCCAACTCTGTGCAACCCCAAGACGGCAGCCCACCAGGCTTCCCTGTCCCTGGGGTCCTCCAGGAAAGAACACTGGCGTGGGTAGCCATGACCGGGTCTACTTTATTCCTCTCCTCTGGACCCTGAATAGAACTGAGCCAACAGCTGTGACTTTTGTCATATGTTGTCGACTTTCCTAGGCAACATCATATTAATCAACTGTGGCTCAGAGGTAAAGAGTCCACCTGCAGTGCAGGAGACTGGGGTTTAATCCCTGGGTCAGGAAGCTCCCCTGGAGAAGGAAATGGTAACCCACCACGATATTCTCGCCTGGGAAATCCCATGGACAGAGGAGCCTGGTGGGCTACAGTCCATGGGGTTTCAATAGAACTGGACACAACTGAGTGACTGAATAACAACAATGTCAGAAAACTGGATTGAAGTATCCTCTCAGACTAAGCAACAACATTCATGATCACCAATGGGTACACTCTCAAACACTTTTTGGACTTCCCTGCCCAGCTTATGCACGTCTGGAGTTTTACAAGTTATCAAATTTGTCTTATAAATTTTATTGTGCTTACCTAGAAAATGATGCCAGAAGAGGTAGAGGAGTAGTTTAGCTCTTCCTATTCTCTGCTCTCCTCATCCTCCTCCCATTGTAATTCCTCCATGCTTTTCAAAAAACACAAAGAAAAAGGGAAGACTTAAGTTGTGGAATCACACGATCACTCTGTAACTTTATTTTTTCAATAATGGTCAACCTTCCAGGAAACAGGCATGTATAATATATTCTTTTTGATAACTATAAAATGTTATGCGTACACACATTTAAATCCTGGAATGAAATGCTGAATAACTTAGCCTGAAAATTGAGCCACGTTAACTACCTTTTAAATTTATATACATAATTTTAAAACGTTTTATAAAGTATATTTTTCAAGTATGTGAAGGCTGTAAGCTTTTTAAAAAAAAACTGTGCTTGCGATTTTGTTGAAGTCAGTGTATTGGGAAAAAACCACACAATGACTTTTACTTTTTAAGTAAATAAAGTATATGTATTCTAGACCAAAAGGAAAAAAAAATGGGCCCAAATATTAACAGGAGACAGTATTATATGATGATTAAAACTTGCTAGAGCTTAGAATAGTTTCTTAATATTTAAAAAAAAAAAACAAAAAACCCTCGAAAAAGCAAGCTAGAAATCCAAAGAAGTTTCCTAATCACGTAATTTAATCCACATAATTTCTATAGCAGTTCAGTTCAGTTCAGTTGCTTAGTTGTGTCTGACTCTTTGCTACCCCATGAATTGTAGCACGCCAGGCCCCCCTGTCCAACACCAACTCCTGGAGTTCACTCAAACTCACATCTTTTGAGTCGCTGATGCCATCAAGACATCTCATCCTCTGTCATCCCCTTCTCCTCCTGCCCCCAATCCCTCCCAGCATCAGAGTCTTTTCCAATGAGTCAACTCTTCGCATGAGGTGGCCAAAGTACTGGAGTTTCAGCTTTAGCATCATTCCTTCCAAAGAACACCCAGAACTGGTCTCCTTTAGAATGGACTGGTTGTATTTCCTTGCAGTCCAAGGGACTGTCAAGAGTCTTCTCCAACATCACAGTTCAAAAGCATCAATTCTTTGGCGCTCAGCTTTCTTCACAGTCTAACTCTCACATCCATACATGACCACTGGAAAAACCATAGCCTTGACTAGACAGATCTTTGTTGGCAAAGTAATGTCTCTGCTTTTTATATGCTATCTAGGTTGGTCATAACTTTCCTTCCAAGGAGTAAGCATCTTTTAATTTCATGGCTGCAGTCACCATCTGCAGTGATTTTGGAGCCCCCCAAAATAAAGTCTGTCATTGTTTTCACTGTTTCCCCATCTCTTCTCCATGAAGTGATGGGACCAGATACCATGATCTTCATTTTCTGAATGTTGAGCTTTAAACCAACTTTCCCACTCTCCTCTTTCACTTCCATCAAGAGGCTTTTCTCTGATTCAAGCTTTGGTAGAACAAAAAGGTGTGTTTAAAGGAAATATTTAAGTTTTCTTCCTACTTGTCCTAGATTCTACATATTATGACTTGCGCCTTTAAATTTCTGGTGAATCTTGCAGTTGCTGACAATAAAACTCAGGAAAATAGAAAAATAAAAATGATAGCATGGTTTTCTTTTCTCATTTAAAAAAGGAAATAAGTCCAATTGCCAAATATTTTAATGTGCATACAAGGTTTTGTTGTCAAATATTTGTACTTTTTGAGGGTAACTCTCATTTATTCAGTACATAATTAAAATGTCAAGATTCTCTCCTAAAAGCCCTTATGATAAAAATGTATGATTTATTACACAGCGTTAATTAAGCTCCTATTTTGTGCTAATTCACTTTCCAGGTGGTAGCTGGAAAAAAGTATTCTATTATGTTCGTAGCAAGGGAAACCACATGTTCTAAGGGAAGTAATGAAGAGCTGACCAAGAGTTGTAAGATCAATGGACATGATGTGAGTATAATGCAGCTATCTTACTGATTGCCTGGAAACCTGTATGATGTTTTATGCTTATTTATGTATCCCATGAATAACACTGTTTTCTCTTTTGGCTTCGATTTTCATGGATAGCTAATTCTAAACTGTGATGCTGATGTTTATGTGGTGCCTTGGGAGGAAAAAATTTACCCTACTGTCAACTGTCAATCACCTGGACAGGTATGATTCTAATTGCAGTTGGTTTGGGTTAGCTATGCTCATTCTGAAAATCATATTTGGAGGTTGAAAATGAACCACTATTTACATGAATTGGAGGACTATCTTTTTTAAATGGGGAGAACACTCGCATTTCTGTGCTGATCTCTCTTCTATGGCTAGAAAGGGAGAGCAGCTGTCCCCTTAATCACTTCTCCGACACGGCCAGTGTCTTATGAGTTCATAGGTTCTCTTAGGGAAGCACAACCAGGGAGTCTGGGAAAAATGCAGGTCGCACACCCCACTCCACATTTCCTGAATCAAAAGCTATCTTTTAACACAGTCCCCAGGAAAGTCATACCCATATGCAAGTTTGAGAAGCATTAGGTTGCATCATTTTTTTGCTTCTTAGAAGAACCCTGGGCGGTAAGTAGTACTTTCCCTACTTTCAAGATTGAGACACTAAAAATTACAAAGATGCTAAAGTTCTAAAGTGGATAATAACTTTATCAAGTGCTTCCTCCATCTTAGACCCTGTACTGAGGACTTGACATTGACATATATTTTCCTCCTGACAACTCTACAAGGCAGGTGATTTTATCATTCCTATTTTACACACAAGGAAAGTGAAGCTAGTGGTGCTCAGATACAAATCTAGGTAAAATCAGAGCCTACTCTGTTCACCATCATACTGATAACTAGTAGGCGCTGGCTTGTTTGACCTCAGAGAGCACGCTGTTTGAATCACCAAACACTGCCTCCAGCCACCACATTCTCACAGGTAGTAAGTGTATAGGTAGAAATAACCCACAAATCCATAGCTTCAGTGCAAGTTGCCCCTGCTCCCTTTGTTCTGCATTTAGGTTTTTCCATATGTAGGTATGTATATAGTCTAATAAAAACATTATACAAAGGCTGTGTTTCAAGCTTGTGAACATATATATCCTGTGTTTCGATTCAACGGAGTGATTGTGGATATATGCTGCTTATATATTCCATTTTTAAAACCAGTTAAGGTCTTTTTGGATAAAAAGCAATAATATGCTAATAGAAATAGTATCAATTAATAAATAATATGCCATGGATTATGGAATCATAGGCTTAGAGAGTACCCTAGAGATTATGTAGTTAACCATCCAGTTTTTCCTGATTAAAAACTCTATTTTAGAGTATTATTAGGAAGAAGGATCAATATCTCTAAATTATTAAATCAATCAAAAGAGGAAAAAATTATTCATTTTCATCCTTTATGGAATATTAATGTATATAGCACTTAAAATCTGGCAAAGACTTTCCCCATCATAAACTGAGATAGCATTGTCAGGCCCCCATCCCTTCTTTCTTCTTTGATAGTGTGGTTTTCACAGTAATGCATTCATCTTAATATTTCCTGTTTAGACTTCACTCATGAAAAGGCCTCCGGGTTTTTCACCTTTCCGATCAGTACAAGTGATGAAACCTGAAGAAAAAACAACTGTAAGTCTACCCCACTCTGCCATGTCTCAAGATGAAGAGCGGGATTCAGGAAAAGAACAAGGACCCGCTCATGGGCATGGCTGGGACCATGGAAAGCAAGTAAAATTACATGGCCCTGGCCTTGGCCTTGGCCATAAGCATGAGCATGACCAAGGTCATGGGCACCATAGGGGTCATGGTCTTGGCCATGGACATCAAAAGCAACATGGTCTTGGCCATGGACATAAGCACGGTCTTGGCCACGGAAAACATAAAAACAAAGGAAAAAACAATGGAAAGCAGTATGATTGGAGGACACACTATCTGGCAAGTTCTTATGAAGACAGCACTACATCCTCTGCACAGATGCAGGAGACGGAAGAGACAACACTCCCTTCCCTAGCCCAGCCAGGTGTAGCCGCTGCCTTTCCTGACTTTCAGGACTCAGATCTCATTGCAACTGTGATGCCTACTACACTACCACCTCCCACAAAGAGTGATGATGACTGGATCCCTGACATCCAGATAGAGCCAAATAGCCTTGCACTTAAATTGATTTCAGATCTTCCAGAAACAACCTCCCCCAAATGTCCTGGTCGCCCCTGGAAGCCAATTAATGGAGTGAATCCAACTCTGGAAGTGAAAGAGTCTCATGATTTCGATCTCTTTGATGCTCTTCCTTAATTTAGGCAGTCAGGGGTATTTCTTTAACATCTCATCAACCCCTGTCCCCATTGTCCAAAGATCTTCATATAATACAACAAAAACCATGAACATTCAGAACAGCCTAGAGAGAAATAAATGGTGAGACTCCCCACGGGAACACCATCAATTTCTATGGATGACATAAAACTGTGTGCAGAATTCTAATTCCTTTCTGAGGTTTCCTCCCAAGTTTTCTTAACTAGCACAGAAAATGGACAAACTAATATACTGTGGCCTACTGCAGTTGCTTTTCTGATAATGAATGTGTACCTTAAAATGTACATCATCAATTTTCATACAAAGATTCTTGACATTTTGAACAAACTGTAACATCTGCTTCATATGTGGCAATAAGGGAAGTTAAGAGACTGAATGCTGAACTTCTAATGGAGGAAAAATAAAAATAAAAACCTCCAGAGGTCAAAGAGGAACAAGAGAGAAAGACAGATTGGCCAAAGGGAGGACAGAGAAAATAAATTAATTGACTTTCTGTTTCCAAAATGGGCTCTCAAATAGTTACTCCCATGTGACAAAGCTATGCTGATAATTCTCTTTCTGGGTGAGAGTGTTTCTTGTAAGTCAGTAATTTATGTTTACTCATTAACTATGCTTTGCAATAGGGCTTTCAAATAGGAGTTTTCCGTTTGTTTGTATGTTGCCAGCATTAGACTGAGTAATCCTTACTTTTCAATAGCTCTGAGGTTGATGATAAGGATGGAAAGCAGAAGTAATACAAAGCCTGGCCTGCTTGAGGAAATCTTTTTTTTAATAATTGATAAGGGAATAACATGAGATGTGATGCAAATTTTGTTCAGAAATTTTATGAGAAATTCTTTCTAGCCTTTATAGTTGCATTTTCTTTTGCTATAAAATTGAAGTATATGGACGTTTGCAGGAAAGAATAATATGATTATCTTTAATTTACTGATAATGTGAGGGAGGCATGTCTTTCACAACCCCTGCTGTGCTTTTGCCTAGGGAAATGGGGCTTTGTACACCTACACTCACCTGCAGATGCACGTCACTGTTTCTTCAATTTATTGGATGCATTTGAGCCGCTGAGTTTTTATTTCATTCCAAATATTATCTGTACTTGCAAATAAAGTACCAATGATCTCAGGAAAAGGTCTCATCTTGTCAATTAGTGGCTTCACCTTCCTCTCTTTGAATGATAACCTCAGATTAACAGAGTTTTACTATACTTACAGAGGCACGTAAGGTCCTGCGAGTACAAGGGCCGACCTCAAGAGGCAGGGGCAGAGCCAGCACCTCAGGGTGAGGTCAGTTTACCGGCAGAATCTCCACGGTTGGCACAGTAGACCCGACAGCCTCTGTCAGCAGCCCTGCGTGGAAGGATGAGAAGACGGGGTGGATTTTAAGCAGAGAAGAAAGCCACTTTATCGCTCTGTGACTGAGTGAAATAAAGTTCCGTCTTTGTGTCGCCTCCTGGTTAGTTCACGCTGGTCTCCGCCCAGTCACAACCAACCTGCAGCCAGGTCAAGATGATCAGAGAGCCAGCACTAGGACTCTGCCCTGGGGCTCACGGCGCAGCCCTGGAGCGTTCTTGTTCACTGAGGCAGGGTCCCTTAGCTGGGGCTTCCCTGTCACAGAGATCTTGTGCTCAATCAAGGGGCGGTGGGTCATGTTTCCACCATGGATCTAAGGACTCTCTCAGTCCCTTTCCTTCTTCCTTCTCCTCCTGAATCCCAACCCAGCGCTGAGAGAATTTGTCTTATTATATTAGCTTCTTATGATCTAAATTATTACCAAAAAAGAAAAAAATCTTTTGTTAATATATCTACCAACTTCCCATTATCAGAAAATACTCAGTCTCAAAAAAGTTGAAAGAAAATGTAAAATTATCTTTCTGATTTGGGTAAAAGAAATACAAAACCATTAGAATAAAAGATAAGAGATTTAGGATTTTCTGTAACAAACACTTATTGAAGCCTCCTTTTGTGGGGTAACTTAATAATCCTCACCACCACTCTCCGTGATCACCTTTCCTTTACAATGAGGAAGCTGTAGCTCACAGAGCCCTGCCCAGGGTCACAAAGTTAATATGTGACAGAGCTGGTATTCAAACTCAGACCTTTGAACTTTATCACACCGTGTTATCACGGGGCTTTACAGTATTATCGATATTATCATTACGAAAAACACATCAAGATAATTTCTGACTCTGGGATGATTGTGATTTCACTCCAAAACCCTTACGAAATATTTCATTGTATCTGGTGCTATTCTGAGTCTGCTCATGGTAAACTAGAATAGAGTCAAGCACAGGTATCAGCTATTTACCATAGTCAGTCCTGAGAAAAAGAAATATTTTTATTGTATTTTAAATGTTGAGTTTTTATTTAAAACATCCCCCTCCATTGTACTGTCCAGACTGAAGAGGCAGTCGACAAAAAGAAACTTGTGCAATCTTGTTAAAGAATTACCGAGTCAGATGAAGATGGCATCAGCAAGCTGACAGAAGCGGATGTGTCTTTTGGTCAGTCTTTTTAAGTACTTGGCAGCTCATCACATGTTTGAGGCGTCCTGAGTGCTCGGAGCACGTGTGTGGCAGTTGGTGCTTGCATTCATCTTTAGTCAAACTGGGTTCACTTATTCAGCCTATATGCTTCCCTGATAGCTCAGTTGGTAAAGAATCCGCCTGTAATGCAGGAGACCCCAGTTCGGTTCCTGGGTCAGGAAGAGCTGCTGGAGAAGGGATAGGCTACCCACTCCAGTATTCTTTGGCTTCCCTTGTGGCTCAGCCAGTAAAGCATCCGTCTGCAATTGCGGGAGACCTGGGTTCAATCCCTGGATTGGGAAGATTCCCTGGAGTAGGGAAAGGCTACCCATTCTAGTATTCTGGCCTGGAAAATTCCGTGGAGAAGTCCATGGGGTCGCAGAGTTGGACGCGACTGAGCGACTTTCCCTTCACTTCACTTCACGTTCACCCTATGGGAGCCTCAAAGCAAAAAGAAGAGAAATAAATTTCAGAAGACATGAACGCTTTCCCTTGAAGAGCTTACAGTCCCTTTGGGAAACCAAGACAAAGCATAGGGAACAGATGTTTAATCCAAGCAGCATCTCTGGGGAGCAGTGAACTTGACTAATGTGATGGGAAGATGTTGAAGACGTGGAAGGACCAAAGTGGAGAGAGAAAATGAGGCCCAAGTGAGATGGTTCTTAAAAAAAAGTTTTATTGAAATATAGTTGACCTAACGTGTTGCATTACTTTCAACTGTACAGCAAATGATTGACATATGTGTATATGTGTGCATGAGTGCAAAGCCACTCCAGTCATGTCTGACTCTTTGCGACCTCTGTCCGTGGGATTCTCCAGGCAAGAATACTGGAGTGGGTTACCATGCCCTCCCCCAGGGGATCTTCCCGACCCAGGGATTAAACCTGCATTTCTTACATCTGCATTGGCAGGCAGCTTCTTTACCACTAGCACCAGCTGGGAAGCTCTTATGTGTGTACATACCTATGTGTATATATAGATAGGTAGGTAGATGTATTCTTTTTAAGGTTCTTTTCCATTATAGGGGATTAAGAGCTATTGAGTACAGTTCCCTGTGCTACCAAGTGGGAGTTTAGGTTTGTCAGGCGAGTGTATGCTCCTTGGTTCTGTCTCATCACAATAAAGATTATCACGGACTCGATGGACGTGAGTCTGAGTGAACTTCGGGAGATGGTGATGGACAGGGAGGCCTGGCGTGCTGCAATTCATGGGGTCACAAAGAGTCGGACACGACTGAGCGACTGAACTGAACTGAGGAGAATCCATCCTCGAAGCATGAGGGCATGCTAACCCAAAGATTTGAAGGGAAGAGAGTGGAGGAGTGCGTGGGAGAGGGGGAGAGAGAGAGGGAGAGAGAGAGAAAGAGCGCACGCATGCGGGAGAGGAAGGAAGAGAATGCGCTTTGGCTCCTCCTTTTATATGTTTTCCTCCCCCTGGGCCTGCCCTGTGCAAACTGGGCTTAGCCAGGAGTGCTGTTTGTTCTACCTGAAGTCTTCACTCTGGTCCTCGGACCTTCTTTTGTTCAATTTTCACGGGCTTTTCCCTTATTTGTCTTTTAGCCACCGCCATTTTGGACTCTTTTTCCCTATTCTACCTACCTAACAGCTCTTAGACAAATCAGTGTTACAGCTCTATTTTATTTAGATAATAGCAGGAGAATCCGTCCTCGAAGCGTGAGGGCATGCCAACCCAAAGATGCTAAGAGAAGAGAGTGGAGGAGCGCGCCAGCGCGCGGGAAAAAGAGAGAGAGCTCGCTCTGGCTCCTCTTTTTATACGTTTTTTCCTCCCCCTGGGCCTGCCCTCTGTAAACTGGGCTAGCCAGCAGTGCTGTTTGTTCTACCTGAGGTCCTCACTCAGGTCCTGGACCTTTCTTTGACCTTCCTTTGTTCTATTTGCGCGGGCTTTTCCCTTCCTTGTCTTTTACCCACCGCCATTTTGGACTCCTACTTTCCTATTTAACTACCTAACATTCCCCCATCAAGAGATGGGAGGCCCAGTTCTTTGGGAATAGGGGCATCGAGGTCTGTCTGGCTACTTCCTGCTGAACTGGGGCGGCGCGGGGTATTGGGCCTCCCCGTCTTGCTAGTCTCGGGCCTCAGAGTCCTCACAGCGGTGTCCATCTAAGGGTGGGTGATGTTTTCCATGGTCGGCTCTAGTTTTGTGTCTTTGTTGAACTGGCACCGCATGTTGTAGCTTGTTGACCTGAGCAGAGACAAAACAGGTAGATAACTGATAATACATGGAACAATCATAAGCGGCATCAATATAGCATAACAAGGACTAGTACGGGCATTAGCCAATTCCAAATTCACATCGCCAGGATGGCTCAGGTCCCTCCTTGTTCAGGGATCAGAAGATCTATCTCCTGTCTGTTTTGGAATACAATCCCTGCCAAGCTGTGCTGGCTCTTTAGAGCGATCCTGAGAAATCTTATCCCCAGAAACTTAATTTTGGGCGTGTTCATCAGAATGGCACTCATTTGCAGTCCTGAATAGGTGTCTGAGAGCTCCCAGGGGCTCACAGGTGTATTGAGTGTCCTCTTCTGTTTTCTTCCACGGCTTGACTCCTGAGTAGTGAATCCAGGAGTCATGTCCTGGTACCTTGACTGCTGTAGGGGTAGAAAGTATTACAGGGTAGGGGCCCTTCCATGTGGGCTGTAGTTGAGCCTTTGGGGACCCATCTTTCCAGACTTTAATTAGGACTTGCATCCCCGGAGCATATAGTGGTGACTCCTTAGAATCTTTTGGGTCCTGGTTCATACCCCATAAGCGTATATCCTGTTGGAATTGCCCAATGGCCATGGTATAAGACTGGAGGGTCTGAACCTCTGGATCTAGGAAGAGGTCACCGACATAAACAAAAGGTCTCTCATATAGCATCTCATAAGGACTAAGACCAACCTTTCCTTAGGGGCAATATGGGTGCAGAGGAGAGCTATTGGTAAAGCCTCCTTACATCCCAGGGAAGTCTCCTGGGTTATCTTTTTTATGGCTGACTTTAAGAATTGGTTGGCTGTTTGTACTTTTCCTGGAGACTGAGGCCTCCAGGCACAAAGGAGAAAATAAGTAATGCCCAATGCTTTACAGACCCCTTGGGTGACCTTAGAAGTAAAGGATGTCCCATTGTCACTTTGTAATGACCTGGGCAGACCAAATCTTGGAATGATTTCATGGAGCAGTTCTTTTTTTACTACCTCCTCAGCCTTCTCAGTCTGTGTAGGAAATCCTTCAATCCATCCTGTGAATGTATCTATCATGACTAATAGGTATTTATACCCTTGAGAAACTGGCATCTGGGTGAAGTCTATCTGCCAGTCCTCTCCTGGGTAAGTCCCACATTGTTGAATGGGCTGGGTCAGCTGGGGTCTTCGAGCTCCTTGGGGGTTAATTGGCAAGTGGGACAAGAGGAGACCACTTGCCTTATAGTTGTTTGGAAGCCTGTTCCTCTGAAGGACCTTTCTAGTAATCTTTGGAGGGCCTTTTCTCCTAAATGAGTGGTGGCATGCAAGGAGTTAACCAACTTCCATTGGAGGTTCCCAGGCAGAAAAAGGAGTCCCTCCTTTTGGAACCACCCCCATATGATCTTCTTGAAAGCCCTCACTCTTAGCTTTAAGAGTCTCACCTTCAGTATATGAAGGAGTTTCTGGCAAATTAGTCTGTGGCACTAAGGTGGCAACCCCTATTAGGTCATGGTTCTGTGATGCTGCTCTCCTAGCTGCCTGACCAGCTGCTTGGTTCCCTCGTGCCACTTCTGTGCTCCCTTTTTGGTATCCTTTACAGTGGGAGACCGAAACCTCAGTGGGCAGACGGACTGCCTCCAAAAGTTGAAGAATTTGATCATCATATTTGATTGGGGAACTTTGGATATTCAAGCGACCCCTTTCTTTCCAAACAGCAGCATGTGCATGTAGCGCCAGAAAGACATACTTGGAGTCAGTGTAAATGGCTATTCTTTTTTCTTTTCCCAGCTCCAAAGCTCGAGTCAGGGCTATGAGCTCAGCTAATTGGGCTGAAGTACCTGGTGGCAGAGGCTTAGCCTTTATGATCGCAAAATTGGAGAATACTGCATATCCAGCTCTTCTTTTTCCATCTAAGGCAAAGCTGCTTCCATCTGTGTACCAGATTTCCTCAGGATTGGTTAGAGGATCTTCTAACAATCCCCCTCAGGGTTTTGTCCAGTGGTCCAAGGTTTCTAGACAAGAGTGAAAGGAGAGAGAGCCCTCGGGGGTAGGCAGGAGGGTGGCTGGCTTAAGAACCTCACAAGGGGATATAGTGAGGCCTGGATTTTCCATCAGCATTACTTGATATCTGAGGATTCTTTGATCAGACATTCATAAATTGCTTCTCCCCTTTAGGAGTTGTTTTACTTGGTGGCTGGTAAAAATAGTTAGTTTGCCCCCAAAGTAGAGTTTTAAAGCATCTTCTATCATGATTGCAATAGCTGCAAGATTTCGAAGGCATGGGGGCCAGCCTCGGGCGATTGGATCTAGCCTCTTGGATAAGTAAGCTACAGGCTGGTTCTCAGATCCCAACCTTTGAGTTAACACTCCCAAGGCTATTCCCTCTCTTTCATGGACATAAAAGTGGAATGCTTTTTCTGGGTCTGGCAATCTCAAGGTAGGTGCCTGAGTTAAGGCCTGTTTTAATGTAGCCTCTACCTTCTCGGAGGAGTTCCCCACATCAGTGGGATTGAATCATCTCGTCCCTTTAAGCTTTCATATAAGGGCTGGGCAATTAGACCATAGTTGGATATCCAGATTCTACAATATCCAGTTACCCCCAGGAAAGCTCGCAATTGTTTTCGAGTCGTAGGGGAGGGCAACTGGAGGATTCCTTGTACCCGATCAGAGGACAGCCTCCTGGACCCGTGTGTAATATGAATTCCCAGGTAAGTGACCTTTGCCTCGACCATCTGTGCCTTAGCATGGGAGACTTTATATCCCCTTTCTGCCAAAAAGTTTAGAACCTGAATTGCATGTTTTGGGAATTTTTTTCATCTGGAGAGATTAGTAGGTCATCTACATATTGTAATATTTTCCCATTAGGTCCCAGGTCCAGATCTAGGAGATCCCGGCTAAGGGCCTGTCCAAACAGGTGGGGGCTGTCTCTGAACCCCTGAGGTAATACTGTCCAAGTCATCTGCTGGCGTTTTTCTCCTGGGGCCTCCCACTCAAAGGCAAAAAGATTTGGATTCTTTAGCCAGTGGCATGCAAAAAAATGCATCTTTGAGATCCAAGACTGTAAACCACTTGGCATTGAGTGGGATTTCTCCCAAGATTACATAGGGATTGGGTACTGTGGGATGGAGGGGGACTACAGCTTCATTTATGATCCGGAGATCTTGAACCATTCGCCAGGTTCTGTCTCTTCTCTTTACTGAAAGATTGGGGTGTTACATGGTGAACTGGTGGGACCAATAGCCCACAAGCAAGGAATTTATTTATTAAAGGCTGTAGTCCCTCCCGAGTTTCTCTTTTGAAGGGATATTGTTTCCGGTTAGGAAACCGAGTGGGATCTGGGAGGACAATGATGACCAGTTCAGATTGGTGGGCTCTTCTCTTTACTGAAAGATTGGGGTGTTACATGGTGAACTGGTGGGACCAATAGCCCACAAGCAAGGAATTTATTTATTAAAGGCTGTAGTCCCTCCCGAGTTTCTCTTTTGAAGGGATATTGTTTCCGGTTAGGAAACCGAGTGGGATCTGGGAGGACAATGATGACCAGTTCAGATTGGTGGGCTTGTCTAGGAATTCCCTGGTCCCACACCTGGGGGTTAATTTTGTCTTTTCATAGTTTTGGGTCGCTCTTTATTGAAGAAGGTGTAATGGGTTCTTCAATAGTAACCAGGAGCTGTAGAGCTCTAGGGGCTGAAAAGCTTCCCATCAAAAGGGTGGTTTCCAGTTTAGTGAGTATATCTCTTCCTAATAAGGGAGGAGGACACTCAGGGACCACCAGAAACTGGTGGGAAAATATCTGTCCATCCCAGCAACAAAGGTGCTTGGGTGAATCTTTTAGAAGTTGCTTTTCCTGTAACACCTCAAATGGTACAGGTTTGGCAGAACGTTCTGGAGCAGGAGATCAAGACAGAGTAGGTAGCCCCCATGTCAACCAAGAAATTCTTTGACCTACCTGCCACATCCAGTTGCACCCTTGGCTGCAGCCCTGTGATGGTTATCTGTGACAGGAAGACTGGCTGGAGCAGGCCGCTTCAGTCCTCTTGAACCATCATGAGGGTAGACCTTGAGGCTCTTGGGTCCCGAGGGCAGAGTGCTGCCCAATGTCCCAACTGATGGCATTTGTAGCAAGCTGTTCTAGGAGGCTTGTCATGGTTTGGACACTCTGGCCCAATGCCCCGCCTGTCTACAGATCAGGCATTTGCCTCGTGCCTTGTCCTTCAAGGACTCAGGGTTTGCCATAGGGCTTCCCTGGAGGGCAGCCAGCATCTGGGCATGCCTTGTCTCTTTCCTTCTCTCCCTCTCCTGGGCCTTGGTCTCCTTCTCCTGTTCTCTGTTATAAAAGGCATTGGTGGCTGTCTGGACCATCTCATCTAAAGAGGCAGCTCTCTGTAAACTGGGCTAGCCAGCAGTGCTGTTTGTTCTACCTGAGGTCCTCACTCAGGTCCTGGACCTTCCTTTGACCTTCCTTTGTTCTATTTTCACGGGCTTTTCCCTTCCTTGTCTTTTAGCCACTGCCATTTTGGACTCGGTTTCCTAACTATCTAACAGTTTGAAATAATCCATGTGGGGCCTGTCATATAAATGGGGAAGTAGCATTAGATGGCTTAGTTTTATGGACTAAGACTGTAGAAAACATATGAGAACCTGCAATGACATGACTCCTTATATCAAAAAGAACATGAAGAGATCATTCTCTGAAAATAACCTTAACTTCTACTACTGATCTAGAAACCCGAAACTAGCAACAGACCTTTGTTATAACAGCTCTCCTGCCTTTTATCTTCTCTACATGACGCTTGGAGATGGTACTCTATTGTGTCTGGAAATAACACTAGTCTAACACGGCAACTTAAAAATGGATGAAACGGTAGCTCTTGGAGAGAACATAAATACAAGCTTTCTAGTTGAGTAATATTTGCCAGCTGAATGACTTAGTACTGTGGCAACTAGGCTAAACAGGAATTATTAAAAGGAAAAAAACCCTCTGCTATGTGGCTCTAGGCTAGAGTTGCTCAGAGGAGAAATTCATTTGTGATTGAGGAAATGAAATGAAGTAGTGCTGCGACTCCCAAAAGTTGGGGGTAAGACGCAGAGATGCAGCTCACTCCTGCTGGTCTCATCTTCCCTGCTTTGAATGTGACACTCCCCCCCTGCCCCCCACAATATCAGCCACATGGACCTTCAGCCACACGAGTCCCACCAGGACCACAACCTTCCACAGATGTCTTCACCAACTCTCCTTCACTGTCCCTCTGGCAACCAAATATGTTTGTCCAGATCTCCCTAAAAGTTCTGGTTTCTAAAAGCACCAGTGCCTCTGTATAGAACAAGGAACTCTGCTCAATATTCTGTAATAATCAAAGTTGGAAAAGAAGTTTTAAAATAGATACATATATGGGTATAACTGAATCACTTTGTTATACACCTGAAATTAACACAATGTTGTTAATCAACTATGCTCCAATATAAGATAGGTCTTTTTTTTTTTTAAGTACCAGTGCCTGAGGAGGGCTGATTTGTAAACTTTCAACTCCTTTTCCCTGGATCTTACTTCCCTAGCCCCTCCCACCATGGTGTAAAGTCTGATTTCTAAGGTAAATTCTTTGTACTGTAATCTTCACAGTGGTTCTGCTTTCCTGATCAAACCTTGACTCATACACCAGGCTTTTCCCGCCTATCTTTTTTCATTAGGGGAACACAACCCATGGCTTTGGAACACAGAGCCAAGCCCAAGAATACAACTGCCTTTAAGCATCTCCTAGGAAATAAGCAAAGTTTGTTCCTGCCCTAAGAAGATCAATTTAGTGGTGGACATAGGCATATAAAAGTGTATATATAGTTACCATATGTAAAATAAATGACCAGGGCAAGTTCAACGTATGAAGCAGGGCACTCACAGCCGGTTCTCTGGGACAACCCAGAGGGATGGGGTGGGGACGGACGTGGGAGGCAGATTCAGGATGGGGGACACGTGTACATGCATGGGTGATTCATGTCAGTGTATGGAAAAAACCACCACAATATTGTAAAGTAATTAGCCTCCAATTAAAATAAATAAAAAATTTAAAGGTCAATAAACATATGAAATACAACAATTTTTATCACACCCATAATTATCAAATAAATGTAAATTATAACTTTAAAAAAGTGTGTATAGATCAGTATAAAGATTACAGCAGTAGGTAGAGGTATGCTTAAGGGGCAGTGAGAGCAGGAAGGAAGAGTTGAGTCTGAGAGGCTGTAAGCAACCTGAGATGCCTCATACAGCATTGTATTGCCAAGGCCCAGGCACACTGCCATAAAGAAATTTAGTGTTCAGTCAGCATTTCCTGAAGTGAAGTAAACTGAACTTGTGTATGGCACAGCATTAAGTCCTAAAAATACATACACATTGAACAAGACAAACAGTTCTTGCCCTTTCCCTGGATCTTACTTACTTCCCTAGCCCCTCCCACAATGGTGTAAAGTCTAATTTCTGAGATAAATTCCTCATACTGTGGTTCTCACAGTGGTTCTGCTTCCAACTACTGCACTGGTTCATAAACGTTAGCGTGTATCAGACTCTCCTGGAAGGCGTGTTAAAACCTGAATTGCTGGGGCCCATCTCCAGAGTTTCTTACCAGGTGGGTGTGTGGTGGGGCCCTGGAATTTGAGTTTCTAACAGGTTCCCAGGAGACACTGGTGCTTCCGGTTCAGGTAACAGACTTTCAGAACTGCTGGTAACAGTTCCCCACCTGGCAGGCTTGGGTAACTTTCGGAAAATACAAACTCTGTTAGAGCATCATCCAGACCTATTAAATCATGTTTTAAAAGTTTGCAGGTTATTTTAATCTGCAGGTCAGGGTTGAAGCCACTGATGTTAATGGCAGCAGTTGCCATTTATTACTTGCTTGCTATGTTCTGGACACATCTGAAGAGCCCATACGCATTATCACTCTGTGAACCCCATTTTACAAGTAAGAAAACCTCAGAGGGGTGAGATAAGCTGGCTAAAATCACATAGCAAGTGTTAGGAGGAGAGGCAGGATTGAACTGTCTTTCTAACCTCAGAGTCCACACTTAGAAGACCAATGACTGGGCCTCACAGAAGCTGCGCATCTGATTTAAATATTGAATGATGCATAGAAATGTCCCAGGCAGACCAAGGAAAAGAGTATTTCAGGCTAAAATACTGAGCTCCACATTTCCAGAGGTGCTGAAGAAGAGGTAAGAAGTTAGAGGTATTCTGGGGAGGGTCTCTGAGCTGGGTAAGCGGGCAGGACAGAATGACATGGATGGCTCACTGTCCTCCAAGATTCTGCTGCTGCTGCTGCTAAGTCACTTCAGTCGTGTCCGACTCTGTGTGACCCCATAGACAGCAGCCCACCAGGCTCCCCCATCCCTGGGATGCTCCAGGCAAGAACACTGGAGTGGGTTGCCATTTCCTTCTCCAATGCATGAAAGAGAAAAGTGAAAGTGAAGTCGCTCAGTCTGTCCGACTGTTAGCGACCCCATGGACTGCAGCCCACCAGGCTCCTCCGTCCATTGGATTTTCCAGGCAAGAGTACTGGGGTGGGGTGCCATTGCCTTCCCCCTCCAAGATTCTAGAATTCTGTAATGAAGCAATCTAGAACCTATGGACCAAGAGGAGAAAGAGGTAGGCAGTGACACTTGCTCAGCTGCGCTGAAAGGCTAATACTGAGCAGATGCCTCTCTCCCGCATCTCATCTCTGGTTTGGACATCTACTACCCTCATTCCAAAATCTTATTCCCCTCAAAACAACTTTTGTTTTGTGCTGTGTTGTATTGATTCTTTGCAACCCCATAAACTATAGCCCACCAGGCTCCTCTGTTCATGGGATTTTTCAGGCAACAATCCTGGAGTGAGTTGTCATTTCCTTCCCCAGGGAATCTTCCTGACCCAGGGATTATCTCCTGTGTCTCCTGAATTGTAGGCAGATTTTCTACCGGTTGAGTCATCAGGGAAGCCCTAAACAACTTTATGGTAGTTCTATGTGCTAGTTCTAGGTAAATATGAATCAATAAAAACCAGAACATAAAGGAATATGTAGGACTAAGATGGAGGCTATTCACGTGCAAATATTCATATAAATGTTGAAATTCACTATTAATTTTTTCTCTAAGGTTCCCGACATCTGTATTCCTTCTTTTTATATACTATGTTATAGTACATACTTTAATGTTTAGTGTGGAAAATGTAGAAAATACAGAATAAGGTAAAGCAAGAAATAAAAACTCCTGTCATCTCATCAGACTTCCTCTAGTGACTCAGATGATAAAGAATCTGCCTGCAATGCAGGAGACCCGGTTTTGATCCCTGGATCGGGGAGATTCCCTGGAGAAGGGAATGGCAACCCACTCCAGTATTCTTGCCTGGAGAATTTCATGGACAGGGGAGCCTGGCAGGCTACAGTTCGTGGGGTGGCAGAGTCAGACACAACTAACTGACTAACACTTTGACTGCTTTCAATCTCATCAGCCAACGGAAACTACTGTTGAAATTTTGGTTATGACTTTTCAGAAATATTTTCTCCAACTACCTGAAGGTATGGGTATTCCAAAAAGGAAATTATCTTCTAAATAAAACATATAATCTCTATTTTTTACTCAGTATATATCATGACCACTTTTTATGCCCGTAGATTTGATTTTCATACATTCATTCACAGCTGTGATAAATATGTGAACAACTTTTTAATAATGATACACTGCTGAGAAACTGTAGCGGGTAAGAAAATTCAGTAAGTGTGGTAGTTGCTGTTGCTGTTACTCTAGGGATACTACAAGAGGTAGATCCATAAAATAGGTGGAGACTCATCTGAGTAGCTGACTCACAGAAGTCTTTACTTTCTGAATAAGTGGTTCTAAATTTGAAAGATGATTCAGCTTAAATCTTATTCAAGTGAGTGAGGAGTCTTTGTGAGAATTCAGCCCCAGCAAGAAGCAAGTTTTCCCTCACGGCCAGGAAAAATGAGAGACAAATTGCAGAGCACAAGGGGCCCTCACCTTCCCCCTGGTTTCTTTCCTCCTATGTGGGGAACTGCTGCCCCCCAGAGGATAAACGCAGAAGTGACGGTCTTTGTGGGAAGTTCGTAGTGGCTCACCAGTCAAGAACCTTCCTGCGATGCAGGTTCGATCCTGGATGGGGAAGATGCCCTGGAGGAATAGTAACTCACTCCAGTACTCTTGTCAGGGAAAATCCTACAGACAGAGGAGCCTCACGGGCTACTCAAGGCCACTTTTTCTTTTTAATAAATGTATTGCCATCCTTTCTTTTCATTGTTCTTAGAGGGCTGCTTGCTGCATCATTTCAGTTTGCCTAAGAGTTTGCCTTGTAGGGCTTCCTTGTAGTTCAGTCAGTAAAGAATCTGCCTGCAGTGCAGGAGACCCAGGTTCGATCCCTGGGTTGGGAAGCTCCCCTGGAGAAGGAAATGGCAACCTACTCCAGTATCCCTGCCCGGAAAATCTCATGGACAGAGGAGCCTGGTGGGCTGCAGTCCATGGGGGGGCAAAGAGTCGGGCAAAGAGTCGGGCAAAGAGTCGGGCAAAGAGTCGGGCAAAGACTCGGGCAAAGACTCGGGCAAAGACTCGGGCAAAGACTCGGGCTCGAGGGAGCGGCTAACACTGAGTTCACCAGTTCCTTTTGTTATATGCTGTGGATTGTTTTCCTCTGTGAAAGTTCTTATGTACCCAGGAAGATATAGGACTCTGAAAGGCACCGTAGCCTTTTTGAAGCAGCAAAAGATTTCTGTCCTGGAGGACCAGAGGACAAGAGACTCCCTGGGTAGAAGTCTTTGCATTATATAGGATTACTCAAGCATGGAAGAAATTAGAAAAGGAAGTCGAGTTAAATTTCTCAAATTCAATGGGCCTCCTATAACGGGTGACAAAAGACCACTAAGACTTATGAGTCTAAGGGAAAGGATCGTAAAGATTCTCCAAAAGGAGTGAAACATTAAGCCTGACGGGAAATTCTCTAAGCCGTGAAGAAAGAGAAACGCTGGGTTGTCACTCTGCAAGTGCCTGGCAATAAAATTACACTCTAGAGCTTATAGAAAGGAATCCAGTAGGTTAACATCAGTCTTCAGAAAATTAAAGCTTAAAAGGTCTTTTTTCTAGGAAAAGGTAACTTCCAAGTGGAAAATTTTAAATTTAGATGAGAGTTAAAACTCTAACCAAAATAAAATTTAAAACATATAAATGTATAAATATAACTAAATTATTATACAAAGTTAATAATAATTTAGATATAATTTATATATTTTTAAATAATTTAATATAATTTATTAATAATACAAATTTAAACACTATCGTTTTCTACTATAAATACTCTCAAAACATTTTTAGATGAGAAAAAGGAAAATTTAACTTCATTGAATGACCTGTTGTCTCTCTTATTTATACTATAAAAAACAGAGATAGAATTTATAATGTAAAACATGGCAGAGTGACCACAGGCCAACAGTGAGTAGTTATAAAAAGGAAAGGAAAAGATTAAACAAATACAGGAGACCCCTTTCATTTGTAAGATGATGAGTTATAAAGATACAGCTTCCAACTGAAAAGACTTTGAAAAATCCTTTTAACGAAGATTTACGGTTTTCATGTTACTTTTAAAATATATAAATAAAAGTAAATAAACAGTAAACTATAAACCAGATTTATATAATACTATTCAAATACTTAATAATTTATTTCATATATTCTAGATGTGGAAGATAGCTGTATTTCTCCTAGTTTTGCTATGTGAGAAATAAAAATGCAAACATATCATTTTATTTCATGTGAGAAATTGAACATTTTACAAAATGCTAAATTAAAGTTCCAAAATTCTAACCCCTTGCCCTATAAATTATTATTGCTTAAAATATATAAACATGTACATAGACATACAATTGGAGTTTTTATTTGAATGACTGATATCATTAGAAACTAGTCTCAAAAAGCTTAGACAATACTAGTAATTTATTGTGGAGTTTCTCCACTACCTTTTATGTATAAGCCTATAACTTATGACAGCTCTCTGATAAAAATTTAAAATCAGCATTAGACCTTAATGCCCACTTAATATATGTGTCTAAAATTGTAGATTGTCTTTAGAAACTTAGACTAATCGTTTATGGAGACAATTACGAATCAATATTTCTCTGGGAACTTTAAAAAATATCAAAATTCAGAGAACCAAGAACTGTGAAGAATCTAAGATTTTACTCTAATTTCAGCCAACAAACTAGTCATCCCGTTTCAGGGACACTGGGAGAAAACAAGATGCCTGGGTCAGAGTCAGTATTCTTCCCAGCAACCCAGCACTTCACCAGTCTCCTATGTGCCAGTGTCTACAGAGTGACACAAAGAGGCTCGGGATGCACCTGCGTTGCCCACATAGTGGGTTGCATTTACAAGAGAGGACACCTGAGTTTAAAGAACACAAATATTTCACAGTGAGCAGTAAGATCATCTAACCTTTATACTGGAGGGGGACATTATCATGATGGGCAGTAAATAAAACACATCCTTTGCTCTGGAGGGAGAAACAATTTCTATTTCTTGGTTGTTCACTGTACAGACATCTTTGAAAGACAGTCCAGAACAAAGGAAGTCATTGCTTCTGCTCTTAGGATGTGCAGAATCCTGAGAAACCCATGGAGAATGGTCTCCCTACACAGAAATAAAAAATGAAATTCATAGTTCCTACATAATACCTATGCATGGTTTTATACATATATTCTCATTTATGCATGAACACTTTTTTTAATCAGAATACTCAAGATAAAAAAGCATGCACATGTTTGTCGCTCAGTCATGTCCAACTCTCTGCAATTCCATGGACTGTAGCCCATCAGGCCCCTCTGTCCCTGGGATTTCCCAGGCAAGAACACTGGAGTGCCATTTCTTCCTCTGGGTGATCTTCCCAACCCAGGGATCAAACCTGCATCTCTTGGCCTGCATTGCAGGCAGATTCTTTAGCTGATGAGCCATTATATACATAAACATCAAATGATGATATACTTGATAAAGTTGTTTTAAGAGCTGGAGTTTTAAAGCTTTAAGTATTGTTATTTAAACTTAGATGACTATATCATTGCCTGAGCGCATATGTGCATATCCAAGTTATATTAAGGTTAATAATTTTAAATATATATATATATATATATATATATATATATATAAAACACAGGAGATTTGTTTAGGAAAGGAAAATTGGTCTCTGGGAAAGTCATTTATTGTCAGCATGAAGCAGGTGGAAGTTCTTTTCCTAAATTATATTCTGACATGGGAGTGAAAATTGTCACACCTCTGTGTGTGCCCTCTCTCCTTTCCCAAGTGTGTCAATATTTATACTGATCCCTGGGGTACTTTTTGAGTACTTCATGATTGTACTGAGGTTCCTCACTGCTAAAAGAATTATATTTTCTACTGTTACCTCTCTATGGCTGTTATAACATATCCATGTTTAATTTTCAGTCACTTTTGCCATTATTTTTATCAACTGTCCGGTCTCTTTGGGCCACCTTATCATATATCATTTCTACAACTTAACCACAAATTCAGAAGATCTGGGCACTCACAGGACATCATTTTCACCCCAACCATCTTTGTGGCTCCCCAGAGTAACCAAGATTGACTCCTTATCTCGTTCAGGTCAGCACCTGCCAACAAGAAAGGGAGTCCAGGAGTGAATGGGCTTGATTTATCTGCTGTAGTTTTTCCAGAATTGCTCCAGAGGCTTGTAAAAGCTGCTATTTTTTTGGTCAGCCCTTCAATGTTGAAAATGATAGTAAGAGGCAGCACTCCTCCCCTCCTTGGGAACTCAGCGAAGAGTTGTTAATATGAGCGTGCCCTCATGATTGTGAGGCTCTCTTTGGCATGCGTGGAAACAGCACACATAGAAAGGTGACACAATGATTATCTGAGAAAAGACTTCTAAGAAAGAGTTTATTTCCGGGTCTGGAACACTTCTGCCTGTTAATAATAGCTGGACACTTCACTGGGTAGATTGTAAAAAAGTTTTGATTTCAGGCTCCACATATATATAGTAATGCCTTCATTGATTTTGCCATCTTAGATCAATCAAGGGTGATGTTAAAATAGAAATTTCAAAGAAGAAAAAGGAGAAGAGGAGGAGAAAGAGAGGAGGAGAAGGCAGGCAGGCAGGACCAACCCATTGGTTAAAGGCTGTGAAAAACCTGGGTTAAAGTGGCCAGAAATACTGTCTATATCCAAGAAGCAAGTAGCAGAGGTTACCTCTGGGGAGAGGAATATGATTTACCATCTACTTTTGTTCTTTTGCATTTTGTACAGTGTATATAACTGCCTATCAAAAAGTTCATATAATAATGCTCTTCCAGATTATAATGTCACATACATGATCCTTGAATTACACTTAATACAGCTATAACTGCACATGTGCAAATAATGATGGGGCAAAGCTGTTCACGGCAGCACTATGTATAATAGCAAATGCTGCTGCTGCTGCTGCTAAGTTGCTTCAGTCATGTCCACTCTGTGCGACCCCACAGACGGCAGCCCACCAGGCTCCCCTGTCCCTGGGATTCTCCAGGCAAGAACACTGGAGTGGATTGCCATTTCCTTCTCCAATGCATGAAAGTGAAAAGTGAAAGTGAAGTCGCTCGGTCGTGTCCGACTCTTCGCGACCCCATGGACTGCAGCCCACCAGGCTCCTCCATCCATGGGATTCTCCAGGCAAGAGTACTGGAGTGGGGTGCCATTGGGAAGTATCTAAGTGTCTACCAAGGGGATCAGTGAGATAAACTGCTTATATTCATATAATGAGATACAATGCAGACCTCAGAAAGGATCAAGCAGGCTGCGATGCACCGATACTGACTCTGTCTCCAAAACATGCTTAAAAAATAAAATATACAGAAAAGTAAACAAAGCTATCATTTTCTATAAAACAGACTCGCATTTTCTTGCTTACATGTTAACAAATACATCTAAAGGATACAGAAGCATAATATTATTGGTTGAATCTGGGGAGAAAATTAGCTAGCAGTAAGACAAGAGTAAGAGGAAGGCTCATCACCGTATATACTTGTGTACCTTTTAAACTTTAAATCTTGTAAATATGTTACCTATTCAAAGTTATAAAAATACAAACTTAGAGAAGAGGATAAGAGTGAAATGTTACAAATTTCAAAAAACCTTTTCCATAGACATTTTTTAAACCTCCACCAAATTTCAATTGGTATCCCAATAAAATCCATTTAGACTATCTCTGCGGGGAAGGCAATGGCACCCCACCCCAGTACTCTTGCCTGGAAAATCCAATGGACGGAGTAGCCTGGTGGGCTGCAGTCCATGGGGTCGCTAACAGTCGGACAGACTGAGCGACTTCACTTTCACTTTTCTCTTTCATGCATTGGAGAAGGAAATGGCAACCCACTCCAGTGTTCTTGCCTGGAGAATCCCAGGGATGGGGGAGCCTGGTGGGCTGCTGTCTATGGGGTCACACAGAGTCGGACACGACTGAAGTGACTTAGCAGCAGCAGCAGACTATCTCTGAAATTAACCCAAGACTGGAGAAATAGAAAGAACATGGCAACTGAACTATTCTGTAGAGACAAAGGAGGAAACCCAAGCAATTTCCCACAGATGAAAACTCTTTTTGATGTATAAGTATACATATACCAGAGTGCTCTTCCTATGCATTTCTTTAAACTTTTGAAATTGTGACATAATTTTAGACTTACAGAAGGATTGTAAAATAACACAGATAGTTTTTGACACCACAGTTCTCCCAGCTTCCCCTAATGTTAAAATCTTGCATAATCATATCACAATTATCAAAGATAAGAAATTAGCATTAGTACAGTACTACACCACAGACTTCATTCTGACTTCTGTGAGCATTCAAACTATGTTTCAAAACTTACTTGATTCAAAAATCAAGCCATTAAAAGCATAAACATTTCTTTCTGTTACACAGCAAAATAAATTGTAGTTTTTGTCTTTAGATTTTAACTTTCATTACAAATATTTTTGCAAATGTTCAAAATAACTAGATAGTGTTCTGAAGATTTTTAGGTATTTGTTTTTGTGTACTATAAGCGGTTCCCAGGTGGCACTAGTGGTAAAGAACCACCTGCCAATGAAGGACACATAGGAGATGTGGGTTCAGTCCCAGGTGGGAAGATCCCCTGGGAAAGGGTATGGCAACCCACTCTGGTATTCTTGCCTGGAGAATCCTAAGGACAGAGGAGCCTGGTGAGCTACAGTCCATGGGATCACACAGTGTCGGACAGGACTGAAGCGGCTGAGCACGCATGCATGTGTATGATAAGACAAACTGAATTCATATTGAAAAAAGTGGCATCTGCAGAATTGTGGATTTGGCTTAAGAGACTTTAATTATGGTCTGAAAGGGTTGCTCATGTTTTATCAATTGATCGTAAGGTTTTACTAGTCACAAAGGCTGTGAATTATTCACTTAATTGAAGAGGTTTTCATTCCATTCTTGAGTCTATCATGAAAAGCAGTGATTCTCAAAGTGCGGTTCTCAGACCATCAACATTACCTGGGAGCTTGTGAGAACATGCACATTTCCAGCAATCTGTGTTTTACCAAGCCCCGGGTAATTCTGAAGGTTAAACTTTAAAAATCTCTGATTAGAAGTGTTTTAATGACTAAAAGGAGGGAGAAGGAGAAGGGAGGAACTAATAGAGAACAGAAAATTCTCGGTGGAACATTAAACTGGCCTGCTGGTCAACGGGAAGGTTTGGTTCAAACTTGCCTCCAAGTACTTCATTTCTTTTAAACATAGACTTTTGCTATGCATCAGCGTTTCGCCTTTGACTTGAGTAAGCTGGTTCCAAAGACTACAAAACGAGCAATGTAGAACCTCTACATTGACAATCTTTTCTGCCAGAAATATATTTGATCACTTTCGCACTAGGAAATAACTACAGGTGATCCTCATTTTGCATTGTTCTGATATCCACAGATTTCAGTCACAGTGGTCTAAATTAAGACCAATCCCCCAACAGCACCATGCAAACTTCAGTTACCACAGAACGTTACCTGCAACGACACAGTCCAAACCTCACCATCCTCAAAACACTAGGGAGATAAAAGATGTGCATCAAGATTTGCAGCCAATCACATCCATTCTTTCAAAGTCTGTAGAAGACTGCTGCTGCTACTGCTAAGTCGCGTCCATCGCGTCCGACTCTGTGTGACCCCATAGACGGCAGCCCACCAGGCTCCTCTGTCCACAGGATTTTCCAGGCAAGAGTACTGGAGTGGGTCGCCAGTGCCTATACTGCTGTAGAAGACTAGTCACCATGAATCTGTTATTCAGTACGCAGTCGCTGTTTTCTCTTCCAGTAATAAAATCCACCTGACTTAAGTAAATGGCGGAAAGAGAATTATTTAAGAAAGATGAAAGTGCAGCCAAAAAAATGAAAAGTAAAATTGGAAATGATTAGAATGTTTGTACCACTGCATCTAGGCATGCAGCCAGGGGAATTTTGTGAAGGTGACATAAATGAGGAATGTGGTTGTTACACCAAGGATAAAGACGTGCCAGTGGAAGTGATATCTGCAAAAATCTTTACACTGAAAAACCCTCAGAGAGATTTTTGCAACACTCATATCACTAAAGACAAAAATCTTATAAGCAAAAATAAGTTGTCAAATTGTACTCCCCTGAGAGCAGAGGACATATACAAGTGGATTGGTGAAACTTTAGGCAGTTAGGAGCTGAAAAATTATTTAGTAAGTTGGAAATATTTTAGCTCAGAGATTGTTGCATAAGTTACTTTTGTTGATGGACAGTCTAGTCACAATCAAGCCAAGAAGAGGACTATATCCCAGGACACAGATTTGCAGAAGCTCCAAGGACTGTTCCACTGGCCTGGAGTTAGAGATGTATTTTTATACAATCTTGGGACAAAGAATTTATGGAACACATTGATAGTTCAGCCTTGTACATCAAGTTCATCAGAGATGTTTAGTTATATGTATACAGAGTTAGCCTTTGACCAATGTGACCCCCTTTTGGGGTTAAAAAAGAATATTAATCTTCAAATTACAAGGCTGGTGTCTAAAGAAAGAGTCCATTTTTCTCAAAGGTTGATGATATTGTCCTGCTTTGAGGAGATCTGGTTAATGTATCATGCAGGTGATGCACATTGGGAAACGCCCATCACGAATCAGGCCTTTTTTTTTTAATGTCTTAACTCAATTGTCTTGCCACAGAAAAGTTTATGATTTTTCCTCATCACATTTATCATCTAAAGTTTGATAGCTTCATGCTTGTCCTTTTAGTAAGTTACTGGTCTGGTGATAAATAAATTAATCGTCTTATTTTCTAAAAGATATAAATACTTGTGAATTTGCTAAGTTAGAAAGGATTTTTGGCTCTTCTCCCACATTTGTGGTAAAGAAGGAAGGGGAGGAGCAAAAGGAGAGGACAAGGGAGGGGAGAGGGGGAGACTGGAGAAGACGAGGTGCTGTCTGCCCACACACCCATAGTTCTCTACACGGACCGCCCGATTGCAAGTACACCTTCAGGAGGGCCCTAATCCAGAGACCTACTGTTTTACTTTTTTTGAAGAGTAAATTTCTAGACTAGCCAGAGTAAAGGACAAAAAGTTGCCTAACTACATGGAGTAGGAAAGGACTTATTTTTCTTTTTTTCTCATTTACTTCCACATTTATTCTCATTATCTTGAGCTGGGAAAGAAAAGAGTCATTGAGTGTATAGAACTGCAGTATCTTGTCATATTTCAGATAGAATTGGGATCCAGTTTCTAATGTCCTCTTAACTTCAGGATCTGAATCCGAGTAAGAGGAGGTTGACTGCGGCTGGAGGCTGGGGGTGGGGGTGCAAGGGAAAAAGCAGGGGACAGGAATGTACTTGACATTGGAAGACTCCTGTTCCAGTGTTCCCATCCGGGTACCTGAGGAAACTCCATGTAAATCATATATAGGGGGGCGAAGAGGGCACAGCAGCTCCCCCAAGGGACTATGCTTGGCACAGACCTGAGACTGGTATTCAGGAGGTGGCAGGCTGGTCACATGTGCACAGGGAGGACCAGAGGAGACACTGTCCAACCATCTGTATCCCAGGACCCTGTGAAGGGACCTCTTCATCAGGACAGGACTGGCTGGGGCTTGCTCCTTGACCTCATGGATCAGTTCAGTTCAGTCTCGTGCTGCGATTCATGGGGTCGCAAAGAGTTGGACACGACTGAGTGACTGAACTGAACTGAACTGAAGGCACTTTCATGTACGTCATCACCATTGTTAAGTTGGAAATTTTTGTGTCACCCATTGCTATGTGGTTTCTGTCTCCTGATTAGACTCTTAACTGTATCACACTTCGCACGTAACAATCAGTAATGAAGCCCTATATATTTTACTTACATGTTCTAGCTACAAAATGTCATTATTTACCTGTTTGCTTTCCTCATTACAGCTAGAAATTACCTTTGCCATACCTTCTATAAACGACTTTAGCTCACATGTACATCATTTGAGCCATAAAAATGGCGTTCCAACCCATATTTACTTCTGTCAAGCCATTTTGCACAGTAAATTCAATCTATTTATGTTCAGTTCAGTTCAGTTCAGTCACTCAGTCGTGTCCGACTCTTTGCGACCCCATGAATCGCAGGATGCCAGGCCTCCCTGTTCATCACCATCTCTCGGAGTTCATTCAGACTCACGTCCATCGAGTCCGTGATGCCATCCAGCCATCTCATCCTCGGTCGTCCCCTTCTCCTCCCGCCCCCAATCCCTCCCAGCATCAGTCTTTTCCAATGAGTCACCTCTTCCCATGAGGTGGCCAAAGTACTGGAATTTCAGCTTTAGCATCATTCCTTCCAAAGAAATCCCAGGGTTGATCTCCTTCAGAATGGACTGGTTGGATCTCCTTGCAGTCTAAGGGACTCTCAAGAGTCTTCTCCAATACCACAGTTCAAAAGCATCAATTCTTTGGCGCTCAGCTTTCTTCACAGTCCAACTTTCACATCCATACATGACCACAGGAAAAACCATAGCCTTGACTAGGCGGACCTTAGTCGGCAAAGTAATGTCTCTGCTTTTGAATATACTATCTAGGTTGGTCATAACTTTTCTTCCACGGAGTAAGCGTCCTCTATTTATGTTACTGAATAAAATTTAAAGTGGTATGTATTCAATAATAGCTACCATTTATTAAATACAGACTATGTGCTAGGCACTGTGTTAAGCACTTAACAAATATTCTCATTTTTACACTCTGATTTAAAAAACTGGTTTTTGGTAACAGCTTCATTTTACTTCACTGATACCAAGTATACAGTTTAATGGTTTTCAATATAGAGTTGTACCATCACCACAATCAATTTTAGCAAACACATCATGCCCCAAAATAAACCCCATATGTTTTATCCATCATCCTCAATACTCTCATCAGTCATCTTATGCTGCCACTGATCTACTTTGTTTCCACAGATTTCCCTACTCTCAACATTTTAAATAAATGCACTGAGACAATATGTAGTCTTTTATGACTGGCTTTTCACTTAATATGAAGATGGATGAATGTGTTTTCAAAGTTCATCCATGTGGAGTATGAATTAGTACTTCATTCTGGTTGTTCAAGTCACTGAATCATGTCCAATTCTTTGCAGCCCCATGGACTGCAGGACACCAGGCTTCCTTGTCCTTCACTATCTCTTGGAGTTTGCTCAGACTCATGTCCATTGAGTTGATGATGCTATCCAACCATCTCATCCTCTGTCACCCTCTTCTCCTGCCCTCAACCCTTCCCAGCATGGCCAAATATTTCATTATATGTACATACCACATTTTATCTATTCACAAGTTCATGGACACTTGGGTTATTTTTAACTTTTGGCTATTATGAATAATGCTGCTATGAACATTTGTGCACAAATGTTTTCATTTCTCATGAGTACATACCTAGGAGCAGAATAGCTGGATCAAATGGTAACAATGTTTAACTTCTTGAGAAATTGCCAGACTGTTTTGCAAAGTAGCTGCACAATTTTACATCCCTACAAGTAGTGTATGAGGGTTGCAATTTCTCTACATCCTCATTAATACTATCTTTTTTATTGTTGTTATCCTTGCAAAAGTGGTGCTTTTTTTTATTGTAAAAATACAAATTTCTTTTGATTTGTATTTCCAGATGACTGATGATGTTGAGCATCTTTTCATGTCCTTATTGATCATCTGTGTATCTTTGGAGAAACATCTATTCAGATCATTTTCCCATTTTTAAATTGAGGTTTTTGTCCTTTTATTATTGAGTTATAAGAGTCCTATATAATATTCTGGATACAAGTGGAGAGGTTGAGGTCTTAACAAGTTGTAGAAATGAATACTTAGGGAATATCCTAATCCTGAGAGTGTGATAAGAAATGGATGACAACAGACAGGGTGTGGTACAGGGACAGGCCTAAAAAGAGAGCTGATGTTAACAACTCCTTTGGCAAGAGAGAAAACTCCAATCTTGAGATGGTCTATGTAGAGAAGTAACATTTGTCAGTGAACAGGAAATAAGATAAGACAAGTGATTTAAGAAGCCCCAAACTGAATTTATTGTGGTGTAGACCAAGTGATAACAAACTGCAGTATATACAGATACACCCTGGGATATCTAAAATACAACACAAGGGCAAAAAGTTGCTCTGAAGTTGCTGCTTCTGCTAAGTCGCTTCAGTTGTGTCTGACTCTGTGCAACCCCATAGATGGCAGCCCACTAGTCTCCTCTGTCCCTGGGATTCTGAAGTTAGAGGTCCTCAAAAGAAACAGGAAAATGAGAAATATATCTTGAAAAAGCCACGAAGTAGAACAGTTTGCCAATCCTCACAACCTCCCCCATGCTCCCAACCACTTCTCTGAATTGCTCTTTCTTCCACCACTTCAAGTCATCAAGACATCTGCATTTTTTAGCCCAAACTGCTATATAAGAAAGTCTTTTTCAGAAGAGTAAGGTGCCATTCTCCTTGGTGCCATCTGGTTCAAGCCAAAAGGTATAACTTTCTCACAAAGGAAACTGTTAAGAACTTTATGGTCTACAAAGTCTGATATGAGGGTCTTTTGCCATACACTAAATCTAGAATCTTGTCTCTAGAAGCAACATGTGGCTAACCTCTTAGAAATGAATCACATCATACAGGAGCTCCCATTCAGCTTAGAATCTACCCAGATAAGAGAATTAGGTTTACGATATAGTAGATTTGAAAGCTGGCAACAATCTGGCATCAGCAGGTATTTCATCACAGCCTCTCCATTTTCTAGACATCCAGTCATGATCTGGCTCAGCTATTTATACCCTGCCATTTACTTTCTCTTCCAATTGCCTCTTATCCAGCTGGCAGGAGCTTCCAAGAAACATGATATAGTAGGCACTGCAGTAAACTGGTTGCTTGTTGGGGTTGGAGTAGACCTGTTCAGGTTTAAGGGACGCAAAAGGGTTAGCTCCATAGGCGGTGATGTGTGTATCCAGGTCCACCAAAATCTGCAACGAGGCTGCCAACTCCTGATGGCTATGGAAGAAAAAGAAAAAAAAATTGCTTTGCTGATTATGAAAGAGATAGAAGAACTGCTCATTAACCCCCAAAATTACCTAAGGCTGGACTAAGGCAATGGCCACCCAACTCCCAAATGTCTATACTACCTGCTCAATTAATTAGCATAGCACTTTGAAGGGATAAGAAAGCCAAGTATGTGAAGGAAAAAAATCTTCACCAGAAGGCAGAAGATAAGCAAGGGGGAGAGAAATGAGCTTATCTATAGAGGTGTGAGTGAATCAGGGAGGTACCACAAAGAAAGGAGGTCAAAACCTGTAAACAGTAATCATTGTAGGGATCTCATAATCACGAAGTAGCAAAAGGGTGGGTAGCCAAGCCTCCATCAAGTCCGGGGAAGCATGGAAACCTATGGAACAAAATAAGATGGGAATAGAAAGGGGAAACACAAAGATAGACCCCAAACAACATAGTTCTATAACTGTGTCTGCCCCTCACCTACAATGCTCATCTACCACCATCACTTACCCTACATTCTTCAATGGAAAATTATGAACTGAAATAAAGCACATAATGATCAAACAGGGTCTTCATTATATTATGCTTAACCTGATCCAATGAAGAGGGCTCTAAAAGTGCAAGGGCCAGGATGGAAAACTCCCAGAAGACTTGACCCCTTATTCCCCCAAACCAATGGCTCTTACCTGGATGGAATGCCACCACCAAATCTGGATGGGCTATCTGCCCAGTCTCTATCTGCTCCTCCCAGAAATCATGATAGAGGCCCCTATGGCCACTAAGCTGAACTGTGCCAGGTTCCAGGAGTGAAGCTGAGGTGCTCTGTGAAAAGCCAGCAGCCACATCTACACCCACCATGATTACGTGAAGGCCAAGGTGTCCAGGAAACATGTAGCCAAGCTCATCATAGTCCCCAGGGCGAGTGAGGAATGTCTCTGCATGAGAAGCGCCAACCACGTGCACTGTGCTTCCCCCAACCTTCCCAACATTTATTCCCAAGGCCCGAAGCCCAAAGCCCAGTGTCAAGGGCCGTGACAAGACATCTGTTAGCAACCGCTTCAAAGAGCCCTTCAGGACATCTGGGTCTGGTCTTGGCCGTCTTACACTGGTCCACAGGGTGGTCATGGCCTGACTGTCAAGCACAGCATCCAGTGTATCATCTAGCTGTGAATGTCGCATAGAAAACCAGGTGTCCCAACCTTGTACAACTTCAGTCAGCCATGACCAAGGTCCTGAGGGTAGGACAAAATCACCTGCAGCAAAGAAGGAATAAGAAATGATCTAAACTTTTCCTGCTGTCAATATTCCCTCCATGTTCATTCTCCCAACCTGTCACCACAACTGCTACCCCACTCCCCTGTCCCATTCAGTTCCTCTTTTTTTAAAAAAAAAAAACAACATGCTTTCATATGACCATTATGGCGCAGTTCCCAATACCATCATTCTACCTGTGACCAGAAGCCATTCCATGAGACGGTCCACAGCTACAAGACGTAGTTCTTGACAAACCTTCCTGTGTGTTGGCCAGTCTGACCTCTGGCACTCTGGACCACAGTAATAGACATTTCTGCACCTGAGAGAATGAGCCCCAGAAATAGATGTTCCTATACCTCATAGGTGAATGGGGGACGCCTGGGAAAGGGAACTGATACTTCCGCACCTAGGAAGAAAGATCACTGGGTAAGGAAGGTAGGGATAGGAACGACAGCTGCGGCACCAAATTTGGGGACTACGTTTGGCAGAGGAGGAAGGAGAGTGTGGGAATGCAATTTTTCTCTTGGATCAGAGTGACACTTCAGCCTCTATCTAGAACTAACTTTTTACATCTCTTAAGGGGGGGGGCTGTTTGGGAAGAAAGCCCAAGAGTTTGTTGCTGCCCTGTTATCACAGGCGTGGCCCCAACCTCTTCAGAACATATATGGTCTTAATACTTAAGTACTCAAGAGAAGAGAGGTAGAAAGGATTATATTTTCCTCTCTGTCTGATCTCCCCATACCAAAATAAACATGAACCTTATAAGCAACTCTTTTCTAATTTTTCTGTGGCCTAGATCAGACAAATCAGGAATGAACCTAAAGTTATGAAGGTCTGAAATGTAGAAAGGTCTTATAAGTCTCAGACCTTTCTTTCTGCATTGAAGTCTTGGAACAGGATCATTCCAGAAGTCTCCTCAACCAGCTTCTGACTAATCACCTTTTGCAGTGCCGGAGGACCTTGGAGTCTGAAAGGCCACTAGGGAGTGCTTTACAGTAAGCACAGAATCGGAATGTGTCTTCCATCTTCTGGAACATTTCTTCAAGGCATCGATATCCAAAGCCTGACACTGGAGTACCCCCATCTAGCACCAACCTGCAGAGTACAGTATGGAAAAGGAGTCGCAACAGGAAAAATATCTCCAGAAGTTCTCATGATACCTACCCTGACTTCTATACATTTTCACCTCTCCTACTCCCATCATTTCTCATTTAAGCAAATAATGTTTCTTTTATAGTAATAAAACTGGCACAATTTGGGACGAGAAAATCCCTCATTGCAAATACCCCATGTTTCCCAAGCTACATTTCCTCTCCACGTTCTGCCAGAGACAATATATCGCTCTTGCACAGAGCTAGTCACTCACTTGTATTCTTCATAGCTTTTCATGTTCAGTTTTTGAAGGATCAGCTGGGATAGGCCAGGAACATTATTCTCCAAGAAGAAGAAGCCAAGTGTATCAATGCTNAGAATGAAAAGGACATCTTTTTTAGGTGTTAGTTCTACAAGGTCTTGTAGGTCTTCATAAAACCGTTCAACTTCAGCTTCTTCAGCATTACTGGTTGGGGCATAGACTTAGATAACTGTGATATTGACTGGTTTGCCTTGGAAATGAACAGAGATCATTCTGTCGTTTTTGAGATTGCATCCAAGTACTGCATTTCAGACTCTTTTGTTGACCATGATGGCTACTCCATTTCTTCTGAGGGATTCCTGCCCGCAGTAGTAGATATAATGGTCATCTGAGTTAAGTGCTTACTATATGTGTAAGGAATTACTGCCAGCAGTGAAAAACAAACAAACACGTTCCATCGTTGGTCATTGGTTTGTTTAACCTAAGAATAAAAGAAGCAAAAATAATAATAATAATTTTGCCATTTGTGGACTAAAATGCACAACTTCTTAGAAACTTTTCAACTTTATTCTAATAATGTCGTTACTGTCTCCTCTTGGTTCTTATTTTATACACTATTCAACAAAGCTGATTGGTCATTGTGGCAGGCAGAATAATGTCCCCCAAATATGTTTACATCCTAATCCCCCAAATCTACGACTATGTTGTCTTACATGGCAAAAGGGACTGTTCGGGTGTGATTAAGTTAAAGGTTCCAAGGTGGGGGGATTATTCTGGATTATCCAGGTGGACCCACTGGAGCCACAAGTCCTTATATGAAGAAAGGAAGAAGGTCAGAGAACAGATGGGACAATAATGGAAGCAGAGGGATGTGGCCAGGAGCCAAGGAATATGAGCAGCCTCTAGAAGGTGGAAAAGAAAAAAACAGATTTTTCCCTAAGACCTTCAGAAGGACCAGAGACAGCTCTGCTGACAACTTGATTTTAGGACTGCCAGGGAATTCTCACTGAGTTTACTTTTTGAAGAGTCGCCAGAAGCGGCAATGTACAAGGGTTTCAGTTTCTCCCAACCCCTGCCTGCTCTTGTTCTTTTCCATGCTGTTGCTGTTTTTTTTTTTGTTTTTTTTTTTTTTAAATCACGGCTATTCTAATGGCTGTGAAGCGCCATTTCCTTGTGCTTTTGATTGGGTTTCTCTAGCGATCAGCGATGATGAGCGTTTTTTCACATGGTTATTGGATCTTATTTAAATCTTTTGTTTTAGCTGGCTTTCTCTGACACTGCTCTGGCACCACCTCTCTATTGCCAGGAGGAGGTGAAAATCCACTACTAGCCTCAGGGGACAGCTGAGGGAGGTGCCCCTTGTTACTGCTGGGCGGGGCTGGGAATTCCAGCTCCCAGGTGCTCTCCATGAACACAGTGACAAGTGGCCTTGTCGCCACTGTGAGACAGCGAGCATCCTGATGTTCTGAATTGCCACCACCCCGGTGAGGAGAAAACAGTGCCTTGGTTACTGCCTGCTGGGTATGGAAGTGTAGGCTTCCCTGAGATCTCTGTGGCCCCACAGTAGTGGTGGTGGGAATACCTAGGTGCCCCACAAGTCTTGTGGGGCTGGAACCATGGGCTTCCCCCTTGGCCTTTGCTGGTGTGGTTGTGAATAGGACCACAGTTTAGTTTCTTCTCTGGTGTTTGGCTGGAATAGATTATTGTCTGAAGCTTTTCTGTCTTCCCAGGATGCCCCTTTTCTTCAGCTTCTGGCTAGATGGAGCAGACTTCTGCTGGACCTTGTTTTTGATCTGTAGCTTATCTGGGTTGCTGACTTCTTCATTTCCAACTGGGGATCTATGACACAAGAGGAAAACCCAGGGAACTTAACTACCAAGTCCATCTCCAAGTTCCTAGTACCTCTACCGCTCAGTGTTCTTGAGTTTGCTGTATACATAACATGCAGGGGTTTATTTGTACTTTATAAAAGGCATATTACTTGGTTCTTGTGGATTCCCTGGTGACTTAGATGGTAAGGAATCCACCTGCAATGCAGGAGACCTGGGTTGGTTCCCTGGGTCGGGAAGATTCTCTGGAGAAGGAAATGGCTACCCACTCCAGTATTCTGACCTGGAGAATTCCATGGACAGAGGAGCCTGGTGGGCTACAGTCCGTGGGATTGTAGAGTCAGACGCAACTGAGCAACTAATACTTACTTGATTCTGAATCACGTCAGATAAATAACAATTGGTGAGAGGTGAGTTGCTATGCAATGGCACCCCACTGCAGTACTCTTGCCTGGAAATCCCCTGGACAGAGGAGCCTGGTAGGCTATAGTCCATGGGGTCACTAAGAGTCGGACACGACTGAGCGACTTCACTTTCACTTTTCAGTCAAGAAACACCTGGAGTAACAGGCAAATTTGGCCTTGGAATTTGACTTGATGGATGTGAGTCTGAGTGAACTCCAGGAGTTGGTGATGGACAGGGAGGCCTAGCATGCTGCGATACATGGGATCGTAAAGAGTCAGACACAACTGAGCGACTGAACTGAACTGAACGGAATTGAACTGAAGTGGGAGAAATAGGGAAAGCGTGTCTATTCTCTCTTCCCAGAAGAGTCTAACTAATGTGCATGGCATATAACTTATTAACCAATCTAATTTTGGCAGGCATTTAAGTTGTCTCAAAGTAATGAGGAAAGGAATGTGCACTGAGGGGAGTGGGGGTGGGGAAGGGAAGACAGGTGGGCAAGAGGGACAGAGTTTTGGGTTCTTGTGCTATTACATGCCCAGCCTAAAAATCTTAACTGGAATTGTTGGGTTAAAGGACATACTGCTAAAATAGCCTCCAAAATATTACACTTAACTCCCAACAACATAAGAGTATGTTTTCTTACCAAGTATTATAAAGTTTTGTAATCTTTAATCACCCTGATGGAAAATTGTTCTCTTAAGTTGTATGAGCTATTTTACTTTCTCAGTTGGATCCAAAGCAAGAATTGTGCCCCCTTTAATTTTCTTGGTGTCTGCAAGGACCCAGCACTATACCATACTAGTTATTTATTTGTTGTTAATGCTTTTAGCTGGGATAAAAATCAATAACCTCAGATATGCAGATGATCCTACCCTTATGGCAGAAAGCAAAGAAAAATTAAACAGCCTCTTGATGAAAATGAAAGAGGAGAGTGAAAAAATTGGTTTAAATTGAACATTCAGAAAACTAAGATCAGGGCATCCAGTACCATCACTTCATGGCAAATAGACTGGAAACAATGAAACAGTGACAGACTTTATTTTCTTGGGCTCCAAAATCACTAACGATGGTTATGGCAGCCATGAAATTAAAAGATGCTTGCTCCTTGGAAGAAAACCTGTGACCAACCTAGACAGCATATGTGGAGAAGGCAATGGCACCCCACTCCAGTACTCTTGCCTAGAAAATCCCATGGACGGAGGAGCCTGGTGGGCTTCAGTCCATGGGGTCACTGAGAGTTGGACACGACTCAGTAACTTCACTTTCACTTTCATGCATTGGAGAAGGAAATGGCAACCCACTCCAGTGTTCTTGCCTGGAGAATCCCAGGGACGGCGGAGCCTGGTGGGCTGCCGTCTATGGGGTTGCACAGAGTTGGACACGACTGAAGCGACTTAGCAGCAGCAGCAGCAGCAGATAGCATATGAAAGAGCAGAGACATTACTTTGCCAACAAAGGTCCGTCTAGTCAAAGCTATGGTTTTTCCAGTGGTCATATATAAATATGAGAGCTGGGCCATAAAGAAAGCTGAGCACCAAAGAATTGATGCTTTTGAACTGTGGGGTTTAAGAAGACTCTTGAGAGTCCCTTGTACTGCAAGGAGATCCAACCAGTCCATCCTAAAGGAAATCAGTCCTGAATATTCACTGGAAGGGCTGATGCTGAAGCTGGAACTCCAATACTTTGGCCACCTGATGCAAAGAACTGACTCATTTGAAAAGACCCTGATGCTGGGAAAGACTGAGGCAGGAGGAGAAGGGGACGACAGGACGAGATGGTTGGATGGCATCACCGACTCCATGGACATGAGTTTGAGCAAGCTCTGGGAGTTGGTGATGGACAGGGAGGCCTGGCGTGCAGTAGTCCATGGGGTCCCAGAGTCGGACACGACTGAGTGACTGAACTGAACTGAATGCTTTTAGCAGTTTAAATAAAAGATTTGAGCTGAGAATACAGAACTCTGACCAAGTTTCATTTCTTCAAATAAAACATAACTTTTCAAACACTTTTACAGGCAGGTTTCTGTCCAAGCGTTGTCCATCACTGTTGAGCGGTCAAGTGTGTCCGACTCTTGCAACGCCATGCACTGAGCCGGGCAGGCTCCTCTGTCCCTGGGGCTTTGCCCGCAAAGAATGCTGGAGGAGGCTGCCATTTCTTCCCCCTGGGGATCTTCCCGACTCAGGGATCAAAATCACATCTCTTGCTTGGCAGGAAGATTCTTTTACTACTGAGTGCCCTGGGAAACCGTGTGGTCTATAGACTAACCTGAATCAGAATCACACAGGGGTAATGGGCAATTCTAACACCTCCTAACCTGAAGGATTGGGGAAGATGCTTTGCCACCTACATGTAATGTTCTTGCCAAAAATATTGAAGACGAATCTACAATGAGGTAACGATCAGAAAAATTCAAAGTGAGGGGCATTCTAAAACAACGAAACAAACTGGTCTGGAATCTTCAAAAATGTCAATGTTATGACAGAAAAGTAAAGCAACCAAACCAGATTTATGAGGTCGAAGAAAGGCAGTGCCAAAGAGTGCTCAAACTACCGCACAATTGCACTTATCTCACATGCTAGTAAAGTAATGCTCAAAATTCTCCAAGCCAGGCTTCAGCAATACGTGAACCATGAACTTCCAGATGTTCAAGCTGGTTTTAGAAAAGGCAGAGGAACCAGAGATCAAATTGCCAACAT